>JARWKJ010000008.1:3081805-3249305 GCA_029959095.1 Rhinichthys osculus | reverse complement strand
ACACACACACACACACACACTACACAACTCCAGCATCCCGACAGCTTACAGAGAAGGTACCACACACACACACACACACACACACACACACACACACACACACTACACAACTCCAGCATCCCGACAGCTTACAGAGAAGGTACCACACACACACACACACACACACACACACACTACATAACTCCTGCAAGTGTAATCTATTAAATGCAAATAACAAATCAATTAATACCTTTAAATATGAAGTGTCGGTATAATATTTGTTATTTTAATCATTTGTAGGGCTTGTTTTGTTTGTTTTATTGAGAAGTTGGTTAATCAGGACAATATGAGATCGTGAACTAAAACTCTTCCCTTTTGTTATACAAATGTGTCATTAAATTGGTCTACACATTTATAAAACTTTTAAAAACCACATATAAGACACTGGCTCATGGGAACCATTATAATTTCAAAACGGTTATGATGTAACGAAGCCTCGTTTACTAAAATCTTTGTAAAGCTTGATGCACGCTCCGAATCACTGTTTCAAAACGAATGATTCGCAAAGGTTTCAAAGCTTCACGAAGCGCGTTTCGAAAGCACCCATCAGTAAAAACTGTATTTACTTTATTTTTATACTGTTTTTTGGGGATTTTTTTGGGTCAGGTTTAGCTCACTTATGGGTACAACTATGTTCCCAAAGTATGATTAAGTAGGTACACACATATGCACACACTTGTTTTTGTATCTTTGTGTCACACACATACATACATCCATACGTACAGTTCTGGCAATTGAAGAGACGTGCAAGACGAGGAACAAAAGTGTGTAAAAATGTAACTTTAAAGGGGTCCTGTTATGCTTTTTTACATGTTCGTCTTTCTTTAGTGTGTAATGTTGCTGTTTGAGCATGAAAAAGCTCCAATATCAGTGTCACTGTTTCTGAACAAGAAGCACTTGACCAATCACAACACACTGATCCAGCCGACCAATCAGAGCACAGTGTGCTTTTCAGAAGGAGGGGCTTCATAGAGACAGGAACTAAACAGAGCGTTACTGACAGACTGGGAAGAGAGGAGCCGCAACAATGGAGAATATGAGGAAAATAATCAACATTCAAACAGGAAAACCTCAAAAATAACATCAAGACTTTGAAAAAAAAGCATAACAGGTCCTCTTTAATAAGACTTTTCCATTTCTAAACCTTCAGATGTTCATAATGTTTGAGCTGACAGCCTGTGTGTGTGTGTGTGTGTGTGTGTGTGTGTGTGTGTGCAGCGAGCTCTACATCAGCATGGTGCAGTGGGTAACAGACGAGTGTCTCGCTGTACGCTGGTTAAACCGTCCCCAGAACGCCTCCATTCTCACACTGTGCTACACACACACGGGGAAATGTGTGGCGGTGAGCGTTTCTCAAACACGCCATTCATGAGAGAGAATCTGAATTGAATTGGCCTCAACAAGTTGAGCTAGAAGAGGAATTTACTGAACTAAAACTCAAAGAAATTAAACACAGATGCATTCTGGGAAATGAAGTGTTCTTCCATTCTGGTCTATTCTTTCAAGGAAATTCAAGGACTTTAATTTCAATTAATTCTACTTCCTTGCATTAATCATTCTGGTTGCTACCTCAATTCCAATTAAGGAACTGAGTTGGAATTTAAAAGGCATCTCAATTCACTTCTGAATGGCACACAGCACTGACACACACACACATATACTGCACGTATACGATGCAAACACACATATAAACATTGCTTTTGGTCTCTCATTGCAGAAGCATGTCATGACATCAGACACATGGATTGACAGACAGGTAAAGATTACGTCACTTTAGACTTTGCCATATTTTTTTCCCTTAGTTGAAGTAACCTGTCGCTCTCATCTGATTTGTGCAGAATGAAAAACCAGTTTTCTCTAAAGATGGAGCAACATTTCTCATGACATCTCCACTCAGAAGCGGAGACCGCGGATCCTTCAGACACCTCGCCATGATGTCAGAGCAGGTATAAAAGTGCACAAACCATACACAAATAAAACATATTTCACCCTGATCTGACTTTAAAGGGCTCGTATTATGCTTTTGTATCTTTCTTTAGTGTGTAATGTTGCTGTATGACCATGAAAAAGCTCTGTAAAGAAACAAAGTTATTCTCTATATCAGTGTCAGTGTTTCTGAACTCCTGAAACGCCTCCATTGTAGTCTTGAGTTTCTTCCGGGAACGAACACGTGACGTCACAATATTCCTCATTTAAATAATTAATGCGCAGAATAAAGGGGCGGGGCCTGGTTGAGTGAGTTAGTAGTGTGTTAAACTGGCGGTTATGGTAAGGGGCGGGACATTTCCCAAACACACTCGAAGCGCTCGACCAATCACAACACACTGATCTAGCCGACCAATCAGAGCACAGTGTGCTTTTCAGAAGGAGGGGCTTCATAGAGACAGGAACTAAACAGGGGGGCGTTTCCCAAAGCCAACAGTGGTCACAAGTTCCGTCGTTACCAATAGAGTTCAATGGAAATTGTGATCATAGTTGGCCAATGATGCTTTTGGGTAGATTTGGGATATTTGGCCTGTCCAAATATCCACACTTGCGGTCTTTGCACTTGACCACTTGTCTGCTGCTTACATGATGTATTTCCTGTATTTGGTCCAAGTGTTTAAGCAGGCGTGACGACCACAAGTGTGTTGAATGTTTAATTCACTTCTGTTGCAAAAATGCAAATGTTTACAGAGCTTTATTTAGATTTTCAACACTTTGTATTTTAAAATAAACTACTAAATGTCTATTCAGTAGTACCCATGTAACAGAAGACAAATGTTGTAAAAAAAAAAGTAAAAATACACATAGCCTATTCATCTTTGCACCAATAAAAATATACAACACTTTATGTTTTACTACCAAAGTAATATCTACAGGTGAAACTCGAAAAATTAGAATATCCTGCAAAAGTTCATTTATTTCAGTAATTCAACTTAAAAGGTGAAACTAATATATTATATAGACTCATTACATGCAAAGTGAGATATTTCAAGCCTTTATTTGTTATAATTTTGATGATTATGGATTACAGCTTATGAAAACCCCAAAGTCAAAATTAAAATATTGTGAAAAGGTTTTCATAACTGTAAGCCATAATCATCACCATTATAAAAAATAAAGGCTTGAAATATCTCACTTTGCATGTAATGAGTCTATATAATATATTAGTTTCACATTTTAAGATGAATTACTGAAATAAATGAACTTTTGCACCATATTCTAATTTTTCGAGTTTCACTTGTAATTCATTTAGCTTAGTTACAGTGGAATGTTCTCCTCAACGTCTCAGGATTTCGGGGGACGTGAGCATAATACATGCATGCAATCCCGAACATAATGCATGATGGGAAACGTTTAGCCTTGAATACTGCTTAGGAGCAGCATTGGAGATCGTGTGCGTTCAGGGAAAATGCACTTGGCATTTTCAATTGCGCATTTACTTCCAGTTGCGTGCATGTGCTCTCGAGTGGCAAGACCGCAAGTGTGGGTGTTTGGACAGGCCCACAGACTGGGAAGAGAGTCAAATATGGGAAAAATAAGGTGGATTTTGAACTTTGAAGCATGAACACCTGTTGTACTAGAGTAGAGCCTCCCCAAAAAATCACATCTTTGAAATGTGTGTGTTTTACCTCTTCTGCTTTCAGCCTGAAGGTGAAGAGGTCAGCATGCGTCACCTGACCTCAGGCACCTGGGAGGTCACCGAGATCCTGACCTACGATGAAAAGAGGGATACAGTGTGAGTCACTTGTTCACACACACAAACACACACACAAGCCTATTAAATATCTGACACGTTGTGTGTTTTCATCCAGATATTTTCTCAGTACTGAGGCTGGGTTCAGTCACAGGCACCTGTACAGGTCAGACTCACTGATTCGACACACACTTCTTTGTTTTTATTCATCCTGAATGCCTCACATTACAGCAGTGTGACCTTTGACCTCCAGGGTGAGCACGGTGGATCCGTTCCATCGCGAGTGCTTGAGCTGTTCTTTGTTAAAACCTCACTGTTCATTCTATGAAGCCTCACCGAGTCCACAAGGACAAGCTGTGCTGCTGAACTGCAGGGGTAAATGACCAGCACACACACACACACACACACACACACAATTCTGGATAAATTGAGAATCAAGATTTTTTGTTTAAAATAGAAGTCACGGTTTTCCTATGATTCTGAATATAAACAAAATAACATGTCATTTACAAGACTAAGAGGTTCTGACAAAATGTTAATTGCGGCAGTCCATTTAAAAATATTTAATTAATTTGAATATTATAATTTTTTTAAATCGCTTGAATGAATGATTCAATGACTCACTCATAAAGACTTTACTTGTTTCAATACTGTATGAATCAGCATTTTTTAACAATCATTAAATTTTTTAAGTCACGTGTCGCCACCTACTGGTGTAACGATGTAAGTGATATAAAATTTATTTGAAGCGCCAAGTAACTTTAAAAAGGTGATTTACTGTATTTTGATCGCTACCGTAGTCATCATTGTTTATATCCGAACTATGAACTTTTATCCCAGTATTTCTGTGATAAATATGAATTATTGCAACACAGAAATAATACTGGAACTTTTTGTGAAGCTGTTTAATATCTATACATGACAACGGCTCTCTCTCTGGCTCAGAACACAGATCTGAATGTTCTGTGTGATTGGAGAATAGACATAGCCAAGGAATAAGATCGCGTCGGTGTTTGAATCAAGATCGTACAGCTCTAGTTCACACCATCACATTGGATTTTTCATATCAGCTTCAATCTGGATTGCAAAAATGGCTGAAGATTTCTGTAAACAATTTGTATTTTATGTTCAGGTCCAGGAATCCCCAAAACCACTGTGCACCTTCTCAGTGACATGAGCGGTGAGTCAAACACAAACGCTGATTCACTCTCTCTCTCACACACACACACGTTTACTTAGCTATATAAATGGGGACATTCCATAGATGTGATGGTTTTTATGCTGTACAAACTGTATATTTTATCCCCTAACACTAACCCTACACACAACACAAAACATTGTGCATTTTTACATTTTTAAAAAGCCTTTAATTACTTAATTTTTATACGAGTTCTACAAATGAGCACGTCCCTAAAGGAAGGTTTTTGGAGTTGTCGTCAGGTTTTGGTCACGTCTGGGTACAAATTTATCCCCAAAACATAGTTAAGTAGGCGCACACACATACTCTCTCTCTCTCTCTCTCTCTCTCTCTCTCTCTCTCTCTCTCTCTCTCTCTCACACACACACACACACACACACACACACACACACAAAATCAGATCTAGTTCTTAACAAAAATTCTGACCTTGGCCATTTGTCTTCTACACGTTCATGAAACTCTATTAGCATCACTTCACTCCGACTCGCCCAGAAAAAAATAAAATAAATCAAAATTAATAAAATGGGACATGATCATTGGTATTCACTGCCATTACATAGGCGAGCACGAGCTGGCAATTTCCTAATTTTCTCTTTTGAGATGGAAAGTAGGGCCTATATGGCACTAGAACAACACCAGGGTGAGTAAATTATGACTTAATTTTAATTTTTGATCCCTTTAATCAACTGCTGTCTGCCGTCTCACTATATGAGGACATAAACGTCATCTGAGTGTCACTTCAGCATTTCATTTGAGAAAACTATCGGCAGATACACACAAACTCAATACTCTTTAACTATAATCCGCCAAAATAAAGGTTTGGTTATGCTTGAAGAGATTATAGCAGAGTATAATCAAAAACGTTTAATCCACAGCTAGCCGTGGATTATCCCACTTACACCATGGTTATTTCCCAACACTGAGAAGTTAAAGCTGTTATTGTTTTAGTTTTGCATTAAAAAAGAAATCAGAACACACCGAACCTTCAGTTGTCTTGCTTTGTTTCTCTTCCTCTCTGCAGATCATGTGACTCTAGATGCTCGTCTGAAGATCAGAGAATTATTCAGAAAGAAACGAAGTCCAGTTAGACAAATCAGGACTTTACAGATTAACAACCAGGGTATGAAGTCAACGTTATCTTCACCGTCATCTTCATCACCAATGTAACGGGATACAACAGAAAGATTGTACAGGTGAAACTCGAAAAATTAGAATATGGTGCAAAAGTTCATTTATTTCAGTAATTCAACTTAAAAGGTGAAACTAATATATTATATAGACTCATTACATGCAAAGTGAGATATTTCAAGCCTTTATTTGTTATAATTTTGATGATTATGACTTACAGTTATGAAAACCTTTTCACAATATACTAATTTTGAATTTGGGGTTTTCATAAGCTGTAATCCATAATCATCACAATTATAACAAATAAAGGCTTGAAATATCTCACTTTGCATGTAATGAGTCTATATAATATATTAGTTTCACCTTTTAAGTTGAATTACTGTAATAAATGAACTTTTGTACCATATTCTAATTTTTCGAGTTTCACCTGTATGTCTTAGACAGCATAACTAAAACTGGCATTTTTCACAAACACATAATAATAATCATCATCATTACCTTAAACATAACCATCCTCCTGATCATCGTCATCATGGTCGTCACTGTCAGTAGAGTTAATGTTCAAGCCCTTTAAAAGCAGGAATTCTGTTCAGACTGAAACCACATTGGAAAACATATTGAAGTGTCTCAAATCAGTCAATCATGTGGTTCACACTGTTATTAAGAAACAAACAGATAATATATGAGAAAAACATAAATCTGCATTGGGCCACTTTGGGCTTCAGTGTGAATGTAGCCTCAGATGGTTTGTTCTGATTCAGATTTTTGCTGTAAGTGACGATGTGTGTTTCATGTGTGTTTCATGTGTGTTTCATGTGTGTTTCATGTGTGTTCACAGCACTGAGAGTCGAGCTCAGCTTCCCTCCACAGTTTGAAGAGAGTAAGCAGTACCCTCTCCTGCTGCTGCTGTACGATCACACACACACACACACACACACACACACACACACACACACACACACACACACACACACACACTCTCACTTACTCTCTCTCTCTCTCTCTCTCTCTCACACTCTCTCACACAAACACACTCTCACTTACTCTCTCTCTCTCACACACACACACACACACACACACACACACACACACATCTCTCTCACACACACACACACACACACACACTCTCTCTCTCTCTCACTCACTCTCATACACACACACACACACACTCTCTCTTTCACACACACTCACTCACTCTCACACACACACACACACACACACACACACACACACACACACACACACACACACACACACACACACACACACACACACACTCACACACAAACACACTCTCACTTTCTCTCTCACACACTCACATACTCTCTCTCTCTCTCTCTCTCTCTCTCTCTCTCTCTCTCTCTCTCTCTCTCTCTCTCTCTCTCTCTCACACACACCTAATTGAATCAAGTAAACAATAGTTTATAAAATAAAATCCAAAGTATTGTATCTAACAGATGGAGATGTGAAGATCTGAGTATAGAGAAATAAGGAGCCAAAAGTAATAAGATTTGCAGAATGAAAGGAGAGTTTGAAGCGAAGAAGCAGAAGAAAACACTGAAAAAAACGTGCATTCTCTTAAACTTATGCTGTGGTCTGATAAGACAGACGTGTCCATGATGTCAGTTGGTGTAACGGCTAGGTGGAAGTGACTGGTCAAATGTCAAAGACAGATGAAAATAGATATGAAGTGTTGTTTTGACACCTTTTAGACTGTTAAGATAATACCGCTGATCTTGCATAATTTCATGTCTGGAGAAATGGAAACAGACATACCGGTACTTGATACAAAGGTACATCACATGATCAATTCTGATGAAACACACACACTCACTCTTACAGCACAGAAGAGACACCAGAGATCTGACATTTGGACATAATCATATCAGAGCATACAGTAGAAAATATTTAAATGATTAAGGGAATCAATAACGTAAAAGAATAATTAATAAAATAAATTAATAAAAGAAGTTAATCAAAAGAATACATTTGAATACAAATTTCACATACACTACTAACCATCACTGAAAACTTTATGCATTTTTAAATTTTTAATAAAAAATCGTTTAGCTTGTTTATTTCCATTTTAAATTACAAGGACATCAGCATGTTCTCATAATGTAGGGGGCGTGGCCTGAAACCTGAATACACACTAAAATATGATATATATATATATAAAATGTAAGTCATACCAATACACACACATGTCTTTCTTTCTTCAGTCGAAAAGAAATGAAGGTTTTTGAGGAAAACATTCCAGGATTTTTCTCCATATATTGGATTTCAGTGAATATAAACGGGATTTGTTATAAAATGTCCGCTGGTTTGTCTATATGAGACTCTTATTCCTCGGCTGGATCGTGTCGAGACTTTGAAGCTGCACTGAAACTCACATCTGGACCTTCGACCCGTTGGACCCCATTGAAGTCACTATATGGAGAAACATCCTGGAATAGGGGTGTAACAATATATCGTGTCACAATATATCGCAATACAAAAATGCAACAATATGTATCCTGGATAGTGACGATATGTATAGCGTTTAGTTCACCCAAAATAAAATTTACTATGCGAGAAAAAAATTCACGTTTACAGAGTTAGTGTCAGTACGACATTAAACTACTATATATAATGTTGAATATAATGCACTGAGAGGAATATTTGTGGGTCCTGATAATGCCAAATGTTTTATGTTGCCAGTAAAACGTGACCTACATTATTTTAAATACATCTAATCAGAGTGAAATCATATTCTTCTACAATAATTCTGTATTTTCAGCTTCAGAATCATGAATATTGTTATTCTGGTGTCTCTATTGTCCTGTGCTTTGGGTTTCCAGCACCGAGTCCAAGACTATTCATTTACACACAATGTAATATCAAATTTAGCATTTTAATCTTTAACCTTTTATCATATGTCTTGGAGTATCGCAATAATATCGTATTGTGAGTTCAGGATCGTGATATGTGTCGAATCGTGACATGAGGGCGGGTATCGTTTCGTTACACCCCTATCCTGGAATGTTTTCCTCAAAACCTTAATTTCTTTTCGACTGAAGAAAGAAGGACATGAATATCTTGGATGAGGTGGGGGAGAGTAAATTATAAGGACATTTTAATTCTGAAGTGAACTACTCCTTTAATTTAAAACGTATGCACTTGAAACTGAAAAAGCAGCGAGATTTAGTGCAACTGTCAAAAACATCCATCTAGTGTAACGCTTCTCATCCGACAGCACTCAAATTACAGGCGGACACGGAGAACTGCGTTTCATGCGTTGTTTACTCTGCAACACAAGGAAAAATATATATTCTCTGGCGACAGTAGGCATTCACACATACATGCATCACCATCTTCAGCATCGAGAAACTTCTCTGTAGGTGGGGGTGTGGTCTCACAGGTGAAAGGGCAAATGTCCACTAATTACTCATGTCGCCACAAGGGGTCACCAAACAGTTATTAAATAAAACAAAACAGTAATTTTGGTGAAAGACATAACATTTATAGTAACATTTTTCAACCCTGTTACACTAGCACATCAGATCGGATCTGCCTGACCTCTCTCTCTGTGTGTGTGTGTGTGTGTGTGTGTGTGTGTGTGTGTGTGTGTGTGTGTGACAGTGAGTGTGATCCCGGCTGCCAGCAGGTGAACGAGCGCTTTCGTGTGGATTGGGCCGATGTGCTGGTGGGCTGTGATGGTGTGATAGTGGCGCGGGCCGATGGCAGAGGGAGTGGCTTTCAGGGCCAGCAGATTCTCCAGGGGGTTTACAAGCGTTTGGGACTCGTGGACGCAGACGATCAACTCTCGGTTTTAGAGTGAGTAAAAAAAATCCATCTACTGTGCGAAAGTCTTAAGGTGATGATACACAGGGCAACTTTTTGAGCAATGTTGCTGGGCAATCTTGCCGAGCAATTGTTGCTTGGCCAATTTCCCATTGAAAATGGGCAATACATTTCTATCTGGATAATTTAGATCAGTCGTTGGCCCTGTGTCTAAAGTGGTTGCCCGTTGACGGCAACATTGCCCAGCAACATTGCTCAAAAAGTTGCCCTGTGTATCATCACCTTTACACAGATGTGAGGCGATAAGATTGCATTGACAAGCAATTTGTCTGTCCACACTAGGGCTGCATTAGGAAGTAGGCGAAAAACAGTGTGCGACAAAAGTGTGTGCGACAAAAGTAGTATGTATGAATTCACAGTTCTCATAAAAGATTAGGCATAAAGTCCCCGGATGACCTTCTTCTCGGTGGGATTCTGAAGTGTGCATACGATGGACACTTTAGTATCCCATGAGGCCACAGGAGAGTATTTATGAATGGCAGTGAAGCGCTGGTAGGTCACATGATAATGACAACATGGTGAATGTAGTATGTACGGATTACATTTATACTACACACATTAATACTAGGGGTGCGCCAAAATATCGATATGGCGATATATCACGATATTTACTCCCGCGATCGATTCTCGATGCGCTCTTGCCAAGTATCGATCTTAAAAGCAGTTATAAAACGCTCTATTCATTATCCGAGTTGACTGGATTTGACTAGCTTTCATGAGGCACACACGCAAAGTCTCTCGCTCCCTCCCTCTCTGCCGTGCTATGTATGTTATGCGCGCAGTAGGCTGTTCTGTCTCGCATGCGCGCTCTAGATTCCGGGAGATTTGAACTAATTTGCGGGCATCAGGGAGACGCTATCATTATGCGGGAGACTCCCTGAACTTACGTGAGACTTCGGATGTCTGGCTTTGCAAAAGTCCGCAAAACGGGAAACACGACCACATGTACAGACACCTCACGCGGCATCACCCGGAGCTCTGTGAGAAAGCCGTGGTTGGTGCTGGCTCGAAGCCGACACACCCCGGCGTAAACATTTTTATTACTACTGATTGCAGCAATGTTACACTAAAATAGTGTCTGTGACTGTTTTGTTGCAACTGATAAGACACAAGTTGTTTTTGTTATTGTGTTTCATCCCAAAAAATAAATGGAGATTAATTTTCCTAATTAAAAAAAAATCGTATTTCTTAAAACATGATATATTGTGAGTTATTACTGATAATATGTCGATTATCGCAGTATCGCCCAGTATCGCCATATCGTGATATTATCGGTATCGTGAACAATGTATCGCATATCGTATCGTATCGTGAAGTACCCAGCGATTCCCAGCCCTAATTAATACTATATACAGGTGAAACTCGAAAAATTTGAATATCGTGCAAAAGTTCATTTATTTTAGTAATTCAACTTAAAAGGTGAAACTAATATATTATATAATAATAATAAACAAAAAATATATAATTCATCACATTTATATAGCGCTTTTCTGCTCAAAGCGCTTCACATAGAAGGGGGAATCTCCTCAACCACCACCAATGTGCAGCATCCACTTGGATGATGCGACGGCAGCCATAGTGTGCCAGAACGCCCACCACACACCAGCTTACTGGTGGAGAGGAGACAGAGTGATGAAGCCAATCAGTGTATATATATATATATATATAAATGGGGATTATTAGGAGACCATGATGGACAGAGGCCACTGGGCAAATTTGGCCAGGATGCCGGGGTTACACCTCTACTCTTTCGAAAGACATCCTGGGATTTTTTGTGACCACAGAGAGTCAGGACCTCGGTTTAACGTCTCATCCGAAGGACGGTGCTCTTTGACAGTATAGTGTCCCCATTACCATACTGGGGCGTTAGGACCCACACAGACCACAGGGTGAGCGCCCCTTGCTGGCCTCACTAACACCTCTTCCAGCAGCAACCTGGTTTTCTCAGAAGGTCTCCCATCCAGGTACTAACCAGGCTCAGCCCTGCTTAGCTTTAGTGGGCAACCAGTCTTGGGCTACAGGGTGATATGGCTGCTGGTAATGTAATATAGACTCATTACATGCAAAGTGAGATATTTCAAGCATTTATTTGTTATAATTTTAATGTTTATGGCTTACAGCTTATGAAACCCCCAAATTAAAAATTAGAATATTGTGAAAAGGTTTTCATATCTGTAATCCATAATCATCAAAATTATAAGGCTTGAAATATCTCACTTTGCCTGTAATGAGTCTATATAATATATTAGTTTCACCTTTTAAGTTGAATTACTGAAATAAATGAACTTTTGCACGATATTCTAATTTTTCGAGTTTCACCTGTAGAATGTACTTTTGTTTAGAGATCATGAAGTAATTGTTCAAAATAAGTTCCTACTCAAGAGAGTATGAGATTTCAGACCAAGCTGCAACCTTCCTGTCTCTCTATTGAATCCAACACAGAAGTGACTTAAACTGCAGTTCATCGACTGGCCACTAGAGACAGGCTCCAAAAGAGAGTCAATCCCATAGACCCCCATGTTAAAACGCCCAACTTTACAGCAGAAAAAAATGTTTACAGTCTGGTGCAAAAAGTGGTTTTGGTCTATATACCTAATTTTCTCCGTCATTACGACTGTGAGAGGGATGAATTGTTTTATAACTCATCCGTTTAAATTATATTAAGCCTTAAATTTATGCATAATTAAGGGCGTGGCCACTTGAGTGACAGGTGGATTGCCGCTGATGTCACTGCTAGTCGTTTGTCTGCTGTCTGTTAGCGCCACGTCACCTCAGCTAATCCGCCATTTTCGGTTATCCGGGAGTGACGCGTTGCCAAGATGACGACGGCCGGCTCCGCCCACTTTGGGCTTCAAAAATGCTCTTCAGAAACCAACGGGTGACGTCACGAACACTACACCCATATTTTTTAACAGTCTATGGTTCTAACCAGATGTGATGCGATAAGATTGCAGCGACAAGCACTTTGTCTGTCCACACACTACATCAGAAATCGCATACTAGAAAGAAAGTAGGCGAAAAACAGTGTGCGACAAAAGAAGTATGTCTGAATTCACAGAAGAGTAGGCATAAAGTCCTCAGCTGATCTGAAGTGTGCATGTGATGGACACTTTACTATCCCATCAGGCCACGGGAGAGGATTTTTTTAATGGCAGCGAAGCGAATGAAGTACGTCCAGATTACATTCATACTACACGCATTCTTACTATATAGAATGTACTTTTTAAGTGGTCGTGAAGTAATTACTTATTCAAAAACACATACTAAGTGACTGAAACAATCATTATCATAGAATAAACTTCACAGTTTGAACATCCTTGTTTTCTTTAAAGTCCCCCTGTAGTCAATAATTTTATCTCTAAAAAAAAGTCATCTTTGATCACCAAAATTACATATTTAAACGTTTTTTCCTTGGAAAAAAAGTCTTAATTTCTTAAAATATCTTGAATGTAATTCGACACCCTTGCCTCATTTAGTATGTGCGGTTCTATGAATATTCAAATGAGCCCCGCCTCCACTCACTCACTCAGCTCAGAGATCCACTGGTTGACGATCACACGTTGATCTGATTGGTTACAAGGTCGTTTGTGACGTCAGAAACACCAGCGATTTCAAACCGTGTTTTTGAGACTGTCTTTGGTTCACTGCAGTTTTAAGCAGAAAATACTCAGCAATGCTGTCGACTTATGAATTTACACATGGTTTGTCTTAAAGCATATTAAAAACACCACATACACATATAAACAACATTAAAAGCTGGATTTTCACCACAGGGGGACTTTAAATTATTTTCAAGATCTGTGGTGAATTATCCATTGTGGCTTTCAGTTTGGCTATAAAGGTAACGCAAAACGATATTCAAACTCTCATTAGATTTTAACATTTATTAAAGCACATAATCAGTACCTGAGATTGTCATTGTCACACTTTGATGTTGTTTTTCCAACCACAACGTCACAGAAATATAATTAATCGCAGCTGGTTAGGACATTAGATGCTTCACAAAAACAAGTTGTGAAATTTAAAACCGATATTTCCCACTGGAATACTAAAGCATAATATATAAATAACTGTATTAAAACAAATGTTTCTGTAAAGCATCTAATGTGTATTAACTTGACATTGGTTGTGGACATGAATTGGTGTCTTGCTGCGTGTAATAAAGGCTGAAATATCCTTTTTCTTTTTTTAAATTTTATCCTTTATTTTACCAGGATAGTCCCATTGAGATAAAAAATCTCTTCTTCCAGGGAGTCCTGGCCAAAATGGCAGCACAAAAATTTTCACATATACAGGTGAAACTCGAAAAATTAGAATATCGTACAAAAGTTAATTCATTTTTAGTAATTCAACTTAAAAGGTGAAACTAATATATTATATAGACTCATTACATGCAAAGTGAGATATTTCAAGCCTTTATTTGTTATAATTTTGATGATTATGACTTATTTATGAAAACCTTTTCACAATATTCTAATTTTGAATTTGGGGTTTTCATAAGCTGTAATCCATAATCATCAAAATTATAACAAATAAAGGCCTGAAATATCTCACTTTGCATGTAATGAGTCTATATAATATATTAGTTTCACCTTTTAAGTTGAATTACTGAAATAAATCAACTTTTGCACGATATTCTAATTTTTCGAGTTTCACCTGTACAATATACAAACATAAAACTCAAAATCTTACATAAAATTTTACCCAGCATAAGAGATTTTTAAAAACGTTTAAAGAGGGGAGAGTTTTTATCATTATTATACTCTGCTATCCATAACCAGGGAGCATAGGAAGAAAAGCCAAGTTTTACCAAGTGTGTGTGTGTAAACTTTACCAGAGCTTGGTAAAGTTTTACCAAGCTCTGAACGTACTCTAGGAACCTTTAAAAGCAGTTTTGCACTAGATCTAGTGCTATAATTACAGATGCAATAAGATAATAGACGACAGATATAAATTGGTAATTTGCCTAACAATGCCTTAGCAATAAACATCAACATGTGTATTTTTCTCCTTCCAACCCACCGATTCATACAAGGTACAATGATGAGTGCGTGAAGAGGCACTCGTCACAAAGCGTAAGGCGATAATCAGCTTCAGGATTGTAATTGGATGCATTCATTAGGAAGAGTATGTGTAAGAAACTGATGACTCATCATCTCTCCTACTGTGGAAATAACAGTGATCTTAAACGGTTGCACGAGTATTTTAGCACTACAGGATTTGTGTGTTTGTCTGCGGCAGGCATCTGGTGAAGCAGCCGTACATCGATGGAGGCAGAGTCGGGGTGTTTGGCAAGGTGAGGGTTCATTAAAGGGTTAGTTCACACAAAACTGATCATTTACTCATCCTCATGTCATCCAAACCTGTAAAACTTTGTTCTTTTGTTGAAAAGACCATTTCTCTCACATGATGGAGTTTGGGCTCCTTGCTTTTGTTGCCTTTGGTTTGTAAAAAAAAAACGTGATTTTAACGGTAAAAGACTGTAAAAATGCTACAGTGAAAAACTGTTAATTGGTTAACAGAAAGTTTCCTTACTATATACGGTAAATAACTGTGATACTGATGCTGTAAAATACAGTTAGATTTACAGTTTTTGGAAGTGAAAAAGAACAACTCATTATATAATTTACAGTTAAAAACCGTAAATTGACATTCCCACAATTCCCTGCGTGACACTTCACATTTGATGTATTTTTGTTGAAATAACTATGTTTCTTCATAGTTTTTTTCTAATCAGTTATGTACATTAGGGTTTTATGTTACATGTAATGTTGTTAAATTAGTGTTTATTGCATTTTAAAAATTTCATGTGTGTTACCATGATGGAGTTTAATGTTTGTGTGAATAAAACTGTGCAGCTTCTATCTAACAATATTAACTTTCTTGTGGAAAAGCTGCTTGTGATGAGCTTTGATTGATCATGTGACTCTCATCACTGCTGTGATTGGTGGTTTTCAGTGTATTATAATGGTACAAAACAGATATTAATACTTCAATATGTCGGTTAATTAACATTATTTCAGATAATGAAATACGGTTTATTACTGTAAATTTTAAGTTAAGTCTGTAAAACCAATAACGTTGCTGCCATATTTTTAAGGATAAAGTTCTGGCAACCACAGCTGCCGGTATTTTACCGTAAAAATTATGTTTTATTTTTTACAGTGTGGGGATAAAGACTTAATCTTCAGTAATATTATTGGTTTGACTGCACTGACACTATTCAGATCAGTTCAAGTTTTCTTCTCATCTAATAATGACACTGTTGTCTTTTAGAGCTGCTTTACAGCTGAACTTGAAGTTTGCATCATTGATTCTGTTATTTTCCTGTTTATTGCTGCTTTAAAACAATATGTGTAGAAATAAATGTGACTTGATTTGATCAATGGAAACTAAACATCACTGACTTTCATTGTATGGGCAAAAAACACTGATATATTTTTCGAAATGTCTTTTGTGTTCAGCAGAAGAAAGTAAGTCGTACATGTTTGGAACGATATGAGGACAGAAAATCACTGTAAATGATGACAGAAGTATAATTTACAGTGTGAATTATTTCTTCACCTGTATGACGTAGGATTTACACTCCGCAGGCTTAAATACATTAGCCAAAAAAAGCACAGAAAGTGAAACAAATCAGTTGCTCTAAATAAACTGCATCTATCAGATAAAAATACCTGAACTATAATTAAAGTTTCAGTCTACAGAAATAGACACAGGCTCTACAAGATCAAAACCTATAGTGTTTTTGTACATTTCAAAGTGTGTGAGTTGATCTGAGACGTCAGATGTTCATAATGAAGCGTGTTTGTGTGTGTGTGTGTGTGTGTGTGTGTGTGTGCAGGTGTACGGTGGGTTTCTGAGCTCGCTTCTGCTGCTCTCTCACAGTTCTGCTCTCCGCTGCGGTGCTGCCATCACTCCAGTGTTCGACTGGCAACTCTACGGTACGTGTGACACACACACACGCGCACACACACACACACACTCTCTCTCACACACACACTTACACACGTAAGTACACACACACACACACACACACACACACTCTCACACGTAAGTACACACACATACACACACATGAACGAACGTACACACACACAAACACGCACGCATACACACTCACACACATACACTCACATGCGCACACACACACACACACACACTCTTTCTCTTACACACACACACACGTAAGTACACACACACACACACACACACACGAACGGACGTACGCACACGCAAACACAAACATGCATGCATGCACACACACTCACACACATACACTCACATGCACACACACACACAATTAAACTCATGGCACATACACGCTCACTCATTCAGGGCACAAGCAAACACACAGCACAACCACACACTCATGTACGCACACACTCTCACACACACACACACGCACACACTCACGGTTTTCTCCAGGGCGGCTAAATATATAAATGAACTAAATTAATAACTTTTTTACAACAAAAAGGACCCATCACTGAACGTACTTAAACTGGACTATGACTCTATTTTCTTCTAGATCTGCTGTACAGCAGAAACAAACTTTATTGCATTATTTTTGTAAAGCTCTGTATATATCTCTGTAAAGCTGCTTTGAAACAATCTGTATTGTAAAAAGAGCTATATAAATAAAGGTGAGTTGACCCACACACACACACACACACACACACTAGTGTAACCATTCTGTGTTTCTACACAGCTTCCGCCTTCACAGAGAGATACTTCGGCTTCCCCATACAAAATGAGCTCAAATACAAGGTAAGATGTTGTTGCTACTACTGTATGATTTGAGACATAAAGATATGTGGCATTTAGTGTTGGGGAAACTTACTTTTAAAAGAAATGAATTACAATATGGCATCACTCCCTAAAAAAGTTACCAATTGTGTACATTTTTAAGGAAAGTAATGCGCCTCGCGTCACGGTTTCTCTCAGCGTAGGGACAGGAGAGCGGTCAGTCAATACATTGGAAAACTGTAACTTACGTTACTTCTAACTTCCAACTGGATATTTTAAGAGTAAAAAAAGTAATTATTTAACATTATATTTGAAAGATATAATCATTTATTAGGCTTAAACTAAATTATCAGACTTCTTTTGTTTATTAACAATAATTACAGAGCATGATCGACGATGAGTAATAACTTTTCATTTCAATAAACTATAAAATCATCATGCAAACCTTTTATTTAGTATGAAGTAACTTGTTTCTCTGTCTATCATTACCCTAATTTGTCTCTCGCACAAATGAACATGTTATTTCTTCCCAGCCCTGCTTTATGTATTATCTTTTGACTTATTTGTTTGGCATCAGTGAATGTGATGCAGTGTGAACGGTTGAACGGGTTCAACATCACAGAACGCTGTTCCTGTGTCCTTCAGATCTCCAGCCTCCTGCCGAACGGCACGCGCTCCGACGAGTTACGCTTCCTGATTCTACACGGGACAGCGGATGGTGAGCCCATGACAGAAAACACACATAATAGCCTACAAATAAATGAGAAGGTAAAAGATGTTCTAGGTCTAATAGTAGTTATTATGATGAAGTAATCTATTTGAACTATTTGCAAATAATATTTTATTTTAAAATATGTTCACATTCACTCTTAGTCGTTGAACATTTCTATAGTGAAACAGTTGTCAAATATTAAATGTTTAGCTACTTGCATCTTACCACACACTCTTTCACTGTTAAAACTAAAGTGTCTCGTTGGAATTTGCACTCGTGTTCTGTGAACTGTAAGGCCCGCCTTCTTTGATTTGATTGGCCGTTTCAATTATTTGGACAATCATTTCAATCAGAGAAGCCTGAAAATGTTACTTTTAAAACTTTTGGTCATTCTAATATCAAACAGAGCGGTGCGTAATGGGGTGTAGCAGCGAATCATGACTAACAAAAATGGGGGGGGGGGGGGGGGTAATTGGGCCATTTCTAATGAATGGGAGGGACTTGTGCCCCTTAATGGTGGTTATTGCCCTGCATAATACATTCAGACAGAACGGCTGCATCGTCCCATGACTACTTCTTTCTCTCCTATTAGCGAACGTTCATTTTCAACAAACTGCAGAACTAGTGAAGCTGCTGTCTGTGATCAATGTAAACTACAGGTTACAGGTGAGTCCTTCACACTGACAAGCACCTGCACGCCCTCCGACCTCACACTCTCTGACCTCACGCCCTCTAACATCACACTCTCTGACCTCACGCCCTCTGACATCACACTCTCTGACCTCACGCCCTCTGACATCACACTCTCTGACCTCACGCCCTCTGACATCACACTCTCTGACCTCACGCCCTCAACACTCTAACCTCACGCTATCGACCCTCTGACCTCACGCCCTCGACCCTTTGACCTCACGCTCTTGACCCTGTGACCTCACGCTCTTGACCCTGTGACCTCACGCTCTTGACCCTTTGACCTTACACTCTTGACCCTTTGACCTCACGCTCTCGACCATGTGACCTCACGCTATCGACCTCACACTCTCGATCCTCTGTCATCACACTCTCGACCCTGTGACCTCACACTCTCGACCCTGTGACCTCACACTCTCGACCCTGTGACCTCACACTCTCGACCCTCTGACCTCACGCTCTCGACCATGTGACCTCACGCTATCAACCCTCTGACCTCACACTCTCGATCCTCTGACATCACACTCTCGACCCTGTGACCTCACACTCTCGACCCTTTGACCTCACGCTCTCGACCCTCTGACCTCACGCTCTCGACCCTGTGACCTCACACTCTCGACCCTGTGACCTCACGCTCTTGACCCTGTGACCTCACACTCTCGACCCTGTGACCTCACGCTCTTGACCCTGTGACCTCACACTCTCGACCCTGTGACCTCACGCTCTCGACCCTGTGACCTCACGCTCTTGACCCTTTGACCTCACACTCTCGACCATGTGTCCTCACGCTCTCGACCATGTGACCTCACGCTATCGACCTCATGCTATGACCCTCTGACATCACGCTCTTGACCCTCTGACCTCATGCTATGACCCTCTGACCTCACGCTCTCGACCATGTGACCTCACGCTATCGACCTCATGCTATGACCCTCTGACATCACGCTCTTGACCCTCTGACCTCACGCTCTCGACCATGTGACCTCACGCTATCGACCTCATGCTATGACCCTCTGACATCACGCTCTTGACCCTTTGACCTCACGCTCTCGACCATGTGACATCACGCTATCGACCTCATGGTATGACCCTCTGACATCACGCTCTTGACCCTCTCACCTCACGCTCTCGACCATGTGACCTCACGCTATCGACCTCATGCTATGACCCTCTGACATCACGCTCTTGACCCTCTGACCTCACGCTCTCGACCCTCTGACCTCACGCTATCGACCCTGTGACCTCACCTTCTCGACCCTGTGACCTCATGCTCTTGACCCTGTGACCTCATGCTCTTGACCCTGTGACCTCACGCTCTTGACCCTCTGACCTCACGCTCTCGACCATGTGACCTCACGCTATCGACCCTCTGACCTCACACTCTCGATCCTCTGACATCACGCTCTCGACCCTCTGACCTCACGCTCTTGATCCTCTGACCTCACGCTCTCGACCCTCTGACCTCACGCTCTCGATCCTCTGACATCATGCTCTCGACCCTCTGACCTCACGCTCTTGACCCTCTGACCTCATGCTCTCGACCCTCTGACCTCACGCTCTCGACCCTGTGACCTCATGCTCTTGACCCTGTGACCTCACGCTCTTGACCCTTTGACCTCACGCTCTCGACCCTCTGACCTCACGCTCTCGACCATGTGACCTCACGCTATCGACCTCACGCTATGACCCTCTGACATCACACTCTCGATCCTCTGACATCACACTCTCGGCCCTTTGACGTCATGCTCTCGACCCTGTGACCTCACACTCTCGACCCTGTGACCTCACGCTCTTGACCCTTTGACCTCACGCTCTCGACCCTCTGACCTCACGCTCTCGACCCTGTGACCTCACACTCTCGACCCTGTGACCTCACACTCTCGACCCTGTGACCTCACACTCTCGACCCTGTGACCTCACACTCTCGACTCTGTGACCTCACACTCTCGACCCTGTGACCTCACGCTCTTGACCCTTTGACCTCACGCTCTTGACCCTTTGACCTCACGCTCTCGACCATGTGACCTCACGCTATCGACCTCATGCTATGACCCTCTGACATCACGCTCTTGACCCTCTGACCTAACACTCTCGACCATGTGTCCTCACGCTCTCGACCCTGTGACCTCACACTCTCGACCCTGTGACCTCACGCTCTTGACCCTTTGACCTCACTCTCTTGACCCTGTGACCTCACGCTCTTGACCCTTTGACCTCACGCTCTTGACCCTTTGACCTCACGCTCTCGACCTCATGCTATGACCCTCTGACCTCACGCTATCGACCATGTGACCTCACGCTATCGACCTCATGCTATGACCCTCTGACATCACGCTCTTGACCCTCTGACCTCACGCTCTCGACCATGTGACCTCACGCTATCGACCTCATGCTATGACCCTCTGACATCACGCTCTTGACCCTTTGACCTCACGCTCTCGACCATGTGACCTCACGCTATCGACCTCATGCTATGACCCTCTGACATCACGCTCTTGACCCTCTGACCTCACGCTCTCGACCATGTGACCTCACGCTATCGACCTCATGCTATGACCCTCTGACATCACGCTCTCGACCCTCTGACATCACACTCTCGACCCTTTGACCTCACGCTCTCGACCCTGTGACCTCACGCTCTTGACCTTTTGACCTCGTGCTCTTGACCCTTTGACCTCATGCTCTCGACCCTGTGACCTCACGCTCTCGACCCTCTGACCTCACGCTCTTGACCCTTTGACCTCACGCTCTCGACCCTGTGACCTCACGCTCTCGACCCTCTGACCTCACGCTATCGACCCTCTGACATCACGCTCTCGACCCTCTGACATCACAGTCTCGACCCTTTGACCTCACGCACTCAACCCTGTGACCTCACACTATCAACCCTCTGACCTCATGCTGTCGACCCTTTGACCTCACGCTCTTGACTCTGTGACCTTACGCTCTTGACCCTGTGACCTCACATGCTCGACTCTGACCTCACACCTCCGACCCTCCGACCTCACGCCCTTTGACCTCACGCTCTTGGGACAGCCTTTGTTGTGCTGCTGTGAAGCATTCAACCTTCGAGGATACAGCCTCTGAATTGGGATACAGCTTTTGACTTGCACTCTGCACTCGTCCCTTTGACCTCTCACCTCTGTGCAGATCTTCCCTGATGAGGGTCATGATGTCATCAGCAGACGCTACATGCTGAACTCGCTCATCTCCTTCTTCAGAGAGTGCTTCCATGACAACACACCTGTTCCCACAGAAACCAGTGACCTCGACGATGACGACTAGCATCAGTTGCACCAGGGAAGATCCGCTTGGCGACCAGCTCTCCCATCTTTTGAGACGATCAGATCTAAAGGCAGAGACAGAGACGTTGAGTCTGAGGACACTAGTTCAGTTTGTTATTTTTCACCTTTTGTCCACACTACTATAGCATTAAATCTGTATTTAGCAGCAGCGCGACTGATGTTGAGTGCTGTCACTCTTAATAGGCTTAAAGAAACATTGTTCTGTCTCACTTTCATCAGTTATTATGGGCTGTACTGGTCTATAAATTACATTCAGAGAAGTGCACAATATAAAATTTAATATCTAACGTGTTTGTGGTTCAGTGTGTGTTTTCAACACTCTGGGCTCCCATTGAGTCACTGATCCTCTGGTTTTCTGTTTTTTTTTCTGAAGGCCTAAATCTGTTTCTTCAGCCATCCTATAATGTGCAGAATAATAATATTGTGAACATCAGATCAGATGATGTTATGCATAAAGCGCATGTCATCTGCATTCACTGATACACACAGTTTGACATGTGCGTCAGTTTGTGGTTTGTTAAAGGGAGCATGAGAAACCTGTACTACTGCAGTCTGACATTAAGAGTATTAAATGCCACAATCACTATAACAACTCAGTGGTTCTCAATTTCTTTTAAAAGTAACGCAATATTAGCAATTATATATAAAAGCATATAAAAATATTTTCTGCTTTTTCTACCATTTTTATAAAAATGATAGTGTCAAAATTCTTAAAAGACCTGAAGAAATAAAATGAATACTATATGTTCACGTCAGAATAATTTTTTTTTTTATTAAACAGCCTGGATGCATTCAATAATAATAATAAGACCTCAGAAACACTGCTAACAAACAAATCTGCAAGTGTAAAACACTCTAGACATGTTTTTCAGTAAATTAGTCCATGGATAAAGAATAATATTTAACCATAAATAAATGATAATCATAATAAAACATACATTTACTGTAGATATGTAGCAATATATCACTCAACTCATAGGTAGAAACTGGTAGAAATATACCTCTTAAAAAAAAAATAAAAAAAATAAGAGGGTCTTGAATTTAATTCTGAATGATACGGGCAGCCAGTGAAGGGATGTGAGTGTTGGAGTAATGTGATTTCTTATTTTAAATTGAGCATTCGTGCAGCTGCATTCTGAACGCTTTGTAAGTGTGTAATAGAGCTCTTTGGTAACCCAGCAAAAACGCTATTGCATTAGTCAAATCTAGACGTAACAAATGCATGAACGAGTTTCTCCTGGTCAGAAGGGGAGAGAATATCAGTACTTTGGAGATGTTTCTGAGGTCATAATATGCTGTTTTAGTGACATTGCTAATGGGGTTTTTTTAAGCTGAGGTCACTGTCAAACATGAATCCTAAGTTTTTGACCTGATTGACAGCTTTAAGTGATAGAGAGTCAATATTTTATGCCCTCTATGCAGTCCAGCAGAGTGGAAACTGAATTGTGGGTATCTGGTGCAAGCGAAAGATAAGAGTTGTATCATCTGCATGGTGAAAGAATATTGTACTAATTAATTACACCAGCTAAAGGAAGCATGCATAAGTTAAATAATAGAGGGCCCAAAACTGACCCTTGAGGAACACCACAGGAGGTGTAAGTACCGAGTGCAATGCAGTATTCCCTGCTACTTAAAGGGGTGGTAATGCCCTTTCACAAGATGTAAAATAAGTCTGATGTCCCCAGAATGTGTATATGAAGTTTTAGCTCAACATACCCCACAGATATTTTTATATAGCATGTTAAAATTGTCACTTTTTGAGGGTGAGCAAAAACGCACTGTTTTTTTGTGTCTGTCTCTTTAAATGCAAATGAGCTGCTGCTCCCGGCACAGGGGGCGGAGCTACAACAGCTTGTGTCCTTTTACCTCACACAGACATGCACTGAAAATTTAAAAAACTTTTAGCCTTTAAATGTTCAAACCGGAGTCAGACAATGATGAAGAGACTCAAGAGGAGACAACATGTAGAATGCAACAGGACATTTCTGAATGGTTAGTTGATGAATTTATGTAGCTTATGTATCTTCTAGTCATTGATTAGCATATTCTGTCATGATAATCTATAAATCGTGTTCTGGGGGCGGGGTTTATGTAAATTTTAGGGTTGGTGATGTCACTAACCCGGTAGGAATGTCGTGTAGTCCCTACCAGCCGTTTGTTGAAGTCCTTAAAAAGCAATTTCTTTAAAAGCAAATATCTCCCTTTGCTTTGAACTTTGAGTGTTGTAACTTTGCAGATGTTGTTTATCCTCAAACAGCAACATTACACACTAACTAAAGTTAGAAAAGTGAAATCATAATCAACCACCCCTTTAAGTAGGATCTGAACCAGTCTAAGACAGGACCTGATAAACCGACGCAGTTCTGTGGTCGGTCGAGTTGAATGTTCATGAACTAAGGTTTAGAGAAACACAGACTCGTTGAACTATGCTGATAACGATGGAACTTGTGACAGCCAATGTCAAAAACCAGCCACATTACAGTTTAATGTAATGTTAACCCATAAAGCTAAGTGGTTTCTTAAGTTTGATCATTCATCTGCTATGTCATGTTTATGACAGGTTATGATGTATTGGTTTATGTCAAGGTGTCATAACAAAGACATCTCAAACAATGTCATATCTGCATTAAAAATGTCATAATTGAGTGAATGACACTTAATGACATTTGTCATAAAGTCAGTCTTATGCACACCCCTTCAAGTAAAGTGTTACCAAAAACGCTGATCACCATAATGACAATTTTAAAAGAAACTCAATAATACATATATAAACATCAGTTTATTCTCAAGAAGAACTTTTGCTGACGTATGACAGAAATAAAGTCAAACTGGTTTGTAATAAGTGGAGATGGTAATTCTGTTTTTGGAGGTTTAATCCTCTGCTGATAACTCGAGAGATTTAATGTCCTTTATTCGCAGTTGATTTCATCTTAGCCTGTGGCTGGAAGTCACAATTTTTTTGGTCTTTCCTTCAGTGTTTCTGCTTGTTAACAGGTTCGTTAAGGCTGAGATTACTCTAATATGTATACAGATGTTGTGGCTCAGATAAGGTACAGTCATGGTTTATTCGCTTTGCTCTTGGCTGATGTGGCATTGCTGTGGTCTCATTGTGGTCCAGATCTGGCAAACAAGAGCAGAGCGCCCAAGTACGATCTTTTCATGTGGTATGTATTACTTTTCAGATTTAAATTATTTGACCTCTTTATGTCACTGACGTAAAAAAAAAAAAAAAAAAGACCAGTCTTGAAGAAAGAATTATATGACCAACTTGTAAGACAAGTCTAAGCAGTTTATATGCAACTGGCCACATATTAGAATAATAACAGAATAAAGAATGATTGTATTACTAAACATGGGAGCATTCATAAAAATCAATGTATTAATAAAACAGGAATTATTAAACAAATAATGCAAAAAAAAATCCTAATGCTAGTGAATCACAGCTAGTTATATCCGCATAAACACGTTCTGACATCAACTTGCCATTTTAAGTTGAAAATATGCTATCATTTACATCAGTGGTTCTCAATCTTGGTCCTAGGGAGCCACTGCTCTGCACATTTTATATGTCTCCTTTATCTGACACACCCACTTCAGTTAATAAAGCTCTTTCCTAACGAGCTGATGATCTGAATCAGGTGTGTTAAATGAGGGAGACATACAAACTGTGCAGAGCAGTGGCTCCCTAGGACCAGGATTGAGAACCACTGATTTAGGCTACATGATTCATAAGTATAATTAGACCTATACTTCATTTACCGTTTGTAAACTTCGATTCCCACATCCACTGGCTCCAGAAGTCATCACAATTCAGCGATCCTGTCATGTGAAAATTAACACTTTGACATGCCAAATTAATCTGCGATTTTCAGGGATGTTCAATAGCGCTGTCTTTACCCGTGTCCGCTGGCGATGCAGGACTGGGTTCCTGATCCAACAATATCCTGTCAACTATTAAAAAAGGGCCAAACATCCGAAACACTTTCAAATCAAAGAGTCCGTCTTGCTAGTGAGGATCAGATCAGCTTTCAGGAGCCGTTTACAGTAGTGGCCAAAAGTGACGTACAGCCTTACCTTCATCCAAATATTATTCAACCCTTGTTAAAGATTGTGTAAGCATACTACGCAATTGTGCTTGGAGTCGATTGATTTATTAATGATAACACAATGAAATTGTGCTTACATCATTTTTGGCCAGGCTATCATACAAAGAAATTATGAACACGTAGAAAAGAGAACCAACGAAATATATATAACGGATTATTTTGTAGTTAATGTATGCTTTTTCCTATCAGCTTTTTGCATAGTAAAATAAAACCTGTAACTGTAGTTTTTTTTTGTGCCAAATAATTTTGTCAGATAAATACCATAACCAAGTTTAGTGTTTTGTTCATCCATCAAATTTAAAATAAAAAAATATTTTCCTCATATTTTGATGGTTTAATTGAAATTGTAGGGTCGTTTAGAACAAATATCCCCTCCAGACATTACTTTTGGCCATTATTAGATTAGATAATTAATATTTTCTCATAATTGCACTGTTGGTATGACTGCGGTTCAGTCTGCAGGAACAGGAAGAATGGCACAGAGAGCGATAGTAAATTGTAGTACAATCAAAATTGAATAATGTTGGATTTGGACTAGTTGTTTATTTATAGACATGACTAGAGAACAATAACAATAAACCCGACCCGTCACCCCCCCCACCACCACCAGTAAAACTAAACAGTCAGCGATACAAAAGCCCTCCAGAGACAAATAATCTGATCCAAGACTGTCCATTCTTCCGTCTGATGTATGTTCTTACTCTTCTGTACAACACAGCCACACCCGTCCCAGAATGCACTGCACGTGTGCTGATCCTCGAGCTTTCGACAGATGCATTTACGGCTCTTCCCAGCGAGTGCTCGTCACGGATGGTGAGAAATGAAATCGAATGCAACTCCTCCGGAAAGGGAAAACATACCGAGACACAAAAGTGGCAAAAGAAGTGAAGCAAAGCAAAAGGACCATGCAATGGCTGACTTGCTGTGCTGTGATTGGCCAACGCATCGGCCAATTGGAGATCATAGTGATTCATGATATGTGAAACATTCTAATCCATTTCCAGCGATAATGATCCATTGGCCAGGAACATAGAAACTCTATCTCTCTCGCTCTCTCACTCGCTCTCTCACACACACACACAGCTTTAATACATACATCATCCAAACTGTTACACACATGCATATATACATGTTCAAACACACACACACACACACTCCTGGCTCTCGCTGTTTACTTGAGCGTTTTGCTCTGGATGTTTGTCTCAACGTCCAGTGTGTTTCACTGTCCCGAGTGTTTGTGTGTGTATTGTGGTGTGTGTCAGTGTGTGTTTGTGTGCTGCGTGTCATCTTCACTCTACTCTTCCTCTTCCTCTTCCTCCTCGCTGATGGGAAGCCCATCGTCCTGCATGCAGGATCTGAAGTAGCTGGTCAGTGTCGAGGCCACGTGTCTCTCGCTGCTCTTAGACAGAAAATGCCCCTCGTCTGGATAAATCTGAAGAACAGCCGTGCAGAAAACCATCAACAATCGTGACTATCATCAGTGGACTGAGACACATTGTGTGTTTTTTCCAGTACCTGCAGTGTGTAATTCGCTCCCACCTTCACCAGGTTCTTTATGAGCTCGGCTGTGTGCTGGAAATTAATGTTCGCTGGAGGAAAAAACAAAAAAAAGGTCAAGAATGGCTCAATGGCAGAGTAACGCAATCAAATGCTATGCTACAATAGAATACAATAGTGGCCAAAAGTGATGTCAGGCCTAGGAAAATTTACATTTTCACCCTTTATTTAAATATTGTCCACAAGCAGTTGTGCTTGGAGTCGATGGTTTTATTTATGATAACGCAATCTGCAGTGTACTACATCATTTTTGGCAAAAAAACATTTTCCTCATATTTTGAACTTCCTCTCCTTGGGAAATTATGACCCGAAATTCATTTTCTTTTCCAAATATTAAGTGTTCATCAGAGTGGTCCAAGACCTTGCGAGATTTGTCGTACTTGAACTTGGAATACACACACAAAAAATGTACTGGATTCAAAGAGTTTATTTGGTTGTAAAAGAAAATAGTAGCAAATCTTTCCCTTGGGTCATTTTGAATGGAAAACGGGGAATTTTTTTATTTTTATTTGTAAGAATAAAAAAAAATTCTGGCACAATCCTACGGAAGCGTATTGCATTCACTTTTTGGAGAAAAAAAATCTACTCTGTTTTTCTGAATTAACGAGTTAATTATCTCAGAATTATGAGATAATTTTTCATGGAAAAAAAGTTTTTGCTCTGTTTTTCTGAATTAACGAGTTAATATCTCAGAATTATGAGATACATTTTTCTTGAAAAACATTTTTTTTTCACTCTGTTTTTATGAACTCATAATTTTGAGATAATTAAGTCATTAATTCAGAAAAACAGAGCAAAAACTTTTTTTCCATGAAAAATTATCTCATAATTCTGAGATAATTAACTCGTTAATTCAGAAAAACAGAGTAGATTTTTTTTCTCCAAAAAGTGAATGCAATACGCTTCCGTAGGATTAAATAACCACACAAATAAAGCCATGAGACTAAAGAACGGGGGTGGGGGTCATATAACAGGTGCAATGTTTTTCAATTTTTCAAATAAAATCAGTCACAATGCAACTAACAGTCACAATGCAACTAAAAATTCACCCAAAAAATAAGGGACGTCCCGCGTGACGTCACGCCATTTGGAGCAGCCATCTTGACGGAATAGAAAGTGCTAAACCGCCGGTGATAATACAGCTCGTCGCGAAATATTCCTATCATGCCTGAGCGATGCTGTGCATTTGGATGCGATCAGATACGTGATCATACAAAAGGAATATCTTTATACCGTATCCCAAAAGAAACAAAACGGAGAAAAGTGGTTGGTGGCAATAAACAGGCAAAACGCACACATGCAATCCTAGATCAGTTCATTCGTTAGGTGTGTTATCACATTACAGTCTTTCGTTTTCAAATACCAAAAGCTGATCTTGTATTTTATTTGACACTTCTTATAAATCGTTAGAAACACAGGTTGAGACAACAGTCTCAATAACATTTTATCATGACAGTCAGTGATAAATAAGTATAAAAAAGTATAATCATAGGCTATTATTTCGTTTTTCTTGGATCAAAATAGATTAAACAAATTCATTAAAGATACACTTAATCGTGTTGGTGATTTTGTTTTGTGTTTTTCCCTGTAAACTCAGTTTAAAAATTATTACAGGAAGCATAATTTGGTGATAAAAATACATTGACCAACCCTTGCGCTGATGATTGAAAAATCATTTTCTTTTAATGAAGCTCCGGTGTAGCGTGATGGGAAGTGAATAAGGCAGCTGTAATGTCACCAAACTCAATGTCAGGAAGTTTTTCCTACACATTTAATGCCTGTAAAAAGAACTTGTGGTGCTTCATATGGATATATGATTCCTAATTCCTTTATCTTCCTCTTGTATATTTATTTTTGTGATGCTAATAATAAGTGCGATGACATGACGTGGTGGGGGAAAAAGTCGATTCTGTTCAGTATTGAGATATTTTGCACCATGATTTTGCGCAAGCAATTATATCAATACTGTAGCGCAAAGTATTGCAATATTTAGGCTAATTATACTAATAATTATATTATTAGTATAATATACTAATAATATATATTACCCACGGCAATGGATCTATGAGTAGCCGACAGATGTATTCCGTCAAAATGGCTGACACACGGCTATGGGTCACGTGACTGGGAGATCCCTATACACCTGAATGCAAACTGAAAAGAAAAACTGAAGAAAACTGACTTTGGGCACCAGGCGAAGGGTTAATTTACTACATCTAGTGGCAAGAGTCATGAAATATCATGTTATAATATTTTTTTCCCACAAGAGGTCGGCAGAGACACTCAATGTGAGAGTTTTTGAGCCAAATTTTTGCTTGTAATGGAGAATAAGTAAAAGAATGTGAAGAATGTGCTTATTTATATTAAAATTATTGATTAAATCTAGTAAATTAGGGGTAAAAAATATTAAAATATCTCCCAAAAATTGCATTAATAATAGAAAAAAAAAAAAAAAAAATTAAATGATACAAGCTTTCTAGGCGAAAAAAAAAAAGTAGTAAGTATAATTTAAGGGCTTCTGGTCATTTTGACCCACGAGAGAAAGATTAGTTACAGGTACAGGAGGAGAAGATGTGGGAAATATCCCCCTCTGGACATCTCTTTTGGCCACTACTGTAGAAAGTGAATATCTGTGAATGAATTATTCAGGCCAGTGGTTAATAATTTATTAATAGAGCCTGTATGTGAATTGTACGTCACGTACATTGTGCGAATAGTGTACATTGTGAACTGTGACACACACTGACCGTCAGCAGTCGCGTGCAGCAGCATCAGCGTTTGGTCTCGGAAACCCTGTGGATTCTGCAGCACACTGGAGAACTAGAGGAACAAACCGTCCGTCACTACATTCAAGCTCAGTCTGAGGTCAACAACATCTCACCAGCACTTACCTGATACCTGCTGTCGTCCTGAAGAGGAAGTCCCAGATAGCGCTCAGAGAAGGCCGAGGCTGAGAGAGAGAGAGAGAGAGAGAGAGAGAGAGAGAGAGAGAGAGAGATCAGTTTCACTCACAGAACAGAAAACCATGATGATCTCTGATCTGAAATGCTCTAGACACTTCAAAAGCTCAAATGAACTGCATTTTTTATTTTGTTTTATAATGTTCTTTGAGGTCTATTTGCAATGTTATCAATATTTTTACATCAAATTGGCTATTTTCTATCCTGCTTTTCTCTTTCGAAACACTCAGTTTTGATGGGAATCACATTCAAGACTATTTATAATATTACATATTAAAATAATTTTCAACGTGCCCGCCATTACACGTTCGGGATTGTTTTGAAAATTTCCAACGTTTAAAAATATCTTGTTTCATAGTTGAAATATTGGCCGACAATGTGAAACATTTATGCGCATTAGATATGCCCTGTTTGTTGTGGCAATTAATTAAGTACTTAGATTTAAAACTATAACTTGAGGGGTTTTGTGTAAACTGAATTTTTAATGAATGTACCATTGTTCTTATAGGCTATTCATTCTTTTCGATAAAATAAAAAAACGTATACATTGTAATTTCCAGTGTTGTGTTTTAAATCAAACGAAACGTGTCGTAATGTCGTAGTGATGACAAGATGTCGCTCACTGAAGCTTGTATTCAGGATTACAGCGAATGGCTAGCCTGGATGCCAGCCGAGCTTAGCCCCGCCCACAACATCTGAGGATGGGAAGTTCGGTCTGGACTTGATCCGTTGTGAAGCAACGAACCAAAGCTGTTCGGACCAATCAAATCGTCAGGGCGGGCTTTATACGATGATGGACAGATGATCAACCGTAGTGTAATCATCACGTCACCAAAGAGCGCTTGGGTTGAATTCGTTTACAACAAAGATGGCCGCCGCTGGAGAACTGAGATGTGTAGATTCAGTATCGCGTCTGTTATAGGAGATGTAGACAGCGCATTCATTTAAAAAGAGGAACAGAACCGCGATCAAGGCATTTGTCGATCGGAAAGATGTTTTTGCCGTTCTTCCTACGTGATTCGGTCGATCCAATTGAGTGCAGAGGCATTTTTTTTTCCTGGTTCGGTTGAAACACGGCCCATAATCACAGCCCAGTGGTGCCGTCCCAGACTCACACTCTGACTAGCATCTGAGTATGACAATTAGGGATGCGCCGAAATGAAAATTCTTGGCCAAAACCGAAAACCGAAACACCGAAAGAATTTATGCCAATTATTAGTACCGTTGCATTTATGGCTATGACCGTGTACTAGCTTTACTAAAATCAAGGCATTGCAATTGCATAAATTAATATTAAAGTTTCAAAGAATAAATCAATTGCAAACATTGCAAATATTTATTTAGCACATTGCAACAATGCACAGTATAAAATAAAATTCAAACTAAAATGTTTAACTTGACCCAACTCATGTGTACATTAAATATTATAATCTACAGGACTACTGGGTTTTAAAATTCAATGTTCTCTCATAAAAACAAAGTGCATTTGAAATTTTTCTCTGTAGGACTACTACAAGAAAGTGCATTCAGAACAAGTGCTTAAAGATACAACAATATTTTCTCTGTAGGCCTTTAACATAATAGTGTATCAAAACAAAGACTGCCATAGCAAAATATGTTATCAGTAGAACTTTAACACAACAAATGCACCAAGAATTGCAGATGTGCAAAGTGGATAATAAATATGTAAACACTAGACAAGCCCATTCTACTTATTGAGGTAAAGTGGCAGGTCTTTCTTGATGAAGAGTAGCTTCTCTGCTTTATTAATTCAATTAAAATTGTCAACGAATTTGCGTCTACCGCGCCGCGCAAAATGCCTCATCCGCGCCGCAGGACCGCGTCTTTACATCGACTTAACATTGAAATCATTCACGCCAGACGCTCTATTCGCGTTTGGTGAGAACGCTCCATCAGATATACTGAAATACGTCCACACCGCAGACATGTTGCTTCAGACAAGACATGTTGGACCAGGACCAAGACCAAGACAAGACCGAGACCAAGACCAAGACCAAGTCGAGACCAAGACGAGACCGGAGCGAAAAAAACAGACTAGTGTTGTTGAAGCTAAGTAATAACTTGTAAGATTTTGTTTTGCATTGCCTGTGTAGAAAATCCTGCTGAGATCTGATTGGCTGATTGAGTCCTGATAAGATCACCTGTTGCCACTAACTAATCATGCTTCAGTCTCAGTTTGCTTGTATATAAGAAGCCGTCTCCCCCATTCATACATGGTCTGTGTGGAATTGTTGCGTTGTTGACAATGTAAGTTTCTTTCTGATTGTTTGTTTAAAGGATTGTGTTTGATATGATATATTGAATTCTAGTTATGTATAGTTTCTCTTTGATGTTATATTCATTTGAATTGTTAAAGTTGATATCAGATGTATGGTTTAAGATCTGCAGATGTGTTTGTAATCTATTAATTGTTTCTATGTTTATGTTTAGAAACCAACAATTACCATCTAAGAAATGTCTACTCCTACATGTTGAGTACAATAAACTGAGAGCAATAACTGATGACTGAATGAGTTTTAATGGACCCACCGTTCCAGTAGCAACAGCTGAATCAGCCTAAATGTCCAACTAGTTTTTTACAGCCTGCCTATCTCTGCCGATTTTGAAGTCTCCAAATGAATCCATTTTGCAACGTTTAAATTCGAAATATTTTTTAAAACGAAATTATAGGCTAAAGTGCAGGATCCGAAAGTTTGTCGTTTTGTCGCTATGGTTACACACACACACACACACACACACACACACACACCCCGTTGGCAGTGCGCTCAATGTCATCTGTCAGTTGTGCAGTTACCCAAAATCTCCTGAATGAAGTTAAAACCCATCATGTCACTGATATGTGTTTTACTAAATATTAATACATCAAAAACTGTACATGATATGTGTTTTTTAAATTAAGTGATCAAAGTGCTCGTTGCCGCTGCGATCAGTGGCGCGGATACAGTGTTTTCTCGTGTGGCTCGCGCACACCGCACTTATCTTCACTCGGACGCGCGCTTCAATCCGTTGCGGATATCGGCGTGGATATTGATATTGCTAAATCCCCCGACCACTATGTCGGTCTGAGACAGCGAGACCTAGACAAGACCGAGAGGTCCGAGACCAAGACCAAAGACCGTCAAGGCCGTGACAAGACCAAAACCACGTAAAAGTGGTCTCGAGACATACATCACTATAAAAGTCTTACGGCCAAAAACCGAAAATGCACTTTTGGGCCATTTTCGGTGCCCGAATATTCGGTGCATCCCTAATGACGACGTCAGGCTAGCGAATGGCTTCAATCATAACAATAACAGAAGCTCTCTAGTAGGGGTGTGACGAGATCTCGCAAGACTAAATATGACGAGATTTCTCGTCGAGTGAAAAAGCTGTCTCACGATATAGCCATGAATATTTCACCGCTACACTCACATTCGCCTAAACTATCGTTTTGTTGATTTTATAAAAAAATAAAAACCATTATAAACTAATGTAAAAGTCTGCTCTGCTCATCCAGCACGAGTTGCCAATCAGTGCAGCACGAATCACAGTTTACTGATCGCGCGACGATGGCGGAGGATTCGTTGCGCAACAGACTAAACATCTGATAAATGTCTTATCTTCTAGAATATGAATAGAATAATCGGAACGCAAGAACAAATGTAGAGACAAACACACCAGCCTCGTTTCTCTCTACCCGGCCTTTTCCGAACTCACTGCATTAACCCTATAACTGCCGGTGCAAAATAAAACCGCGGTTTCACAACAATTATAAAGAGTCTGTGTGCTAACTTTGATTATGGTTGCACTTGCACTTATTGTTTGCACTTAATAAGAGAAGACAGTTATTTATTTTTGTTATTTATACTGTTTTTATTTCTCTGTTCAATGTATGTAAAGGAGTTCAGTTAGGTCACACACAGCCTCAATCAGAAGTTCTGAAAGCTCTTAAATGTACAGTAAGGTCTGAAGAGACTAATGTGAAATCATACAGGAGAAAAGCCAGTCAATAAAAACCTTTTACAGTGCTTGTATATTGTTTTCTTTCAATGCATTTGATAATTCACACTCATAAAGTAGACCTGAAATGACATGCATTAGAAGATTATTAGTTAAAACATTGAAAAGTGCACCTGCATACTATTTTTCCAGTCATGAATTTTGTCATTGAGGATTTCTGAAAAATTGTGCAAAAATCTCGTCTCGTTCTCGTGAACCCAATCTCGTGTCTCGTCTCGTCTCGTGAGATAAGCGTCTCGTCACACCCCTACTCTCTAGTGCTTTCCTCTGTATCCGATTATCCAGCGCATTCACCAACTCAACCAGGCCCCGCCCCTTTAATCTGCATATTAATTATTTAAATGAGGAATATTGTGACGTGTTCGTTCCCGGAGAAAAACTCAAGACTACAATGGAGGCGTTTCAGGGAGTTGAGAAACACTGACACTGATATAGAGAAGAACTCCCGCTGGAGACCCTTTTCATGCTCACACACAAACATTTAAATCACATTCACATCACAATAACTTACCATACAAATTCCAATCTGTCACAGGCGACATGGCCACTGCACATTTAAACAAGTTCTCAGTGGATTTGATCAGAAGAAGTGCGATATATCCTCCATAATCCTGCGGAAAGACACATATGGAAGTGTGAGGAAAGATCAGTGATTTTCTAGCATGACAGCAGCCGTGTGACACTTAACCTGCGACTTACCCGACCAAACACACCGATTCTGGTTCGATCAATGTACGAAAATTTCAGCAGGTACCTGGAACAAAAGCATGATTTCGTTAGCGTGTTTCACAGCAGTGTGTGTAGTGTTAGATCACACAAGGAAGAGTAAGGAAGAGTAAATGTGAAGTGGTTTTATGTGTTTTATTTATTTATGACATTGTGGATAATGTTTGTGTTGTGGATTATGTGTCAATATGCCTGTATTATACAACAAATTGCCTTTCGTGGACGCTAAAGTTTGAGTCTAAGTAAATGAGGACAGAAAAGGGACATTTTCGTCTGAATGATAGAAGAGACAGGGTTCGTACAGATACTGTCAAATAAAAATATAATGGACTTTCAAGGACTTTAAGCATTACTTTTTTAGCTTTCAAGGACTACAATCTGTAGCTATGTTTCCATCCACACGTTTTTATCCGCATTAAGTGATATCGAATGAAAAATGTCTTATGGAAACAGTAAAATTCTATTGAATTTCATGAATATCGACTCAAATGAAATACGATCGTCTCATCGGATTTTATCTTGATCGATATACGGCTTATGCGATAAACGCGGATGGAAACGTTATTATGGCGCGATCCATTTTGCCTAGTAAAACTTTGTTCGCAAATGTTGGCTTGAATGTTGTGCAATTCGGTGAGAAAAAGAATGGAAACACTTTAACATGTCTCAAATCAATTCGATATACCAATTTGATCGCAAAACAGCATGTGATGTCATTACGCACAGGTTTTTATCCGCTTTAAAGCCGTTTGATGGAAACACACTTTCACCAGCTTTATTCGCATGAGGTTTTTTACCGAACTTCAGATAATTCGATTGACAAGTGGATGGAAACATGGCTTGTGATGTCACTTATCAAACAATATCTTTATTATCTTTCGAATTCTAAAAAAGGTAAATATATGAATACAAATAAACCAAAATGGTACAAATAAAGTGCAGCACATGGAATGACTTTGGTAACTTTAACTATACTATGTCAAAGATATCACTTTTCTCTCTCAAACTGATTTTTTTCCGCCATTAATATATGATTGACCTGAAGAATGAAAGATGCATCATATGATTGTATATCCATGAGAAATTGCTATCTATATCAGACGGGCTGAAGCTTTAATTTTGTGTGAAAAGATTGTTTTATCGATCAAATTAAACACTACTTTCACATGTCTTTCAATAATTCAAGCACTTTTCAAGTACCTTTTCAAAAATTGGCTGTTTTCAGGGGTTTTCCAAGACTTAAATTTAAAAAAAGTCAAATTCAAGTACTTAAAGCCCTTTAAAGGGGTCATCGGATGCCCATTTTCCACAAGTCGGTGTGATTCTTTAGGGTCTTCATGTAAAGTTTGTAACATACTTTGGTTAAAATTCCTCAATGGTTGTGTAAAAAAAAACACACACTTTTACCTCCTCTAAAACAGCTCTGTTCACAGCGACCCGTTTCGGTTCATGTCTCTTTATTTGATAATGAGCAACTGCTCACCCTTGGCGGACAGTATGGCTGAGGGCGTAAATATGCTAATACAGGGAATATGCTTATACGGGAAATATGCTGATACAGGGAAATATGCTATTGCTAATGCGGGACAGTCCGTCAGTGGCCGTGGGCGGATCATGAGCAACATGCAGTGGTGTAAAGTCCAGGGGTCAGAAAGTAAAAGTCCTGCCGTATGTTTATTCCACTCATGAACTCAAGTCAGCTGATTCCCCTCATTAGTTCTCCTCTCTGGAAAAATGCTAATTAGCAAATCCAGGTGATTGGAACAAAATACTGAGGAGGAATTTTACTTTCTGAACCTGGACTTCATATTGCTCAGAAAAGTCAAACGGCTTGATTATTGAGTGTTTAGACTTTTTGGAGAAAAAAAAAGTTAAAAAAGGAGTTAATGGATTTTTTTCATTGTATGGTGGTTGTGTGGAAAGACACGTTTATATGCAAACACCACATAAAAGTGAATTTTGCATCCGATGACCGCTTTAAGCACCTTGAACTGAGAACGATGATGTTGAGGTGCGCTAGTTTGAGTTGTAGACATACGTCACACAACCAAACGTTAGCGATTGGTTATGGCAGATCCAGAGTGACTGGGCAGATCCAACAGAGGACCCGCCTTAACGCTTGTCAATGGAGCGAGGCCAAATGAAATGTACAAGAGTCTGGTGGGACCAGGTTATGATTCTTTAGGGTCTTCATGTAAAGTTGGTAACATACTTTGGTTAAAATTCCTCAATGGTTGTGTAAAACAACACCCTTTTTACCTCAACACCCTGTTCATAGCGACCCGTTTCGGTTCATGTCTCTTTAAATGATAATGAGCAACTTTTCCATCCGATGACCGCTTTAAGCACCTGGTACGAACCCTGAAGAAAACAGCAGGTAAAGGTTCTTACTCAACAGCGGCCAGCTGATCCTGCAGTTCAACGGCTCCCAGACGCTTGTGCACGTCCTGCAAAACCTTCTGCCCCTGGAAACCGCTTCCCCGGCCATCCAGACGAGCTACGATGACATTGTCCGAGCTGACCAGCACAGAGTCCCAGTCCACTGCGTACTGCTCATTCACCTGCTGACCACCGGGGGCAGCATCACTGCACACACACACACACACACAACACATCAGCGCATCGTCACTGCCTGCTTTTCAATCTGAAACAACACGCATCTCCTGTCGTGTGTTTACAGCGCCAACAGAACGTGATGTTTTCACAGCTCTTTCTACTCACAAAGAGTCATTTAATTCACCACCGCTGCTTGAACTGCACATCACAGGGCTTTAGGAGAGTGGTACAGGTAACTACTCACTTCAAACACCTCCATAAACCCAGGTGAATAGCAGATCTAATAGTACCACCTCTACTTTATATGCCGGATCCATTGCAAGCATTTGTGCATAGAGTCCAGTGGGATTGAAATGAACATTTGTCCACAAACCCATGGCATCATGTGAAGTTTCAAAGACTTCTTTTTGCATCATTGCTTTACAGTTCTGCACTGCAAAAAATTAAGTTCTTCCTCTATTGTTTTGTGTTTTTTTTTCCCCAGTACAAATATCTAAACATAATTAAATGAATTAATGAACAGTTTATCTAAGTATCCTATAGTAAGATAGCCTACTAGTTAAGTTGGCTAATTCATGTTTTACCTTTAACAGCTGTTCTGCCGAAGCCCCAGACAGGGAGATTTTTGTAACAATCATGTCAGTTTTTGCTTGTAATATCACTTTTGTATTAATATTTTTGCTCTGTTATGCTGATTTAGGGGGATATATGGCATTTTTATTTGATTATATGGCAATTTATGATTCAATTAGTAATCATATTTATATACTAGTTTGTTTAAAATACCAAAATCTTACAAAAAAAGAACGAAGATCTACATTTCTCGGTTTCAATCATGGCAAAAACGTGAAAAGTTCCATAGTTTAGTGAAATATTGCTGCCATCTACTGGAAAACAAACACTTTTGCTAGTGCGCAATGAATAGTTTGTGCGTGAATGGCTAGATCTAAAGCTCTTGCTATTTGTGTGTAGGCTGTAATGTGGCTTAGGTGCTATTTTGTACAGTTTAACCATTATCAGCCTTTATTTTATTTTTTAAGATAATATCATGAACACAATGACGGGTGGAATGGGCTGTGTTGCGAGGGGCACCAGCTGACATCTTGCCAAGGACTGCAAATTGGTTTCCTCTGCCTTTCATCGAGTTTGGAAGACACACTGTGAGTTTACCTTGGATTTACACACACACACACACACACACACACACTTACATTATCAGCAGAAGAGCGTAACTGCGGGACTCAGAGAAGTCGGGTGGATAGGAGATCTTCAGCGGCAACTCTGCAAACACACACGAGGAACAGTTCAGTGCTGCGTATGACCATCTATCAAGTTCAATAGTGGCCAAAAGTGACGCCCAGCCTAGAAAAATTGACACTTTATTCAAATATTATTCAAAATATTAAGATTTTATTGCGTAGTTGTGCATGGAGTCAATTGTTTTTATTACAGAATGATAATAACAGAATGAAACATGTCAAATTGTGCCGACATCGTTTTTATCCAGACTGTCATGCGAATAAATTATGAACATGCAAAAACAAGAGAACCAACAAAATATTAATAACTGATTATGTTGTAGTCAGTGTTTGCTTTTTCCTCTGAGCTTTTTGTTTTGTATGAGTAAAATAAAACATGTAGTTGTAGTTTTAGTTGACTTTTGTCAGATAAATACCTTATTAACCAAGTTTAGTGTTTTGTCCTTCCCTCATATTTAAAAAACTAAATATTTTCCTCATATTTTAATGATTTAATTAAACTTGTAGGGTCATTAACAACATCACTTTTGGCCAAGAGCAAGATATTGAACTCCAGCAGTACCAACCCAAGTCACATTATTCTTTCACACGGTCTGCTGAAGTTAAACTGTGTTTATCAGGTGAAGCTGAACGATACTTTACCGAAGTGGTCCGTCTGGATGCTCCTGAACTCAAACAGCTGGATCCGCTTGTATCTGAGAGCAGCTTTGAGCACTGAGTTATTCTCCAGGATGTAATAACCTGACGAGAGATCAACAGTACAAGACTTATTTAATAAGCAGAACAGGGCAGACAGTACGGCTGAGCAAAAAAAAAAAAAAGATTTTTCGATTGTTTTTTTTTAAAATGTGGTTGAATCGATATCCATTCTCAAAAGCCACAAATCAATCTTTTCTCAATTTTTTTGTTTTTGTTTTATTAATGACGTTTACTTCTCTTTAATAACCATTGAGAGTTCGTAGTTTTAGCTGTGGTATTGATATTGGACTTGAGAATTGTGAATTTCACTGGTAACTAAACGTTTATCCTGAAACGTATAGAATTAAGATCTTGTGAATGGGAATGTAATGGAGACATCAGTACCGATACACAGCTCTAGCAGAGAGATGGAAAAAAGAAGAAGTGAAAACTCACTGGCAGTGTTGAGAGAGTGTATGATCACTGTCGGCGCTCCTGGCCCTGCAGATAAAACAAGAACCAAACATTGTGGCCACTTTAACCACAACAGTCAGTCTGCACTGCAAAAAACATGTTCTTTCTTAGTGTTTCTGGCCTGTTTTTCTACAGTACAAATATCTAAACATTCTTAAATCAACACATATTTGCTTGAGAAGCAAAACTGAAGATATTAAGCTTTGCTTTCTGAAAAATTGTAAAAAAAAAAAAAAAAAAAAAAATATTCTATTGGGTTCAGGGGGAAAAAATGTTTTTCCTTTAAATTCTTAGTATTTCTGTCCTGTTTTCCAGTACAAATATCTAAACATTCTTAAATCAACACATTAACTTGAGATTTCTGAAAAAATGCAACAAAAAAAGAAAAAAAAAAGGTTTATGCATAAATCAAGAAAAAAATATGCTATTGGGTTCAGGAAAAAAAAAGTTTTCTCTTTGAATTAAGTACATTTTTCTGACTTTATTGATATAAACTTCCATTTTTAATAATTTAGATCTTAGAGGTCATTTTGCTTCTCCAGTAAATGTATCTTGATTTAAGAATGTTTCGATATTTGTGCTGGAAAAGACGAGAGAAACACTGAGAAAGAACGTGATTTATTTGCAGTGTGCTGCAGTGCTAATGCTCACTGAGGGGTGAAAGGTCACTCATCAGGACTGTGGACTGTCATGCAAGAGTAAATGATAAATTCACGGTCCTCGTACCTTTGCAGTGCAGAAGGACGTGTTGGTTGGTTGGGCTAAAAATGGCACTGAAGAACGTGCAGTGAGCTTTATTCAGCTCACAGGTCAGACATCGCCGCGAAAACAGGTCCACTGTGGACACACTGCACACAAAAGGGACCAATCAGAGCCAGGGATGTTATTATTTGAGTTTTAAAAAGATTTTTCCATTTTTGTTTTGTATTTTGCTTTTTAATTTTTAGTTTTTTTTAATGGGGCATAAATATTTCATTTTAGTCAGTTAATATTTAGTTTTAGTTTTTAATATCATGGTAAAAGCCTTTATATTTGTAAATGTGTATTTGATTAAGATGGAGTTACTATCAAAAGACAAGAGTATCTAACACCTAACAAGCTACAAAAATGAATTTAGCTGTTTTGCCATTTATTACAACACAAAAATTATATTAATCATGCAGTATTAAACACATCCTATACATTAAAACCTTAAAATATTGTCTGGAACAACAACAACAAAATGTAAAGCTTGTTTTTGCTTGCCATACATATTTCAAAGATTTCACTTTGCATAGAGATATACAACTTCTGCATCATAACCGAATAAGTAAACAATGCATTTGCTTCATTGTGAGAGCTTGTTTAATGCACTTTCAAATCTTCCCATTTATTAAAGTGCATTAAATGTTTCCATTGCTGCCGAGTACCATGCATATGCTTTCATCAGAAGCAGAATCGTAAAAAACTAAATCCTAAACTGAGCTTTTCCCACAGATTCATTTTGCCATTAGTGGCTCACTACTGCTTATTGGCTAATTCTAATACATGTGAGGTTACTCTGTATGGAAGCTTGTTTCCGCCACAGAATGAAAAATAAAAAAGGTAATTGCGACTTTTTATCTCTTATTTCTCAGAATTGCGAGATATAAAGTCAGAATTACGTGATATAAAATCGCAATTGCGTGTTATAAAGTCAGAATTGCGAGATATAAAGTCAGAAATGCGTGAAATAAAGTCGCAAAAGTCGCGAGATATAAAGTCAGAATTGCGAGATATAAAGTCAGAATTACGAGATATAAAGTCAGAATTGATTGATATAAAGTCAGAATTACGAGATATAAAGTCAGAATTGATTGATATAAAGTCGCAATTGCGTGTTATAAAGTCAGAATTGTGAGATATAAACTATTCTGAGGGGAAAAAGTTAGTCTTTTTTGCCCCTTAGAATTGGCCTGATAACTCGCAATTGCGACTTTATATCTCACAATTCTGAGGAAAGATGTCAGAATTTCGAGATATAAAGTTGCAATTATGTCTTTTTTTCTCGCAATTGCGACTTTATTTCTCATAATTGCGACTTTATATCTCGCAATTGCGACTTTATTTCTCATAATTGCGACTTTATATCTTGCAATTGCGACTTTATTTCTCAGAATTCAGACTTTATATCTCGCAATTGCGACTATTTCTCACAATTCTGACTTCATATCTCCCAATTGTGAGATAAAAAGTCGCAATTTAAAAAATAAAAATAAATTATTCAGTGGCGGAAACAAGCTTCCATAACTCTGGCATCTACTGGTTATTTATGATTCAGCAACATTGATGGATACACTCCTTTCAACCTCCGCTTTTTAGTCAAACCACGCAACATTTAAAATACAAGAACGTATGCATTTTTCTCTGAAATTTTCGTGTGATTTTTCATTAATAATAACCATGATCAGAGGCCTGGTTTCCCTATACGCTCATCTGAACACACTTCTATTGATCACGGTTTTTGTGACGACTCATTAAATCAGGACACAGCTTTGAAGTATTTCGAGAATCCTTTTCTGAGTCTGACATTAGACGAAGAGCTTGTTCTGGAGGATCAAACATGAACGGACACGAATCTCACCTGAAGAGCTGCCGGCGGGTCGGGGAGCCCTCGGTGCTCAGGAAATATCTGCAGAACAGACAGTGATAGTTATAGTGCTTTATAAACACTGTGATCATGTAAGATCATGCACCCCAAGAAAAAATAATAATAATCTTACTCTGTGTTCTTGTCTTGTTTTTCAATACAAAAATCGGTAACACTTTATTTTAAGGTGCTTGTAATAAGCCGTAATTAACAGTTAATAAGACACTTATAAGACCTTATAAGATGCATATAAGATGCATATAAGCATTAACTACTTCATATAAGGGTTAATTAAAGGTCCAGGCCTTGAAGAGATCAGGGAAACTACTCCCTCTTGGGAAGGTCAATTTTTAAGGGACTGGGAGTTTGTGTTACCATTTATGTTTGTTCGGCTGTTCTAAAAGTGCAATGTATTGATACTTGAGAAATGTATTATTTAATTTTATTTATTTATTATCATTAGTTAATGCTTATATGCATCTTATATGCATCTTATAAGGTCTTATAAGTGTCTTATTAACTGTTAATTACTGCTTATTACAAGCACCTTAAAATAAAGTGTTACCCAAAAATCTAAACATTCTTAAAGGGTTAGTTCACCCAAAAATTAAAACTCTGTCAGTAATTACTCGCCCTCATGTTGTTCCCCGGAACACAAATTAAGATATTTTTGATTAAATCTGAGAGCTGGATCACTCCTCCATAGGCTTCTCTGGGACTGAAACTTGCCGGCCCAGAAAAGTTATGAAAGACATCTGTTACGTCCCGTAGTGTTTTGGGAGGGTTGTTCTTGTTTGCACAAAAAGTATTCTCGTCGCTTGATAAACTTAAGGTTGAGCCACTGTAGTCACTCGGACTATTTTAACGATGTCTTTAATAACTTTTCTGGGCCGGCAAGTTTCGATCCCTTAAGAAGCCTATGGAGGAGTGATCCAGCTCTCAGATTTAATCACAAATATCTTAATTTGTGTTCCGAAGATGAACGAAAGTCTTACGGGGAACAACATGAGGGCGAGTAATTACTGACAGAGTTTTCATTTTTGGGGTGAACTATCCCTTTAAATCAAGATACATTTACTGGAGAAGCACAATGACAACGATATTATGTCTTGTTTTCTGAAAAATGTGTCCAAAATAATCAAATGACAATGACAAATCAACTTATTTCAAAGGGAAAACAAGATTATTTTTCTGGCCCCATCGGCAGATATTTGTTCTTGTTTTAAGCATAAACTTACTTACTTTAGATGATTTTCCCAGAAAACAAAATACAATTACTTGAGAAGCAAACTTACTTGGATATTGAGAATTTTTAGATATTTGTATTGGAAAACAAGACAAAAACACTGAGTATTATTTCCAATGGAAATGCAGAAAACCGTTTATACAGTCATGTGAAAAAATAAGTTCATCTCATGGAAATAGTTAGCTTTTTTGACAAGCTAACATTTAATCCTCTTTGAAACAGTGCCTCTCAAGAAGGTTGATATTATATAAAATTGCACACTAAATTGACATTTTGCAATTTTCACAATTTAAATGTACACAAAAACAGGCCAGTCACATGGAAAAATTACGTCGTACATCCTTACATTTTTCACAATCCATTAAAATTAGGATCAGATGTTCAGGATTGGGTGCCAGTGATTAAAACCTGCTTAATGAGTCTTATTTAAACATCTCATATATAGTGTCTCATGTTCCCTTCGCTTTCGAGGTGTGTGTGTGTGTGTGTGTGTGTATGTGTGCGTCATCATGCCACGGTCTAAAGAGTTCTTGCGGATGCCTATGAGTCTGGCAAGGGATTTAAAATAATCTCCAAATTATTTGATAAACATCTCAAGTGGAACAGATTTCAAATGAATGGCAATTTGTCCAGGACTGGCCGTCCAAGGAAATTCAGTCCAAGAGCAGATCATGTTTCCAAAACCCTCAACATTTCATCACAGGATCTGCTAGTAAGCAACTGTTGGTGTCAAAGTACATGCATCTATAATCAAAAAAGAGATTTGACCTGCATGGGAGGCATGCCAAGAAAAAGCATTTGCTGTCTAAAGTTTTCCAATGAGCATATAGTCAAAGACCAGACCAGACCTAACATCCCTCGTGAAGAAAACCTACATGAATATGTTTTTATTTCATACCAAGTATACTACAAATCCATTAACACATTTACTGACATATCGCTTAGACTTACTGATATAAATATTATAATGAAACTTTATTTGGAGTACTTCTTTATTGCACAATGCACATTTCTTAATATTACGCCTAAAATGTGTTTTAATATCACTATTATTAAGGATAATAAGATCTGTATAATATAATTCTTTAAATGCAAGATATTTAAAGTGTACCTAAAGTATACTTGCAATAGTTCCACTTTAGCACAATCAAATATACTTGAGTATAACTTTAGTTGCACCTCAGCACTATTTCTGGATAACTAAAGTGCATAAAGTACAAAATTAGTTGTTCCAATTAGGCACTTTAAAGTAAATAAATTTAGTATACTAAAAGTACAATCACAGGATATTTATATTAAGTACATAAAAATATATGTATTTGTAGTATACTTAGTATAAAATAAATGTATTTCAAATACATTTTAGTATATTTATTGTTCACTAGGGATGCTCTGGACAGACGAATCAAAGATACGGCTGTTTGGCCGATTCAGATGTTCCAATTCGATCCGATTTCGATTCTCGATTCGATTTCGATTCTAAATTCGATACTCGATTCTAAATTCGATTTTCGATTCTAAATTCGATTCTAAATTCAATTTCGATTCTAAATTCGATACTCAATTCTAAATTCGATTCCGATTCTCAATTCGATTCTCGATTCTAAATTCGATTTCGATTCTAAATTCGATTTCGATACTCGATTCTAAATGAGATTTGGATTCTAAATTCGATTTCGATTCTCGATTCTAAATTCGATTCTCGATTCTAAATTCGATTCTAAATTTGATTTTGATTCTAAATTCGATACTCGATTCTAAATTCGATTTCGATTCTAAATTCGATTCTAAATTCGATACTCGATTCTAAATTCGATTTCGATTCTAAATTCGATTCTAAATTCGATTTCGATTCTCAATTTGATTTCGATTCTCGATTCAGAATTCGATTTTGATTCTCGATTCTAAATTCGATTTCGATACTAAATTCGATTTGGATTCTAAATTCGATACTCGATTCTAAATTCGATACTCGATTCTAAATTCGATTTCGATTCTCGATTCTAAATTCGATTTCGATTCTAAATTCGATTCTAAATTCGATTTTGATTCCTGATTCGACTCAATGAATATAGATTTAATACAAATCCTATATTTATAAAAAAAAACAGTGAACATAAGTTTCTTTTCTCAAGTGGTTAATTAATAAAAAGAAATAAAGAGCCACAAACCTGTATTTTAAACTTTTTATTTTAGGTACACTTGGGTACATTAAAACAGAACCCAACTCTATATTTCAAATGCATACGATGAATAGGCAGGATTTTGATGCAAGATGAAAAATTGAGGCTGAAAATTAGACGAGCCAGAACAGATGCCTTGATCAAACAGGCTCAGGTTAGTTATGTTTAAGATAAAACACACATCAAATCTCATTCACATACAAGCCTATGAACAGTGCAGGGAAACTAATACTGGCTTTTGGGTGATAGATAAATAAATATGAAAAATAATAATAATCGATTCGTGGCCTTTGAGAATCGATTTTGAATCAACCACATTTGAAAAAACGATTAATTGAATTTTTTTTTTTTTGCCCAGCCCTATTGGCCACAGTACCAGAAGAAATGTTTGGCGCAGACCAAAGGAGAATAACCTCATACGGCCTGTGAAGCATGCTGGGGGAATTGTTATGGTTTGTGGTTGCTTTGTGGCCTCAGGGACTGGACGCATTCATTGATTCAACTATGAATTCTGCATCACATCAATGAGTGCTTGAGGATAATGTGAGGCCATCTGTGTGAAAGTTGAAGCTGAACAGCAAGTGGACCTTTCAACGAGGACAACGATCCTAAGCATGTTAGTAAATCCACCAAAGAATGGCTCAAAAAGAAGAAATGGAGAGTTATGGGATGGCCTAGTCGAAGCCCAGATTTGAATCCCACTGAAAACTGCAAACATCTTGCAACTGAAAGACTATTGCATGGAAGAGAGGTCAAAAATCCCAGCAAGCCAATGTTAGAGTGGACGATTATGCAAAATGCCTACAAGATGTAACTTCTGCGAAAGCGGGGCAATACTAGATACTGAGGAAAGGATGTACTCACTTTTCTAAAGAAGAAATTCATATCTATTGGGACTTTTGTAGAGTCTATAATTGAAAAAGCTCATTTTCTTTGTAGTTTTGTCCAAGTATATCAACTTTATTAATAGAATCAAATGTTTGCCTGTCCAAATATGTCAAAAAATAAAACAATTTCCATGGGATGTAGCCTACTTGTTTTTTCACATGACTGTTTTTAATATATCTTGACTTGCCCTTTTATGATTTTACTTTCATGCGTTCCACTTATTTTACAGCTTGTGTTTTATTGTTTGAAATTCTTCTCTTTTTTTCTTCCTTGTACAGCACTTTGGTCAACTTCGGTTGTTTTTAAGTTGTGCTTCATAAATAAACATTGTATTGTATGTATGTTACGCAAGTATGACTGTCATAAAAATCCTGGTTTGTATGTTGGAGTGAGTTCACGGCCGTGTTTTACTCACATGGTCCGTGCGTTCTCATCGTAAGCCAGAATCTGGGTCACCTCCCAGTTGCCTGATGTAAGATGACGCACCTCATTCTGATCTGCCCGCACCTAAACAGACACATGACATCATCAACACCAGACTGACGCTATCGACCGTACAAACAGATGTGCAATTATTGGCATCACTCCTAGACAGGGTTTGAAATTAACATTCACTCACCGGCCAATTTGGCTACAAAATTTTTAAGTTACCGCCCATACAGAACTTATACTAGCCAGAAAAATAAGAAATGAACCAGATTAACTGTCACAGCTTTTATATACCGTATATATATATAAATATTAGGGTTGGGTACCGAAACTCGGTGCCAATAGGGAACCGGTTCCGACGTAAACGGTAGTAACCAGACCGAATAAGAACGACAATTTCGGTGCCTGATTTCGGTGCCTCACTTAATTAGGCGCACACAAACACGCACAGTTTCTTCTGTCTCGCATGCACGCTCTTGCTCACAAGGTTTGGCTGCATTTCACGTGTAAAATTACGCGTCAGAACCTCCTCTGGGTGTGCCGATAGTCTGAATCCCATATAGAATCAAGCCAATTCAGTGGCTGATGGCGCGGGCGCCGCCTCGACGCACTTACGTCGTCATATTTTGTTGGCGCGCGCGCCATCTGCTCCTCAGATTTCTCTGCCGAAAAAGGAAGCTGGTTGGCAGCGCAAGGAGCTTGGCAGCGTCTCGTTCCCTATTGAGAGAACATAGGTTACACCAGTAACCAGAGATGTTCTCTTTCATAGGTTCACTCAACGCTGCGTAGCTTAGAAGCAGTGGATTTGGATTTGTAGGCTGCTGTATCACGTGCCGTTTGAACTGACGCGCTACAGCGATCTGTCACATTTCAAAGAGCCAAAACGTTATTTATTGTGTGAATCTCGTAAAAATATTGACAGAATCTGACAGCTGTGGATTTGTTCCATATCAAAAGTAACCTTGTCTGTCGGTGTCAGTGTCCTCTTTGTCCGTGATTTTTCTCTGCGTGAGAAAATGGCATAGACAGTATAAGAAGGAAAATGGATGTGTGGCGTGAGAGCGTGTGAAAAGGGTCAATTGTAGAGTTGTGACGTTCGCGAACGAACCGATTCTTTTGAACGGCTCATAAACATGAACGATGGGAGCCGAGTCGCGGCTGGAGGGGAGCCGTTCTTTCTGTCGTTCTTTTTTTCCTATGCGTGTTTCACACAGATGCACACAAATTAGCTCCTCAGTTATAGGGGAAGGGGCGAAAGCGCATGATGATAGTTGTGCACCCGCGCGCATCCTTTGCTCCAGTGGAAAAAAAAACCTACGTGCCTCTGTCATTGGGTAGGAGCGGAGCCAATGACTTGTGCACGCTGCCGTCACATGGTTACTCCAGTAAAAAAAAAAAAAAAGTAAAAAAAAAACACGTTCATGTTGATGTTATTGTATCTAGAGTATATATTTACAACTTTAAATATTTTCTGTTTTTTATCAAAATGTTCTTGTGTGATAATGTTCTTGTGTGGAAGTGTTAGTGTTTGTAGTAAAAGCTGTTTTGCTCAGACATTCATTGCAGCCGGCTTTGTTTTTTATGTTTATTTGTGAGTAGGTATTGTATGAATAACATAAGTCAACATAGCTTTACACATACACACACTTTGTACTAAAGGTAAATCCAACATAGTGATGTCACTTTCTAAGCAGAGGGATGTTGTGCAACCCTATGGAATATAGTCCACACATGACAAATGAGGTAATAATCAATATTTCAGAATAATTCAAACTCAGATATTGGTGTGTGATATCTGAGTTTTAATTATTTGACTACAAATCTCACCTCATCATTCCTCCCAGTGATTATTTCCAGGATAAACTGAGATGCCCCCAAGCTGGCTTCTTAAAACTGACTAAATATTTAAAAAGAGCCAAAAGAGCCGTTCTTTTGAACGGCTCTTTAAAAGGAACGGATCGCCAAGATCCGGATCCCCTCAAAGAGCCATAAATCCCATCACTAGTCAATTGCGTGAGTCTCACGGTCAATGCGTGAGAGTTGGCAGCTCTTCCTGCTAGTAATCTCTATTAATCTCCAGTATTATTACATTGTTTGATACAATATTGTTTTATTTGATATAATGTTAATGTGTAAAATGTTATGTATTTATTTTTATTTTATATTGGTTTTATTATTACCATATGTTACTTGTATTTATATTGTTTAAAGATTTAAGTTAATATTGTGTCCAGTTTGGCCCTGTAAATTAAAGGGTATTATTTTTTGATAAAGTGTGTGCGGTTTCATTTTCTTAAGTACCGTTTCAAGAACCGTTTAGGCACCGGAACCGTTTAAAAAATACCGAGTAGGTACTGGTATCGGATAAAACCCAACCGATACCCTAATAAATATATATACACGTACGTATATTCTGTTGTTAAATAAACCTAATGTAGGCCTAACTGAAACCCTGAACCCTGTGGTTTACCCTGATGTTAAAACAACACTTCTTATGCTTCAGTAAAACACTGCTGTTCACTTCCAGAAGCTGTAGGGATGCTTTCTTGACACAAAAAGAATGTGAACAGGTAATGTAGGTTATATCATTTTAATTACACTTTAAAGATAATTTAAGTTTATTTTACACACTTTAAGCTTTATCGTATTGCATATCGAATATCGCAATATTTACTGAGATATCGCATATCGGATTTTTCTTCAATATCATGCAGCCCTAATATATATACACTATATATATATATATATATATATATATATATATATATATATATATATAAAATACATTTTGGATTTCATACATTCATTTCTTATTCAAACAAAATCCTGTCATCCAGAAACACAAAAATGTGTTTTATGTGGACAGATCAATCCAGCACACAGAACATGTCGGATGTTGGAAAATAATAATGTCTTTTCTGTTCACCAAATGCTTTTTAATATTCGCTATTACTTCAATGCAAGTGAACAAGCGCGCCGGTATTTGTTGCGTAGTGACGTGTGTGTTCAAGTAAGCCAGAAATGAGCAGATTCTACAATACGCTGTATTTAATATATCATGAGGATCACGAGTTGAGGATTTGCGCTAAATCCGCGCAGATTTGTCTTACACGAACTTCCCCAGCAAAGTGAGTGAACACAGAAACACGCCAGATTGGCTCGTGATTTGACAGCGTTTGACGTGTGTTCATTTCAAACCCTCCTCCTAGCGTACATGTGTACCTGAGAGGTGAACATGGCGATGTGGTGAAAGTCTCCACGTCCTCCCTGCTTCACCGGGACCGTCAGGAAGAAGCGGCTGCCGTCCCGTGAGAAGAACGGTTCCTGGTTCTGGAGCAGCCATGGAACACGAGATGCATTAAACTCATGAGACTGAAGATCACCATGCAAACATCTAGTGGAGATTCACCTGTTTCGAGAGCCAAACTTCTGATGTTTCCTCATGCCTCTGAAACGAAACATCGTCACCATCATAATCATCATCAGCTTGTGTGTTAGTCTGAGTACGTGTGAATATGTGCGCATGTTCTTGTGCATGTGTGATTGTTTGTGTTTGTGAGTGTGCATGTGTGCGAGTGCATGTGTGCATGTACTTGTGTATGCGAGTGCTTGTGTGAGTGCTTGTGTGTGTGTGTGTGTGTGTGTGTGTGCATGTGTGAGTGCTTGTGTGTGTGCATGTACTTGTGTATGTGAATGTTTGTGCGTGTGTGAGTACTTGTGTGTGAGAGTGCATGTGTGAGTGCTTGTGTGTGTGTGCATGTGTGAATGCTTGTGTGTGTGCATGTCCTTGTGTATGCGAGTGCTTGTGCATGTGTGTTTGTGCGTGTGCGAGTACTTGGGTGTGAGAGTGCATGTGTGAGTGCTTGTGTGTGTGCATGTGTGAGTGCTTGTGTGTGTGTGTGTGTGTGTGCATGTGTGAATGCTTGTGTGTGTGTGCATGTACTTGTGCATGCAATGCTTGTGCATGTGTGTTTGTGCGTGTACGAGTACTTGTGTGTGAGAGTGCAGGAGTGAGTACTTGTGTGTGTGTGTGTGTATGTGTGTGTGTGCGTGCATGTACTTGTGTATGCGAGTGCTTGTGCATGTTTGTTTGTGCGTGTGCGAGTGCTTGTATGTGATAGTGCATGTGTGAGTGCTTGTGTGTGTGTGTGTGCGTGTGAGTACGCGTGTGCGAGTGCATGTGTGAGTGCTTTTGTGTGTGCTTGTGTGGGTGTGTGCATGTGAGTGCTTGTGTGCGCGTGTGTGTGTGTGTGTGTGCGCATGTGTGAGTACTTGTGTGTGTGTGTGTGTGTGTGTGTGTAAATGCAATTGCTTGTGCGTGTGTGTGTATACATGTGTGTTTGAGCGTGTGCAAGTACATGTGTGTGCGACTATGCGTATGAACACTTGTTTGAGTGTGTGTGTGTAAATGAATGTGTGAGTAGTGTGCATGTGTGTGAGTGAATGTGTGTGTGTGTGAGTGAATGTGTGTGTGTGTACCTTGATGCAGGCTCCAGTAGTAGAGTCACAGACCGTCAGAATCGAGACGTTCTGCGGTCGGTTTAACCAGCGCACTGCTGTCTTGGTCTTACTGATCCACTTCACCATCACCACATAGTGTTCCCTACAGACACAGAGAGCGTCACACACCTGCTCCAGCCTCCATCACAGACACAAACACACCAACACTATACCTGAGCTTGAGTTCATCTGGTGGTGTGAGTTCTAGCGTGTGTGTTGGTCCGTACAGGTTGACTACAAATAGTTTGACCATTGGATTGGGTTGCCCAGCCTGCAAACACAACACACGTCAACACTTACATTAAAATAGTGCTGGGCAATGATTCATCACATACAAAATAAAAGTGTGTGTTTACATAATATGTGTGTGTGTGTATTGTGTATAATTATATTGTATATATAAATACACATATATGCATGTATCTATTTAGGAAACATTTGCATGTATATACTGTATATATATATATATATATTATATACAAATATAAATATTTTATATATAAATAAATAAAATATTCTTAAATATATACATGCATGTGTGTGTATTTATATATACAAAATAATGATACACAATACACACATATATATTATGTAAACACAAACTTTTATTTTGGATGTGATGAATCGATGCACAGCAGTAATTTAAAATAACATCAAGAACAAAAATCGGATCGGATAAAGACAAAACAAATCGGATATTTCCTACAACATACAGCACCCTATCCAGTCTCTAGATACTTGAGTCACACTTCAAAATGTCTGAATGTCTCGAGCACGCTCTAGGCCTCAGTGTCATCACCTTATGTCACAGGCACAGATCAGGGCACACTGCACATGTTCGGCTCTGCAGCGCGGGGTTAACAGTGCAAGAGTGGAACTAATGGCCGTTTCATAACTGTTTTTTTTTTTTTGGGGGTGCGCATGTTAACCAATGTCAAGCCAAGTCAAGTCATCTTCATTTATATAGCCCTTTTAACAATGTAGATTGTTCCAAAGCGGCTTTACAGTGATAATAGGTAAAAAATAGGGCTGTCAGTTAAACCCGTTATTAACGGCGTTAACGCAAACCCATTTTAACGGCGTTAATTTTTTTTATCGCGCGATTAACAGTCTTTTTGGCCTAGCAAACTTTGTAGTTTTTTTCACATGCTTTTGCAACAGGACGCGGCGCTGCGCTATGAAACCCATTCATGTCAATGGCTTGCGCCGCGCGAGGACGTTTTGTTGCTTCGTCGACCAAAGCGCAAGCGGATCTAATGTTAGCTAGACCGGAAACAAAACAACAGGCACGCCGCACACACTTTTTGCGTGCCGGCAAATAGTAGGTTAACGTTACGTTTTGAGTGGATGACGAGCGCGAGACGCCGAAATGGATGCCAATAAGATTCTGAATGGAAAGTTTACTTTTAAAAAGTTGCCAAATGATTCCATTGACGAGACCAAAGTGATCTGTGTGTTTTGTCGTTGTGAACTGAGCTATCATCATCGCAGCACGTCCAGTCTGAAACACCACTTGATGATGGCCAAGCGCACACACACACACACACACACACACACACACACACACACACACACACACACACACAGCTGATGCGAATTCTCCGCCCCCTCGTCAATATCAGGACCTCGTCAGTATTTCTTTCACCCTTTTATTGATGGACAGTGTTACATTGTGTGAGAGATTATTTGCTCCAAGTGAGAATGTTAGTGTGAAATTGAACACAGTATTGTCAATGTTGTTTTCAATAAAAAACATTTTGCACAAAGCAAGCCGATCCACTTTTCCATGTTGATAAGAGCATTAAAATGAAAAAAAAGGACAAAAAGAAATCAAGAGACATTTAGAATAAATAAAAATGTGCGATGAATTGCGATTAATCGCGATTAAATATTTTAATCGTTTGACAGCACTAAATTAAAGTAACAGAGATTGTTTTGGCTTTATAGCAGCTCTAAAATAAAGTTAGTTTTGATTGATTCTCTTCCGTCGCGACGATCATTAGTTATTAACTTAGTGGGCGCTAACACGACACCGTTCTAACAGAAAACTCTTAAGTTCTCTCTACGCAAACTTTAAAAACGCGAACCTGTGAGAACGCTGATGGCGTCCACATGCGTATTAAGGCCGGAGACACACTGGCTGCGTGGCGTGAGCGTGGCGTTTCTGTTGCGTGTCAGGTGCGTGGCGGTTGCGTCGCGTTTTCGGTGTCTTTGCACACCAGAAGCGTGTCTGACGCGGCGCTGCTGCTGCTAGCTGACGTACAGGGAGGACGTATTGTGGAAGCCCTATACTTCATGTTAAGCATAAATATAAAGCCTACTGATAAAGACACGGTCAGCACTATTGACAGCAAAATAGACTACATAATATTTCGTTCTGTATTGACATGTGCAATATTTGAAAATTGATCATTATTTATTTTTAAATTATATGTATATCTGAATGTATGTCAAAACCTAGACTTTCAACCATCAAAATGTAATTTATTAATATCTATTCGTGTTCGAAATAACATATAAACATCTTTTCCTATTCTATTTTGCCTGGAAACGCTTCCAACACGCTTGCGTGTCGCGTGAAAAATAGGCGTCGGTTCTATTTCTAGCATGCACGCGTTTTCCGCGCGGCTCATGACGCGCCTGAGACTCGCGTGTCAGGCAGGGAGTGTGCAAGCTCTAACCTGTTAACATGGGAGCCGAAATAAAAACGGACACGCCACGCAGCCAGTGTGTCTCCGGCCTTAAGAGTTCATGCTATGTGTATGCGTGTTTGAATATATGTGCGCAGGCATGCAGTCCTTCCCTAAAAAACCAACCCTCAACAAACTACTTGTCTGGAAATGATTGCATTCACACCGAGAGCAGGAGCGTCGCGTGAGCAGCAGTGATGCGGGGGTTTCGGGCCGAGTCTATTTTTGCTGCGCTCACGCTCATGCTGTTTTTCGCTGGTCATGCTCAATTAAAGTGAAAGCACACTTTTAATGGACAAAATAAATATGATTTCACACAAAAAGTGCCCCAAACGCACAGAATAAGCCTCAAAAATATTTATAGAAGAATTACCCATTAAAAAAAGAAAATCAAATGTGTTTTTAATGGTAGTATTATTTTATACAGAAATCAATTATTTATAATTCAGATGAGAATAATGTTACATTGTTAATTAATAATGTTAATTAAAATTAAGGAAAACAAATATATTGATCTGAAATATAGCAAATTAATTTTAAATTAATTCAGGTACAATTACCAAACAAAATCGCAAGGTCTTTTTGTCTTTTTATTAATTTAATTAATAAACTAATTATATAAAACTATTGTCAGTGCACTACAAATAAACTGGTTCTATGCCTTTATTAATAAAATGTATTTAAAAAATACAATGCGTTCTGCATTCTTGTTTTGCTTTTCCCTCCATTGTACCGAAATCGTACCGAACCGTGATGTTTGAACCGAGGTATGAACCGAACCGTGACTTCTGTGTACCGTTCCACCCCTAGTGAAAAGCCCTATTATTTCCTTTTTTACATTAAATAACGCTGTGCCTTCACTTTCCCCACCCCGCTGGGTAACACATCCGAGCATGAGAATGTGAAGGTCAAACTTACCTTCGGATACGGGTACTGTTTGCCTTTCGGGTACGTAGAGCCAGTGAAAGAGGGCAACACCATGTTCGGCACCAGGCTGTCATTCAGGACCAGAAACGCCAGGCGCTCGCCGTCAGGTGACCACCAGTGCGCCACATGCGTGTGCAGGACCTCCTCTGAGCATGCATGTTTGTGGTAATTGCAATTGGTCATTTGGTCTTTTACAATAGGTTCAGTTATCTGTTATGTATGAGATCTCACACTGGAGTCAAACACAAACACCTGAGCATCACGTCACTCATCTTCATCTGTGTGTCGCACCAGAGGAAACATGCATCATCATTACAGCTGCACGATTAATCATTAAAAGATCGCAATCTTGATTCAGACACGTGATCTTATTCCTATATGACAGCGATTCGGCTGTGTCTATTAAATCTTTGACAACACAGCGAACATTCAAATCTGCTGATCCAGAGAGAGAAGTCGTCATGTTTAGGTATGAAACTGTCTTTTCACCCTCACAGTATCATTATTTCAAGTTACAATAATTCATATTATTTATCACAGAAGTACTGGATAAAAGTTTATAGTTCAGATATAAACACTGATGTCTACTGTAGCGATCAAAATATGGTAAATGTATGTATTTGTCATTGAATCATTCATTCAAAATATTTGTTCAAAAATTCTGACTCACCGAGTAATAAAACAAGCCTTTATGAGTCATTGAATCATTCATTCAAAACAAATTTTTAAAAAGTATTTAAATTAATTGAATATTTTTAAATCAACTGCAGCAATTAACCTTTTGTCACATTTTAAACCTCTAGTAAATTACATGATATATTTTTTAGTTGTCTATTCAGAATCGTGGGAGAATTGTGATCTAATTTTAAACCAAAAATGTGTGATTCTCAATTTATCAAAAATGGTGCAGCTCTAATCATCATCTTGTCATATATTCCTTAAATCATCTCATATATAACAGAGCAAAGTCTCACCTTCATAGAGCCAATCAGCAATGCCGTTATAGATGATGCCCTCCTTCCCAGATGAGGTCAATCTCAGCGAGTTACTCCTGACGTCCGACTGATAGTAAATATTATTCTCAAATATGTACACCTACACACACACACACACACATTTTTTAAAAAAAGCGAATCTCGATCGTGCACAGTAGCATTTCACACTTTGAAAATTACTGGAAGTCCAACTCAAAATACTAAAACATGACTTAAACTTGGCTGTGTTTTTTAATTTAGTGTTATTGAATGTGCTCTGACACACTGCTTATAGACACGTCGTGAACTGAGTTTGATCTGCTCTAAACCTTCTCCTTACCTTTCTCTAAAAACATGATATGAACATAACTGGACCATACGCACACAATGTAGAAATGATTTAAAACAACAAATCAAAGAACAACAAGAAACACTAGTTGTAAACACATTTAGTGTTATAGATTGTCTCTCTGAACCGCTCAAGTATTTAAGGAGTGTGTGAGTATCTGGAGGTAAACTGTAAGTGTTGATAGCAGGGCTATTAACCACCATAGATATCGATAAACAATAATGTCCCCACAATATTTTATATTCTTGATGCTGCTCTGCTGCACTCCATAATACATCGGGTAGGCCTACTATGATATTAGACTACATAGCCTATAATAAAAGATAATGAATTTCAAACCAAACATATTTTTATTCAAAGATCAACAGTCATTAGTCTTTAGTCTCCCACAAAAAACAACATTAAAATCATGTCATTGTGAAAAAAACAACAACAATGACTGTTGTAACAGTGCGTAAATTAGCTTATCAATGCATATCTAAATTCGCGCATTCGGTATCTTTGTAGAACTTCAAAAAATTAAATGTTTTTAATGTTTTATCAGACAATAACTACTCAAGATTTTGCTTTTGTATAATATCCGGGACAATTAGGGCCGGATTCGGGACAACAGCTTAGATTTCGGGATTGTTCCGAATTTTCTGGGACGTCTGGTCACCCTATGATGGACACTTAACTATCCCATGAGACATTCATAGTTAAGCATGAATTTCATACTATATAGAACACATTTTTTTAGCACTCGCAAAGTACGTAATCATTCAAAATAAGTACCTATTCAAGAGAATATGCATTTTCAGATGCAATTATAGTTATGGCTGATAGTAGGGATGCACCGATACCAGTACTCGTGTACTTGTAAAACTACCCCGATACAACCGCAAGCGATACCACTTTAAGGGGCAGTTCACATATTGCGTTTGGAAAGCGCGGCCGCACCATTTCAGTAAAATGTTTCTTCTCCTTTCCACAAGCGCTTGCGCTCCTGTGGCGTTTGTCGTTGCTATAATGCAACCATGAACATAGGCGCGGCTGGAAAAACGAGCGCGCTTGCCGTGCGCCTACATTTGAAATAACGAATTTGCACGCACAAAAAAACGTGAAATATGAACGGCCCCTTATGGCAACGTGACATTAGCCTAACCTCTCCTCAGATGAGCAGGCAGTCAGAGGAGGAGTAATGTCAGCCGTTTGGAGATATTTTCATATAAGCGATGATGATAAAAGTAGAGCCGACTGCAAACTATGCTCTGCTAAATTGTCAAGAGGAGGGGTGAGAAATAGCTCCTTTAACACAAGCAATTTGATTATACAAGGTGTATAGGCCTATTTACTTTGTTACAGTCAGAAAGTGAAAAACATCTGATGAAAATAAAACATTGCTAGAAGAATTGCTAATGGTATTATTAAGTAATCATATCGGTACTTGGTATTGGCAAGTACCCAAATGTAAGTACTTGTACTTGGTCTGAAAAAAGTGGTATCGGTGCATCCCTAGTTGATAGTAAAAGTGGTATCGGTGCATCCCTAGTTGATAATTAAAGTGGTACTGGTGCATCCCTAGTTGATAGTAAAGTGATATTGGTGCATCCCTAGTTGATAGTAAAAGTGGTATTGGTGCATCCCTAGTTGATAATTAAAGTGGTATCAGTGCATCCCTAGTTGATAGTAAAAGTGGTATTGGTGCATCCCTAGTTGATAGTAAACGTGGTATCAGTGCATCCCTAGTTGATAATTAAAGTGGTATTGGTGCATCCCTAGTTGATAGTAAAAGTGGTATTGGTGCATCCCTAGTTGATAATTAAAGTGGTATTGGTGCATCCCTAGTTGATAGTAAAGTGGTATCGGTGCATCCCTAGTTGATAGTAAAAGTGGTATCAGTGCATCCCTAGTTGATAATTAAAGTGGTATTGGTGCATCCCTAGTTGATAGTAAAGTGATATTGGTGCATCCCTAGTTGATAGTAAAAGTGGTATTGGTGCATCCCTAGTTGATAATTAAAGTGGTATTGGTGCATCCCTAGTTGATAGTAAAGTGATATTGGTGCATCCCTAGTTGATAGTAAAAGTGGTATTGGTGCATCCCTAGTTGATAGTAAACGTGGTATCGGTGCATCCCTAGTTGATAATTAAAGTGGTATTGGTGCATCCCTAGTTGATAGTAAAGTGGTATTGGTGCATCCCTAGTTGATAGTAAAGTGGTATTGGTGCATCCCTAGTTGACAGTAAAAGTGGTATCAGTGCATCCCTAGTTGATAATTAAAGTGGTATTGGTGCATCCCTAGTTGATAGTAAAGTGATATTGGTGCATCCCTAGTTGATAGTAAAAGTGGTATTGGTGCATCCCTAGTTGATAGTAAACGTGGTATCGGTGCATCCCTAGTTGATAATTAAAGTGGTATTGGTGCATCCCTAGTTGATAGTAAAGTGGTATTGGTGCATCCCTAGTTGATAGTAAAAGTGGTATTGGTGCCCCTAGTTGATAATTAAAGTGGTATTGGTGCATCCCTAGTTGATAGTAAAGTGGTATTGGTGTATCCCTAGTTGATAGTAAAAGTGGTATTGGTGCATCCCTAGTTGATAGTAAAGTGGTATTGGTGCATCCCTAGTTGATAGTAAAGTGGTATTGGTGCATCCCTAGTTGATAGTAAAGTGGTATTGGTGCATCCCTAGTTGATAGTAAAAGTGGCATTGGTGCATCCCTAGTTGATAGTAAAGTGGTATTGGTGCATCCCTAGTAGATAGTAAAAGTGGTATTGGTGCATCCCTAGTAGATAGTAAAAGTTGTATTGGTGCATCCCTAGTCGATAGTAAAAGTGGTATTGGTGCATCCCTAGTAGATAGTAAAAGTGGTATTGGTGCATCCCTAGTAGATAGTAAAAGTTGTATTGGTGCATCCCTAGTAGATAGTAAAAGTGGTATTGGTGCATCCCTAGTTGATAGTAAAAGTGGTATTGGTGCATCCCTAGTAGATAGTAAAAGTGGTATTGGTGCATCCCTAGTTGATAGTAAAAGTGGTATTGGTGCATCCCTAGTAGATAGTAAAGTGGTATTGGTGCATCCCTAGTAGATAGTAAAAGTGGTATTGGTGCATCCCTAGTAGATAGTAAAAGTGGTATTGGTGCATCCCTAGTAGATAGTAAAAGTGGTATTGGTGCATCCCTAGTAGATAGTAAAAGTGGTATTGGTGCATCCCTAGTAGATAGTAAAGTGGTATTGGTGCATCCCTAGTAGATAGTAAAAGTGGTATTGGTGCATCCCTAGTTGATAGTAAAAGTGGTATTGGTGCATCCCTAATTGATAGTAAAAGTGGTATTGGTGCATCCCTAGTAGATAGTAAAAGTGGTATTGGTGCATCCCTAGTTGATAGTAAAAGTGGTATTGGTGCATCCCTAGTAGATAGTAAAAGTGGTATTGGTGCATCCCTAGTTGATAGTAAAAGTGGTATTGGTGCATCCCTAGTTGATAATTAAAGTGGTATTGGTGCATCCCTAGTCGATAGTAAAAGTGGTATTGGTGCATCCCTAGTAGATAGTAAAAGTGGTATTGGTGCATCCCTAGTTTATAGTAAAAGTGGTATTGGTGCCCCTAGTTGATAATTAAAGTGGTATTGGTGCATCCCTAGTTGATAGTAAAGTGGTATTGGTGTATCCCTAGTTGATAGTAAAAGTGGTATTGGTGCATCCCTAGTTGATAGTAAAGTGGTATTGGTGCATCCCTAGTTGATAGTAAAGTGGTATTGGTGCATCCCTAGTTGATAGTAAAGTGGTATTGGTGCATCCCTAGTTGATAGTAAAAGTGGCATTGGTGCATCCCTAGTTGATAGTAAAGTGGTATTGGTGCATCCCTAGTAGATAGTAAAAGTGGTATTGGTGCATCCCTAGTAGATAGTAAAAGTTGTATTGGTGCATCCCTAGTCGATAGTAAAAGTGGTATTGGTGCATCCCTAGTAGATAGTAAAAGTGGTATTGGTGCATCCCTAGTAGATAGTAAAAGTTGTATTGGTGCATCCCTAGTAGATAGTAAAAGTGGTATTGGTGCATCCCTAGTTGATAGTAAAAGTGGTATTGGTGCATCCCTAGTAGATAGTAAAAGTGGTATTGGTGCATCCCTAGTTGATAGTAAAAGTGGTATTGGTGCATCCCTAGTAGATAGTAAAGTGGTATTGGTGCATCCCTAGTAGATAGTAAAAGTGGTATTGGTGCATACCTAGTAGATAGTAAAAGTGGTATTGGTGCATCCCTAGTAGATAGTAAAAGTGGTATTGGTGCATCCCTAGTAGATAGTAAAAGTGGTATTGGTGCATCCCTAGTAGATAGTAAAGTGGTATTGGTGCATCCCTAGTAGATAGTAAAAGTGGTATTGGTGCATCCCTAGTTGATAGTAAAAGTGGTATTGGTGCATCCCTAATTGATAGTAAAAGTGGTATTGGTGCATCCCTAGTAGATAGTAAAAGTGGTATTGGTGCATCCCTAGTTGATAGTAAAAGTGGTATTGGTGCATCCCTAGTCGATAGTAAAAGTGGTATTGGTGCATCCCTAGTAGATAGTAAAAGTGGTATTGGTGCATCCCTAGTTTATAGTAAAAGTGGTATCGGTGAATCCCTAGTTGATAGTAAAAGTGGTATCGGTGCATCCCTAGTTGATAGTAAAAGTGGTATTGGTGCATCCCTAGTTGATAGAAAAAGTGGTATCGGTGCATCCCTAGTAGATAGTAAAAGTGGTATCTGTGCATCCCTAGTAGATAGTAAAAGTGGTATTGGTGCATCCCTAGTTAATAGTAAAAGTGTAGCTCACCAGCTGCTGGCCCTGAATGCCCCACTCCGCATGCTGCAGTTTAGAGTTCAACACCTCTGGAGGATCCAGCTGCAAAACCTCCCTACACACACACACACACACACACGACAACATTCAAATTGACATTTTAACAACAGCTTTTACATTTCTGCTGCAGTAGATGCTTGTCGCAACGCCTGTTCAACAGAGTACCCCCAGGATCCTCCAACTTAAATTCAAGGCTTTTTAATACCATTTCAAATTAAATTCAATGCCAACTTCGTACCCATTCCGACAGAAGTATGAGGGGAAAATGTCAAATCTGTATAAATTTGAAACCCCTAGAAAATAATTATGTACAAGTAGGCTACTTGAATTAAATAAAACATTTTATTTAAATAATCAGTCATATTTAAATAAATACGCAACCGTGTTGTAGCGTGCATGCGCACGTGTGTGTAGGCCTATTCTGATAACACACATTTGATTTGTAATATGAGAAGGTGTGTTATCTTTTTTAATAACACATTTGAAAACTATACCTCTACCCCACTTAAGAAAATTGAACAGGTGTAGAGCTATTCATGGGGGACACATATCAAATCTATGTTTACACACATTGCCTACCTACAAGCTACCCGACTGTTAAAACACACCTGACATGCCAACTCGAATGGAGATATGTCTCCATGACACAGCTTTTCTGACGATGTCCTTATACGACCTCAAACTTGTATCGCCCAGCTCAGGAAATTCTATCTGAAAGGCGCTTTACACTGCATGAATTTTTAATTAGCCTACATTAGTAACAGTTCATTTTCTTAAGGTATGAACTTAATCCAAGTAAAGGCAAAAAAATATAAGACCTTTGTAACGAGATCCAAGACTTTGTATACCAAATTCAAGGCTTTAAAGGCCTTAATTTGAGATTATCAAATTTAAGACTTTTTCGATGCTTTTAAGCTTTTTTTTATTTTTTACTTCAACAACACTATGCATCCTGATGCTCTCGTGAACGTGCGTTGAAGATTAATATTTTGTAAATAAAGTGGTAGATTATGTTGTTTTTTCGCAAACCACAAAACAAACCACTTGTGTCGCTTCATAAAATTAAGGTTAAACCACTGGAGTCACATGGATTACTTTTATGATGTCTTTACTACCTTTACAGGGCTTGAAAGTGGTAGTTGCGTAGACAGTCAATGGAGGGACAGAAATCTCTCAGATTTCATTAAAAAGATCTTCATTTGTGTTCCGAGGATGGACGAAAGTCTCACGGGTTTGTAATCACATGAGCGTGAGTAATTAATGACAGAATTAGCATTTTTGGGTGAACTAACGAGTTATGTCTACTTTTTGTGATGGCTAGTATTTACAAACAGTGGGAAACTCTATATTCATGCATTGTGCGCATGTTAAAATATAAAACCCGATTTTAATCTTATGACATATAAATGCGCATATGAATAACATTGTTTTTATAATAAGTTGCAGCCCTATCGGATTAGAGCAAGTCTTGAACTGAATAATGACACTATTGTCTTCTATGTCAGCTTATAGCTAAAACTAAACTCATTTCATAATTGATACATTTTACACAGTTATTGAACTGAACTGTATCAACATTGACGGGTGAGTCATATCTGAGTCTGACGCTCCTCCTCTCTCATTAGGACTTAATTAACCCTCTGGGGTCCTTCATTTCAGGGTCACACTCAGGGTCTTCGGGACCAAATGGTCCGGAAGGGTTTGATTCATATTTATTAAAAGAAAATCTTTTTTTTTTTTTTTTACTTGTTTTTTATAAAAAAAATTTTTTTTTTTTTTTTGGTGTTTTGAGAAAAATGTATGATTTATAATTAATATTTATGCAATAATTATGACCCATTTTTTCCCATTGAATATAGTATAATTTTTTTATAAATATGTTTTTTTTTTTTTTTTTAAGCTGTATTTCATTTTAGAGTCAAGCCTAGGCCTCATGAAAACAATTTTTGAAATGAGATGGATGCCATCTGCTGGACACACTGAGCATTTTTATCACGCAATAGCACATTTTTACCACTAGTGGATTTACAGCTCTCTGTAGAAAGGGTTCAGAATTCTTGTGAGTTTTGCACATCTTTGACAATTTTTTTCAGGTTGTTGATTTTAAAATATAATAACAGATTCTCAAAGACTATTTTTGTCTTGTTTTTTGTTTGTTTGTTTGGTTTAAATGGTAATTTGAAGTGCCAGTTTTACTTTATAATACAGATTATTATAAATATATAATACAGTGTGTGTGTGTGTGTGTGTGTGTGTGTGTGTGTGTATGTGTGTGTGTCTGTTTTGCACTCTTGATGTTTTAGAGATTCACCCCTTCACTGTTGAGTCCTTTTTTCTGCATCCTGGCTGATTTGTAGATTGTATGCAAAAAAAAAAAACTCTGACAATTTCCCATTCATTTCCTATGGGGGTCATTTTTGACCAAAGAGCAGAAGTGTGACGACCACTTAGCATGCTTGGATCATGACCTCAATATTTTTTGTTTGTTCACATACCTAATACCATAAAAGTCACCTAGTTTCGTAACATTCCGATGAAGCTGTGATTTTTAAAAATTCAAAACATATTTATGTAATCTGAATTTATTAGTGTGTTTGTGTATAAAAGTGTGTGTGTGTGTGTGTGTGTGTGTGTGGATTTGTCTGTTTTGCACTCTTGATGTTTTATAGATTCACCCCTTCACTGTTGTGTGCTTTTTTTCTGGATCGTGGCTGATTTGTTGATTGCACGCACAAAACAACTCTGTATTGTCACATTTTTGTCAATTTCCCATTCATTTCCACCCTGAGTGTGACCATTTTTTTTACAACCACTTAGACTATTCAAATCCTGTCCCCAATTTGTTTGGGTGTTCATATACCAAGTACCAACAAAGTCACCAAATTTCGGACCATATGATTTTACACATTTTTTTATTTAATTTCTTCGGGTCCATTTGGTCCGAAGAACCCCAGAGGGTTAATGACATACTTTTCAGCTCATTTCACATTGTTTACCCTAGAACACCTGGCGCAGCAAAGGCATGTTTAAAGACTGACTATGATTGACTGTATTCTCTGAACATCTGTGAGAACAATAACAGATCTTACTCCACCTGGTGTGAATGTTGTATATGATGTAGGACGCCGTGAATGAGTGTCGGTAAACCTGCAGTCAGAAAACACAACAACAATGAAGATTAAACCAAACGACCTTCAAGAAAGTTCAAATGACTTCACTAAACACAATCCGATTTTAAACGCATAAATAAACCATATTACTAAAATGAAAGTTTGTGCACAGGAAAAAAATAAATAAATTCTTGCTCGTTTTCCAGAACAAATATCTAAACATCCTTAAGTCAAGATACATTTACCGGAGAAGCTAAATTAACTCAGATATTAGCTTTTTCATGCTCAAACCACAACATTACACACTAAAGAAAGATGAACATGGAAAAAAAGCATAATAGAACTCCTTAAAAAATGCAAAGCTTCATGAAAAAACAGAAAAACATCACACACCTGTTTAACATTGTAGGCGAAAAGCATATACTTCATGTCCGGGCTTAAAGAGTATTTGGTGGCTTTAAAAGTGTCCTGGAAAAAAGATGAAAACATGGATGTCATCCTCACTACTGCATGGGATCATAAGCATTCATATCCCCAAAACTACAGACCTTTTTTATAATTTATATAAATTAACAGGCTTTTTTAAATAATTTCTACAGGCTAAAAATGATTAACATTTTGCAAATTGTGCAAAACTTTTGCGCTCAATTGTATGTTCAGCCAGTGTTTCTACATTGGTAAATTGTTTATTTGGCCAAATGCAAAACTATGCAGAACAAAAATGCATAGAAAAACAAAAAAGCTCACAGCAAAAAGCATCACGCTTTATATTAGGGTCCAATTCTCACTATTAACTATGAATTTTGCTTCAATAAACTCCTAATTACGGCTTATTAATAGTTAGAGTAGCTAATATCCTAGTAATATGCATGATAATAAGCAACTAGTTAATAGAGAGAATTGAACCCTAGATTAAAATGTTACCAAGCATACATTAACCACAACACAAGATATTAATATTCCACTTGTTCTCTCTTGTTTTTGCATGTGTTCTTTGTATGACAGCCTTGATCAAAATGATATCAATGCGTTATCACCACAAATAAAACAATCCAAGCACAACTACGCAACAAAATATTGAACAAATTTTGAATAATATTTGAATAATGGGTCCAATTCTCACTATTAACTATGACTTTTTCCTCAATAAACTCCCAATTACGGCTTATTAATAGTTAGAGCAGCTCATATCCGAGTAATATGCATGATAATAAGCAACTAGTTAATAGTGAGAATTGAACCCTAAATTAAAGTGTTATCAAGCATACATTAACCACAACACAAGTTATTAATATTCCAATCTGGCATGTTTCATTGCGTTATCACCACAAATAAAACAATCCAAGCACAACTACGCAACAAAATATTGAACAAATTTTGAATAATATTCGAATAATGGGTGAAGATGTTAATTTTCCTAGGCCAGATATCACTTAAACCCACTACTGTATAAATAATATTTACTCACAAATGTGACGTTCTTCAGCACGATCTCAGTCTCGTTCGTGAGGATGTTAAACCTGATCACATGTCCATTGTGGTTCCTGTAGATAACCTCAGATTCTTACAAAGAGTAAAAAAAATGAGTTAGTCAATGTCTCCTATCTGTGATCAAGAAAAATATCTGCCAGCGGGGCTGTAAAAATCAACTTAATTCAATTTTTTTGACCCCATTTGCAGATATTTTTTGTGTTGTCTTTCTCTTTCACCTGTGCTCTAGCTTGTGTCCTGATCTATCTTACACTTCACACTTCCGGACAGATAAACAGGCTGAAAGTAAAGCAGGACTGTTCATCCATTTCACGTTCAGTCATTCACATTTATGAGCTGCTTGACGGTTTTAAAGGTAAATTTCCGGTCTGAGACTCTTGCAGAGCTGCAGTGAGGAAAAGCAGACGACACACGGTCAAACATAAAATAGAGTAATAGATCTCTCAGTAACAAACACAAAACCAGAACAAAACACTGACCGCAGAAAGCAGAACGCATCTGGAAGACTGTGAAACTGATTTAAAGAGGATCTATTATGCCCTTTTTCAAAGTCTTGATTTTGTTTTTTGGCTCTACTAGAATTTCATGCTTAAAGGAGCTGTATGTAAGACATGTATTTCAATTAATCATAAAATGGCCCTGATGTGTCTCTAGACATTAAGAAATCATGTTCATTTTAAATACTTATATCACTGACAACAGTAGTACGGCCAGGATATTGTCATTTAAAAAGTGAAGTTGCAGCCCTCAACTGATGTTGATGTTGTCATCTTGTGTTTCTGCCTGAAGCCCCACCCTCCACCTATCTACCAATCACGGAGTCAGTAGTGTTTCGGCATCCGGGTTGCCAGCTCTGCTCTAGTTGAAAGCTCCTTGTAGCAGCCTACGTTCCTGCTGGATCCTGCAGCCTATTTGGCAACCTCGAGTCAGGGGGAAGAGGGAGGGGATACACCACTCTACAGTAATTTGAAAGTGATTGCAGTACCAGTTTTGGCCACAATCTTACATACAGCTCCTTTAAATGTTTAAAAAACACCTTTAAAAGGTACAGTATGTAATTTTTGGCCACCAGGGGTCGCTAATGTCTTACAATAACAAAGGCGTATATCGATGACACAAAGCATCAAGCGGAATTATGGATCTTGTCGTCAAGCTGAAGGATCTCTTATGGATGAGTGAATAAAGTGATGTTTTTAACATGACTGTGGTGAAGCAGGGCGCGATTGCTAACGAGAGACGTAACATTATAAGTTACCAGTGCCACACGCAACACGAGTCCCGCGGATATAAAGGAATAAGGACATTTCATTCTACCGAACTACACGCAAGTGCTGAATAAGTTACTCACAGGTCAGTTTATTAGACGAATTAAACTTGAGGTAACGCAGCGCTGTTTCACTTGCTCTAACACTTACACTATCACACTAAACTGCATTTGAGTGTGTTGAATGTTGTTAGTTAGGTTGGTTGTTGGCTGAATGAGACTAGCAGTAACGTTAAGCTAGATCAACATTAGAATAGCATACAGATCATATTCTAACATTTCATCATATTGAACTACATAGCATTGATTAGTTTTATGTACATTTGCTCACCTGTCTAATAAAGTACATGCAACACTCGCATCTCTGTCAAGTCGAAGTTAGCCGCGGACGTGGAGCTCTCGGCATCTCGAAAGATGACTTCGTTTTAGTCCTCTTTTTGTCTCAAAGTCTGCTTGCCATGGTCCAAAATGTTTGAACAAAACAACAACAGCGTGAGCGGCCCGCTAAGCATAACCCAGTTGTCCACGTCTGTCGCCATGGTAACTATGGCAGTATGAGCGGAAACCGGGGGTAACGCGGATATGACGTCATTGGCTGGCGACTCCTCACCCCTGCTCACACTCCCCGTTTCCTTGGTTAAAATCGCAATTTTCTCACGATTTATAAATAGTTGGAAACATTGGGGATATTATAAGTAATCAACTAAAGAAAATATATAACATTGGCCTAGTGGTTTTGGGATATTTTACTGCAAAAATCCTACATATTGTACCTTTAATGTTTAAAGCTTGAAGAATGAAAACATGCTAAAGTGAAGGAGGTTTATTGCTATCAGAAGGTTTCTGGATTGTCAAGCAAGCTAAAGGCAATCTTACGAGCGGATGTAGAGCCGCTAAAGGCCCATTTGTCAAACTATTACTGCTAAATAATGCATAAACATAAACACATCTGTTTAAAAGGCTAATTGTACAGCTTTGACATTGCTGCGGTTTGAATTTATTTCTTCAAATGCACAGACTTTACATCACTATTTAGCAGCGGAGTCATTAACATAAAAAAGGATCCGGGAGCTGATGTGCACGTGACACAAACGGCTCGACTCGAAGAGTTGTGCAAAAGGTGAACTTTGCTGAGAGATTTGTCTAGAAGTTGTTCAGAAGAAGAACGGCCGCTAGCGAATGTGATCTCACTTTCTCTCTAGTCAACGCCAGCATTTACAGAGCGCAGTTCATTAAAGCATTCATGACTACGGCGGAAAGTCAACGATTCTCCGATGCGTCGCGATTCTCTCTTCAACAATCCTGAATTTCGTTTTTAACCGGCAGATTCGTGATGGCACTGCATTAGTGGCCAAAAGTGATGTCCGGAGGGGATATTTGTTTTTAATGACCCTACAAGTTTAATTAAACCATCAAAATATGAGGAAAATATATATTTTTAAATATTTTAAATATGAGGGAAGAACAAAGCGCTAAACTTGGTTTAAAGCCGCTGTACGCATTTTTTTATCTTTGTCGCCATCTCTGTTCGAAATCTGCAATTGCAGTCATTCACGGAATTATCAACTTTACGTGAGTTGTGTTTCAGCGCGGCACAGCGCGGATGAACACAGTGTTTGAAGAGAGTGTGTGTCTGTCAGTCCCCGCGCCGGTGTGGATACTGGCATTCAGAATCACAGATTATTCTTTTTGGAAGTATGACCAACATAATAATTTTCACCGGAAAATGTCATCTGAACAAATGAGTAACATCCACTTTTGTTCTGGTTCTGACATTGTAGTAAATCGCGCTGATTAAATCTAACAATCGCTTATCAAAATTGTTAATGTTAACAACGTCAGCATTGCGCGACTACATGTAATGTCCTTCCGATATTATCCTTGTTTTCGCATGGGTCCGGTTGCAGTGTCTTGTTTTCTGTAAGTTAGCCACTCCGAAGTCTGACCGAAGTCTTTAGCATTTTACAGCGGGTGAATCTGTTGTCGCTGGTGATCGTCGTTTGAACCTTTCTGGATCCGCCATCAAATTGATAAGTTTAATTATATCAAGCGCTGTGAGAAAAGGCTATAAATCTCCACCTCCAGCATCCTCACACTCAATATAGCTTATACTAGCCGAGACTCTTCTTTATGTGGACAGATGTGTGTGTGCAGATGTGTGTGTTCAGATGTGTGTGTAAAGATGTGTGTGTGCAGATGTGTGTGTAAAGATGTGTGTGTTCAGATGTGTGTGTTCAGATCTGTGTGTTCAGATGTGTGTGTTCAGATGTGTGTGTGCAGATGTGTGTGTTCAGATGTGTGTGTTCAGATGTGTGTGTTCAGATGTGTGTGTAAAGATGTGTGTGTCAATACGGCAATACGGACTGACAATCTGAAAACCTCTGTGTTTGTAGTCAGCATTTCAAAGAGGATGACTATGAACAGTGTTTTAGGGCAAAAGGAGGATAAACCTGAAAGAAAGCTGTTGCCATAGTTTAACCCTTTAGTCGCCGACACAGACCAGCAAGCTGTATTCATTGTACCGTGACTCTTCAACCATTCGCACTATCAAAACCATTCAAATTGCCCCTGACAGTAGACAACATGCGCTTTTCGGCAATATACGGCTTATCACGGTAATTCCGTCAGCAAATGACAGCAGCTTTCTGGCAGAGCGGGAAGGAAGGATTTGAACAGAGAGATACGAAGTGCGGCAGGTTGGAGTGTTTTGGATTGCATAAAAAGTAAAAGAAACTAACAAATACATCTCGAAAGAAGTGGTAGACAGCAGAAGAGGGGATTGGGATTATTTTTAATTAAACTTGGGAGGCGGATGGCCGTTACTCTTTCACGTATCTTTACATGTGGTGTATGCATGTGTATGTGTGCGTGCCTATGAATGGACGCATTTGTGTGCGAGTATGAAAAAAAAAGTGTCCTAAATGAAAACTGTGCAACCCAATGTCACAAAAAAGACTTGTATCTGATGTATTATACTTCATTTTTCAACTTTAAAGTGTTAGTTCCTTTCGTTTGTGATAAAATCTAAATAAAAACCAAAAAATGTATTCTCGTATAAATTTTTTGTCTATTTAAATTCTATTTACAAACTCACCACACACAATAATGGTCAATAACTGTAATTTGTTGAAAGCTAATCTTTTTCTGAAAAATATGACACCTTGCACATTATTTTAGAATTTAACAGTCAAAAAATCAAAATGTATAAAAAACACCTATTTTAGCTTCAGGTTCTAAAGGGTTAAAGACTTGACAAACGTACGATAACATTTTCAGTGATAAAACTACTCTTACTAAGAATAGAATAACTGCTCTGTTAATAACCCTCTGTCGACCCGACGGTCCGTGGGCAAAAAAGCGGAAGTACAATCTGAAGTTTTCATGAAATCGGACGAAAAATGTGAATTTCTCAGCCCAGGTAACACGGAGAACAGAGTAAACATTATTCATATACTACCGACAACACAAAGTGCGTTGAAATTACACTTTAATGGATTAGACAGTCAGTACAAAACATCTGATGTGTCAAAATAGATCTGTGCATTAGTGTGTGTGCAGCCAATCAGATCTCCCGATGCCTATGATGTCACCAGCAATAATCGAAAAACTGTAAAGCTGAGAAAGTGTAAAATCACTCGCTATGAAATCTTTATTCTCTTGTAGTCTACAGATGCGATGCGTTCACTCGTTCTGTGGTTGATGCGCTGCGCGTTCACACAAGCGCTCGCTAGAGGACGGTCTACACACAGATGCTCGGCGCTCAGGGTCACATCAGATCAGCTGCATCGCGTCCGTGTCCGAGACGAACTGAAGAACAGCGTTAAGCTGAAGACTGGAGTGACTGCAGGACTCTGATAAGCATGGGTCTGTGTGGAAGCTGAACTGCATCACACACACACACACACACACACATACTGAAATATTCATGCTGCTACTGCTGTTGCCAGTGAAAGACCTGAGTGATCCTTCCCTCTTCCTGTTACCATAGCAACTACCACATCTACCGCTCAGACACTTCCTCACACACACACACACACACACACACACACACACACACACACACACACACACACACACACACAATGCCAGTGATGCCCGATATGGCAAAAAATATTTCAGAATCGCTAGATGGTATTCAAGGAACTGAAAGGTCAAGTTCTCAAAGACGTGCTTCTGGATTATTCACGCACATTAATTTCCTATAGGCTGGCCCGACTAGTTCTCCCTCGTCTCATTGATTCTTATGATGCAGAAAATAACATAGGAAATAGTCTTGCTGATCAGTAATGTGCTCTAAAGGGAAGATGCATGACACACTTTCCACTCACAGCCTTTAGGACTGGGCGATAAAGACAAAAAAAATCACATCCTGGTATTTTTGGGCAAAATGGTGATATACAATATACATACACTGCCATTCAAAAGTTTGGGATCGTAAGATTTTTTAATGCTTTTAAAAGAAATCTCTTAGGCCGTGTGTCCACCAAAGAGTTTTTTCACTCGCCTGGCGTATTTTTTCAATTGTTTTCAATGGGAGCGGCGCGTTTCTTAAACACTATGAGCGTTTTTTTCACGCTGAGCGCTCTGCGTTTTTTACTGGTTGCTGAGAGTTGAAAAATGTTGAACTTTGGGTAAAACCAGAGACAATTTATATAGAGACATGCCACTTCCTCAATCCTCAATACAACTACGTATATAGGGAAAACCCGTAACGCCAAAGATGGCGGTTGTATGCACATGCCCCGCCCCTCCCGCTGGAAAGCCAATCGTCTGCTTTTAACAGTCAACCCGGGAAACATGTAAGCCTATCGTCTGGTTCCACCGACGCACGCGCACAGTTGAGGTTTGCGACAGCGGAGACGAGAACCCTTGCGCATGCGTAGTAAACATATAACCTGTGGGGAAAAATACCTTTTAAACCTTATTTTGAGGCAAAGTCATCAAACTTTTTCAGCGATTTTTATCATATTTTACTGCTGTTTCTATACAAGCAGTTTTTATGTCCCGGTGACCAGTGAAAGTGCAGTTCGGACTCTCTGCCCATTCATTTAGATAGGAGCCTGGTCTTGTTAGTCCGAAATAGCTGCCCGGAGGCGTTGCCAAGATGGCGGCCGAGTGGCATGACTTGCCTAAAAGGACTTTGGTAAAACGCAGCGCTCATCACTGTCACTTTTTACCCAGCCGTCCAATCACAGTGGAGGAGGGGCGGGGCTAACACCACACCGACCAACTGTCACAACATTCTTTCCGTACAACGACATCCACCAGCAGAGCTAACCGAACAACATGGATGAAAAATACATTTTTAGTATGAAACAAATTATCTACGAAATCGGTTACAAGTAAACTGTGCTGCGGATATTCTGTATCATAGCAACGAAACGTCTCAACTGCCAAAACGCTCTCAAGCGCCCACAGTGTTTCAGCCGGCTAATAACGCTTTGGTGGACACACGGCCTAATGTTCACGAAGGCTGCATTTGTTTGATTTAAAAAAGAAAAAAAAACTTTTTGGTATTTACTATAAAGTGTGATTTATAAATACATATCGTTATATGACGATAATATAAAATTATTATCGTCATATAACAGTGGTAGATTTTTTGGGGGGGCACCAGTAGGTAGGGTGGCCATTTCCATAACACCAAAAAGGAGGACACATATATTTTGGTGATCGGTGGTTTTGTTGGCGGGGGGTTGAGGGCACGCAAGGTCTCTCGCTCTCTCTGCCGCGCGCTGCACGGTTTGGAGCACATACAGTATTTTCTGTCTCTCTAGATTCCAAGAGATTTGAACTAATTTACGGGCATCAGAGAGCCGCTATCATTATGCGGGATTTTTATAGGTTAATTTTTTTAAACAATTCAGCGCAACTCCAAAAAGGAGGACAAATGAGTGTCCGGCTTGAGGCTGCGCCGGATGTATGGCCACCCTACCAGTAGGGCTGTCCCTTTTGTGAAAAAAGAGACATAAGTGTTCATTGAATCGATTGTAAAATCGATTTTCCATGTCTAAAGACATTTCACGAGTTCACACTTACGAATGATCAGAGAGTAAACGGTTATGCGTATTTGGCGTGCTGTCCGGGGGGAGGGCTCTGAGCTCGGATATTGGGCCCGAACCCAGAGTACTCCCCCCGTATCTCTGGTTAGGAAGATAACCAGGTGAGTGTGAGGAGATGGGGTGGTGGAGGGATGCTGAAACCTGTAGAGGAATATGGGTGAGTCGACTAGGTATATTTATAAGCCTTAAGCCTGGCTCACACTACAGGAGTTTTAAAATCCTAACCGATTTTGAAATCTGGTTGCAGCTCACACTTAAGGAGAATCTTTGCAGATTTTCTTCCCTCAAATCTTAAACATGCTCACACTACAAGATTTGAAAATCGTGGCGCATCACACACTACACAATGTTATTAAGATTATCGTGCCAGAGGAAGCGCCTCACGTGATCTCACGCAGCAGATCGGAAGCGAAAAGCGGATGTTAACAAAATATCTGTCCTTCATATCAAGTGAAAAGGTTGCCGTGACCAAGAAAAGAGATTTTTTTTTAAAATAAAAATCATCCTTTTAACATTTAAGGTTAGGCTATTTCTAGGGGTGTGACGAGGCGCTTATCTCACGAGACGAGAGGAGACAAGATTTTTGCACAATTTTTCAGAAATCCTCAATGACAAAATTCATGACTGGAAAAATAGTATGCAGGTGCATTCTGCAATGTTTAACTAATAATCTTATAAAGTAGACCTGAAATGACATGCATTATGAGTATGAATTATCAAATGCATTGAAAGAAAACAATATACAAGCACTGTAAAAGGTTTTTATTGACTGGCTTTTCTCTGTATGATTTCACATTAGTCTCTTCAGCCCTTACTGTACATTTAAGAGCTAATTTCTGATTGAGGCTGTGTGTGACTTCCTAACTGAACTCCTTGAAGTCTTATTAAGCGCAAACAATAAGTGCAAGTGCAACCATAATCAACGTTAGCACACAGACTCTTTATAATTGTTTTCAAATTGCTGTTTTATTTTGCACCGGTTGTTATAGGGTTAATGCGGCGAGTTCGGAAAAGGTAGAGAGAAACGAGGCTGGTGTGTTTGTCTCTACAGTTGTTCTTGCGTTCCGATTATAAGTTCAGAAATAGAGCCTCCCTTGTCTGTTGTCCTTAAGACATTACAGTAACGTTACTCTCTCAATATATTCGAAGTGCAAACTGAGACCATAGCCGCAAATAAACAGTCCAGAGATGGGTATTAGGAGACGGACTATTGTATGTTCGCGGCCTAATTTGTGCGCGATGCACATCAGGGAGCTTCTGTTTTACTTTCACTTTCGTGATCGCACGTACTCTGTGTATAGGGAGCAGCGGTGCTGCTGAGCGTGCATTCTACTGGACGTTAAATCAGACGTTAGTCTATGTTGCGCAATGAATCCTCCGCCATCCTCACGCGATCAGTGAACTGTGATTCGTGCTGCACTGATTGCAACGGCAACTCGTGCTGGATGAGCAGAGCAGACTTTTACATTATTTTATAATGTTTTTTATTTTTTTTATAAAAACAGCAAAACGATAGTTTAGGCGAATGTGAGTGTAGCGGTGGAATATTCTATGGTAATCTCACCCTCACGCTCAGTCATGGCGATATCGCGAGACAGCTTTTCACTCGAAAGAAATCTCGTCATGTTTTAGTCTCGCGAGATCTCGTCACACCCCTAGCTATTTCTAATGAATGGCGTCAGCTCTGGTCAATACAATGAAAAAATGCCATTGATCTCTATGAAGTGAAGCTTCAGCGTTAACAAATGCGCCGCATTGCTGCTCAGCTGAGCCTTGTAAAGTGGAGCTCAAAGTTAAAATTAAATATTAAAATAATTAACAGCTTGTTTCATAACATCTGTATTTGAATGAATCCGCAATTGTTTACATTTCCGTTGAATGAACAGTTTATTGACTCACTCAAAGACAGTCCCTTGCCGTAACAATGTAACTGGACTGAGCGACAGCCTATCTATAACACGCAGAGACGAGCAATGCCGAGTGGTAAAATATCAGCAGAAAGCCTTTAGTAAAGTGAGATTCGAGGATCGAAGCTAACTGACTGTTATATAACAATGGCCTAAAAACCTTATTGTCAGGTTTATGTTCTGTTATTATATTTTGTGGACCCTTATTTTGACATTGTATCTTCGGTTTACTCCACTTCGTTTCAATGCGCTTTTTAGTTTCGGTTTCATTACTGAACATGTACTCGTCTTCGTGCCCGCTGACCACAGTGTAACACTTATGTATTTAGCAATAAATAAATAAATGAAGATAATACCGCATATCGCGCTGTTGAGTCACTCAAAATTACAACAATGTAAATTCCTTCACCACGACAGCCCTACTTGTTTCTTATTGGCTAGACAGTACTGACGTACCGGTAATCACAATCTTGCTCATCCCGATAAATATCAAACATGTGTGATATGATCGGTGCGAGCCCGATTTGTGTGAGAGCAGATCGGGAGGTCAAGATTCGATCTGTGAAAGCCTCACATTACCAGATAATCTGCGCCGAACATCGGAACCGATCGAGTTAATCAACAAGATTTTTTCTCCGATTCCCGTGAGGGAAAAATCGGGCATAAATCGGCCTAAAACTCCTGTGAGCCAGGCATTACTCATGTTTATTGAGTGGACCTGTTGATTACTGATTGCTGACAGCTGGTTGGAATGACTTGATTGTTTGATGACATCATTTCTATTTTCAACGCTAAATATAGGCAAATCCACGGACAACTAACAGGCATTAGGACGAACATAAAGAGGGTGCTTGAGACTTGAGATTATGGCTTACAGCTTATGAAAACCCCAAATTCAAAATTAGAATATTGTGAAAAGGTTTTCTAATCATCATAATTATAACAAATAAAGGCTTGAAATATCTCACTTTGCATGTAATGAGTCTATATAATATATTAGTTTCACCTTTTAAGTTGAATTACTGAAATAAATGAACTTTTGCACGATATTCTTTCGAGTTTCACCTGTATATATGCCTACATTTCATTACCCCATTACAACACGGCAGCGCTCTTTCCCTGAAGTCTGTGAAGTTTAGCGGAGACTCGCTTGCATCCACTCCTGACAGCAAGATGGAAATATTTGCATGACTTTTTAGCATTTACAGATGGAGAATACACCTGTGAAATGATTTTAAGTTATGCACTGAGGAAAACACATCTCGAACGCATTAAACAGCACGAGTGCATCTGTCGGGGCAAACCATGCTAAGTTATTTTGAAGCCCTGAATATACAGCATGTCTCATGTTTACGACAAATTGGATTATGCACTTTCCGCACAGTAGCTCACTCAGTGTCCTCCGCTCGTAATATTAAGCTACTGTATATCGATATGAATGGTATTGCATCATTCTATATAGTTTATACAAATATTTCAATATTGTACAAACTCAATATGCAGCCCAGCCCTAACAGCCTCACCGTGCTGAGATAAATAAGGACAATTTAAAACTGCTTGTTGTTGTTGTTTGAGCAAAGCTTACTGCTTGAAACATGATATTAAAATGATATATTGATATTAAAATTAAACTGACGGATCCGAACTGAATACAAAAACGGTCAGAGCTGCTGAAATTGGCATTCACAATCTGACTGCACTGCAAAAATTGATTTCTTTCTTACATATTTGTACTGGAAAACAAGACATTCTTCAGTCATTTTGCTTCTCTAGTAAATGTATCTTGATTTAAGAATGTTTAAATATCGCAATTGCGAGAAAAAAAGACAGAATTACGACTTTTTATCTCACAATTGCGAGTTTATATCTCGCAATTCTGACTTTATAACACATAATTACGAGTTTATATCTCGAAATTCTGACATCTTTTCTTAGAATTGTGAGATATAAAGTCGCAATTGCGAGTTATCAGGCCAATTCTAAGGGGGAAAAAAAGACTACATTTTTTTCCCCTAAGAATAGTTTATATCTCACAATTCTGACTTTATAACACGCAATTTCGACTTTATATCAATCAATTCTGACTTTATATCTCGCAATTCTGACTTTATACCTCGCAATTCTGACTTTATATCTCGTAATTCTGACTTTATATCTCGCAATTGCGACTTTATTTCACGCAATTCTGACTTTATATCTCGCAATTGCGACTTTATATCAATCAATTCTGACTTTATATCAATCAATTCTGACTTTATATCTCGCAATTCTGACTTTATATCACGCAATTCTGACTTTATATCTCGCAATTCTGACTTTATATCTCGCAATTGCAACTTTATTTCACGCAATTCTGACTTTATATCTCGCAATTGCGACTTTATATCAATCAATTGCGACTTTATATCAATCAATTCTGACTTTATATCTCGCAATTCTGACTTTATATCTCGCAATTGCGACTTTATATCAATCAATTCTGACTTTATATCAATCAATTCTGACTTTATATCAATCAATTCTGACTTTATTTCACGCAATTCTGACTTTATAACACGCAATTACGACTTTATATCAATCAATTCTGACTTTATAACACGCAATTCTGACTTTATATCTCGCAATTGCGACTTTATATCAATCAATTCTGACTTTATATCAATCAATTCTGACTTTATATCTCGCAGTTCTGACTTTATATCATGCAATTGCGACTTTATATCAATCAATTCTGACTTTATATCTCGCAATTGTGAGAAAAAAAGTCAGAATTGTGAGATAAAAAGTCGCAATTACCTTTTTTATTTTTCATTCTGTGGCGGAAACAAGCTTCCATACTAAACATTCTTAAATCAAGACATTTACTAGAGAAGCAAATGACTTTAGATTTTAAGTTTTATTTTCTGAAAAATGTGTCAACAAGAAGTGAGTTTAGGCTTAAAACAAGTAAAAATGGAGTCAGACAAATAATGTTTTCTGAGTCCACTGGCAGATATTTTTACTTGTTTTAAGCATAAACTCACTTCATTTTGACACATTTTTCAGAAAACAAGACTTAACTTAAGTAATTTTGCTTCTCAAGTAAATGTGTCTTGATTTAAGAATGCCAAGTCTTTTTCGTCCAGTAGAAATATCTAAGAAAGGAAATGTATTTTTGCAGTGAATCTTAACATGTCGGTCAGAGATGTTTTCCTTTTATTCAACCTGGTGGTTTTCTAATGTTTATCTGTGGTAATGATCAATCATCCTCTGCGATCAGCGGTGCTTAAGAGCTCATGATGGTGTACAGATGATTAATGAATGAGAGCCATTAGAAATTAATGATGCGTGTGGATCTGTGCTCGTATTGTCTTACCGTTGATCCAAAGAGCTTCAGGGTCATGAACACTGAAATCTGCACTGAAAAGATCCTCCACCGCCAGCTTGGTGTCACTGCCCGGTAGCGTGTCCACTGTCACACACACACACACACACACACACACACACAGACAAGAGCGTCACGAGCAGTAATGGAGCCACTGAAGGCCACAGGTGTCACACATTACACAAACAAACAGCAGATTCACTAACACACAGACTACTTTAGCAAAGGTTTGGTTACACTTTATTTCGATAATCCACTTTAAACTTTCTACTAACTATAAGTAACTTTGCAACTACATGTCAACTAACTCATTAATCTGCAACTATAGTAGTGGGTTAAAGTCTTCATCTTCCCCTTTACTCAAATATTATTATTTTAAGAGTTTAGCATATTGCATAGTTGTGCTTGGGTTTTATTTATTTGTGATTATAACACAATGAAACATGGCAAATTGTTCCAATATCATTTTTATCCAGGCTGTCATACAAAGAAATTAGAAAACACAAGAGAGAACCAACAAAATATTATTAACGGATTATGTTGTAGTCAATGTATGGTTTTTCCTCTGAGCTTTTTGTTTTTCTATGCAATTTTTTGCTAAGTAAAAAAGAAACCTCTAGCTGTAGTTTGCTTTTTTTGCTAAATAATTTTGTCAGATAAATAAATACCTTAACCTTAAGTTTAGAGTTTTGTTCTTCCCTCATATTTAAAAAATGTTAAATATTTTCCTCATATTTTGAGTTATTCCCCCCGGACATCACTTTTGGCCACTACTGTAGATGTCAACTAACTCTCATTAGACTGGAAGGTTAAGGTTAGACGGATAAGTTTGCATGTACTTGGAAAGATACATATAGTTATAAGATACTTATAGTTATATAGATACTTACACTTATAGAAAGTCTGTTGGAGAGCATCTGAATAAAGTGTTAGCTGATATTGCACTACAAAAATGCTTTTCTTACTTAGTATTTTTGTCTTGTTTCCAGTCCAAATATCTAAGAATTCTTAACTCAATATTAGTAAAATACCATAAGATTTTATTTCTTGTTTTCCTGGGGAATTAATCAAAATTAAGTGAGTTTTTGCTTAAAACAAGCTAAATTATTTGCCAATGGGGTCAGAAAAGTAGTTAATTCAAACAGAAACAAGATTATTTTGCTGACCCCATTGGCAGATCATTTTGCTTGTTGTAAGCAAAAGCTCACTTCCTTTTTATAATATAGACATAATATCTTATGACATTTTACTACCTAAGTAAATGCATCTTGATTTATGAGTTTTTTGATTTTTGGATTGGAAACGAGACAAAAAAACGAAGTAAGAAAAGCATATTTTGCAGTGTGAACGGACACTGTAATACTCTTGTTAGTTGACATGAAGTTGCAAAGTTACTGATAGTCAGTAGTAGGGGTGTGCAGTGGAGCCAATATCTGTATCTGTAACAATCTCAAAATTAATAATATCTGTATTTGGATAAACCGGAAGTGGGCCAGGCTTTACCCGGAAGTTCATACAAGTAATTGAGCTGTTAGGTCTATGGGTTTACTATCCGGGCAACCTGAGTTCGAGTCTTTTTTTGAATAAACACGAAAATGCACAATCCGAACCTAAATGGTTGTAATTCAAGAATGCTTTGGAATATAGATGTAAGATTGTTCTTTTTTTAAAGCAGACATTTGGCAGATATGTAAATAAATAAATTAAGAAAGTGAAACAGAAAAAAAGTAAAAATGTAATTATTCATATTTTATATTAAATATATTTTTTCGAAACCTGTTGGACTCTAAAACTGCAAGAAAATCAAAGCCAAAACTCTGAACAAGTTGTGTTTCAAATTTTAGGTTGATATCTTAAAAAATGAGCTTTCAGTGAGATTTTGTTTGGGCGCAGTACCGAACGCTTCCACTAGGTCTGCATTTTTCACTACGCCTCCATTTCCATATGTGCTTTGAGTGATCTGAACCATTATTTCCACAATTTTTATACAATTTATGCATCCTATTCAGAAGTAGTAAGGGAAGTTTGGCATATTTTGATATGAAGTCAACCTCAATAAATCACATAAAAAGAACACGTATGTGCGTTATAGCTCGCTGCCACATCACAAATGGTGAATCTATAATTTTTTTCTTTATATTTAAAACATTTTCAGACCTTTTTTTCAAAAAATGAATGGATGTTATCTTTTGAACTATTGGTATGAAAACAAACTGAGGTTACTATTCTTTCATTGTTTTCATGTTCATCACTATTTCAAAATAAAGGTCTGAACACGCCTTAGGAGTATGAAAACATTCTTGTTGCAAATTGATAGAAAATCAATCACCAAATATGAAAACTACAGATTGTAAGTTTTCAAATGATATATAGTTTGTCAATATTACTGTTTTAAATATGTAATGTCTATGTAATGTGCAACTTAAGGGGTTAAAACAGAAATAATAAAATATATTATTTTCCAGAGGAACTCTGTCCAATAAGTAATGTTGGAATAACCACAACCTCAAATAAGAGGAGTCTGGCTTTATAAATAGTGGATTAGAGAACGTGGAAGTTTTTACCTGCATAAATGCTATATCCGAGAGACTAGTGAGACTGGGAAATTTGTAGCCTATCATATCATACAAAGTTTAAAACATTTAAATAGACATATCGAGTAGTAGAAAAATGTAGGCTACTCGTGACAGAGAGCTGGTTTGGTTTCTGAAAGACACACAGCGGTTGTTTGATTTGCGATCTTGCCGTGCTTATTGATTCCACTCGTTTATTTATAATATACAGGGTTAAAATAATTTAAAATAGTAGAACACGTGAATGATGTATTTTAGTTGATTTTGCCTACCTCTGATTTCTGAGACACACGGAGAGGCAACAGCGGTTATTTGATTTGAGCTCATTTCATCCATAGTGTTTACACTCATTGACTTTACACACTCATTACTCCATTATTAGAGGTTTAATATCATGCTATCCCCTGGCTCAACTGTTATCCAGCAAACACAAGGAGTGACTGTGTGAGCCTCAGAATTATTCGTTATTTGATTTGAAGCCATTATCCTTGCCTTTCCATATAATTCGGCTTTGAGCGCATCCTTAGTTAGCCCTTGTGCATCCTTAAGGACATTTTTGTCCTTTTTTTTATCACTTTGCCTGTGTTACTGCTAACTGCATACAATTTGGCACAAGTGTGTATTTTTATTGGAATTTTACTATTTCACCACCATTTTCTTTAAAAAAATCAATTTTGCACTAGATAATACTCCCTCTCAGCGCTTTTTGGACAAAAATGTCCCCATTGAAACTGCAATTTTTAATCCCAGGGCCATTTAACTATAAAATGATGCAATCTTTGTTAAGAAGCTTTCATTCTGTTGGCAAGGCTTAAAAATAAAAAATAAATACTATTTTTTTTACCAGATGGTGCCATTTTTTCCAGGTTTGGCCAATAAAGCAAATACTCGCTTTATTCCTGTTTTCTGCTTCGGCATATTATAGAGGCAATTGGATAAATTATGCAACGATATTTGTGTGTGTGTGTTGGTATGGATGTCAGAGTGTGGTTAGTATGTGTGTTTTAAAAAAATATGTGTGTGTTTGTAATATTGAGAGAGACTAAAAACTCGAAATAAAGTGTACCAAAAGTTTGCAAGATTCCAGATGGAACTGGAGCACTCCAATGAATGATGATGATGATGATGAAGATTAACTTCATCATTAGGGGTTTGCTGTACCTGGAGTGAGGAGGATCACAGACATGGTGATGAGAGAACACACCACCAGAATGACCAGCAGAGCGATCGCAATCCCCTTCCAGTTCCTCTGAGGTGGACTCATGCCACCCAGATCCTTCAGGAAAGAGAAACAGACACGTTATTTCTTCATAAAACATTGCAAAAAAAAAAACAAAGTTGAGGGTTTAACGTCTAGTAATGCTTTACTGAAGCGGTTAATAAAGGTTTCCCTTGAGTTCATTTGTACTCACCGAGTCTAAATGATCTGGGTAAATGTCTCGTATAAGAGGTACTCAGAAATTAGTTTGAAAAAACACTAGAATATTCGTATAAGCAAGAGTTGTGGATAACTGAGCTCAAACACACCCAAAAGACCAGGTTTAACCAAGAAAGGTTTCACTTGAGTTCATTTGTTCTCTGAGTCTAAGGGGCTGTTTACACCTGGCCACTTCATGCGTTTTCTGTGATGGGATAGCTATCCAATCGTGAAAAGACCAGGTGTAAATGCCCTCCGAAACGCATTCAAGACGGATTTGAATCCGATCGCTCAAACCACTTCAGGAGGAGGTCTGGGCCGCATTCCAGGCGAAACTGGACAAGTGTAAATTAGGGGTGTAACGATACACGTATTCGTATTGAACGTTCGGTACGAGCGGTCCGGTTTTCGACCAAAATTTCGTTATTTCAAATGTAAGCGCGCTCATAATGAAAGAGACGCTGGCGTGACCACAACATTGCCCAACAACAAATGGCAAATGTAATGTAAGCGGAACGAAACCGAGCTACTCGTTATTGTGTGGTTGACGGACCGTTTATCAGTTTGGACCAATGCAGCGCGAGCCGATCTTCATCATCAGCACTGTTACTACACAGAGGACTCCAGTAAAGAAAAAATTTGAATTCGCCACTGAAGTAATAACATCGCTGCAAGATCTAGTGAGACACATTCACATTTCTCCGTTATTAACGGATCAAACAGCGCTGACGTGGAAACCAGGAAGAAACATTGTGCCATGAATGAACTATCCAGTGTCCACAGATCAGCACATTCACCATGGGGTTACTGTAGTAACACTACTAACTGTAACCATGGGAGTTTGATAGTAGGCTATAATGCTTTCAAGTAACATTAAGTCGGTTTTATTTCAACATTATGAATACAATTGCTGCCCTCAAATGTTAATCTGAACTAAAATAAACCTTTGTTTATAACTAGCTACTACAATATAAATAAATAAATATTTGTCCAAGGAGCTGTAAAAAAAAAAAAAATCATACTTTATGATGTTAGTTTTAATAAAAATATAATTAAAAAAATTTAAATCAAGGAAATTTTTCTGCCATTTCTTTCTTTTTGCTGTATCGAAAACGTACCGAACCGTGACACAAGTGTATCGTATCGAACCGTGAATTTTGTGAACCGTTACACCCCTGGATCTGGTTGTTGAAACCACATATGTAAATTTTACTCCTAAAAAATGCTAAAAAATAAATAAAACGTGTGAGAGCGTGTTATAGGCTATATAGACGGTTTCATCGAACACACGCGCGTTGCCCGGGTTACGCGCTGGCCCGAAGTTAACTTCCGGTCTGTGTTTGTTAACCGGTAATATCATAATATCATTCTCTGGTAATATGGCGCCGACTACAAACGCAGTGAAAATTAAGGTGATGAGCAGACTGAAGTTGGGCTCAGGTTGTTGTGTTGTGGGATGCAACCTGAGGCTCTGGGACAAATACCTTATCAAAAATAAAAAATTCGGTTTCCTAAAAACGAAGGGAGACGGCGAGCGTGGATCACCGCTGTGCGATGAGAGGCTTGGCAGCCAGGCAAGAATTCAAGGATCTGTAGCACTCACTTCGTTACAGGTAACAAACTCATGATAAGCAACAGATCATTATGGAAGCTTGTTTCCGGCCATGAAGAATAAAAAAAATAATAATAATTGCGACTTTTTATCTCATAATTGCGAGATAAGAAGTCAGAATTGTGAGAAATAAAGTTGCAATTCTGAGAAATAAAGTCGCAATTGCGAGAAAAAAAGACAGAATTGAGACTTTTTATCTCACAATTCTGACTTTTTTCTCACAAAAAGTCTATGGTTTCTACAGATGAACTCTGTTGTTATTGACTCTACCGGAAGTTAAGTTTGGGCCACAAAAGCGCGCATGCGCAGTAACGTTTGTTTATGTTGTTGCCGTTGAAACCGTCTATAAGCAAGAGTTGTGTATAACTGAGCTCAAACACACTCAAAAGACCAGCAGAGGCAGTTTGTCAGACTCTGTGATGTTTAAACTAGTTGAACTGGAGGCAAGGTTTCTGTCAGATGGATCAAGGCCTTCTGCTCCAACACTTTAGTGCTTATTTCACCTTAAATGTTCTGAGAAGCAGCTGTGGAGACGTTCATCTTCTCTCCCTGCGGTGTTCTGCCAACAAGATACTTTAAACCTTTATCTTCACAAAGAACTAGAAACGCTGAACACATTTCCGCTCACTAATGAAAGCTAATGGCGCTTTCAGGCTGAAGTGAGCAGTCAGAGAACTCGTCAACTCTCCACATGGACTTCATGTGATAAAACACGAACAAGGTGATATAATACAGTTCAGATTAGGGATGATCATTTCGGATAATTTTCCCGACCGACAACCGCCACTCGTTATCCGAGTGTTAACCGTTAACTGATAAGATTATAATAGCCTATTGAATTAAATAAAAATAAAATTGACGAGTGCCTGTGACCCGTTAAAAAACAATAATAATAATAATAATTCACGGGTTTATTTTAACGTGCAAACAGCAGAACAGATGAACAACAGAACCCGGATTCACATCAAATGTTCACGCACTTGACAGTGACAACAGAGAAAAACTGAATAAAAATAATATAAATAAAAAACATAAAATAGGCCTACACTAATTTTTTTTAACTTAAATAATTAACAAATTTAGATGACAAAAAGAAATCACTGAATCCATTTGAAGCTTTGAAAAAACGGCAAAGTTTTTTCGTCAAATAAAAATAGCAGGCCTACCTCAATACACACACTGTCTAGTTTTTATTTTAAAACAGTAACATGTCTACACGATGTGGGGTTAGTCTGGAGTAGGGGTGGCACGGTACATGAAAAAACTTCTCGGTTCGGAGCGTGTGCGCAATGTAGCCTCGTGCCCGTATGTGACCTCACTACTTCCTGAACTTCAGCCAGCTCCTTTGTTTCCTGTCTGCCATTATTGGACAAACTGATTAATCCAGGTGTGCCTGATTATTGTTACTGAGGCCAGGCACACCTGGATTAATCAGTTTGTCCAATAATGGCAGACAGGAAACAAAGGAGCTGGCTGAAGTTCAGGAAGTAGTGCAGCTGTGCATAAAGTCAATTGGGAGAGATAAGGAAGGCTAACCGGAGTTGGAGGATGCGCCAGCGTCGTATAAGTCCGGTGTGTGGGAACATTTTGGATTTCATGTTATGGTATTTAAATATACAGCTACAGTGGCACTTTAAGTTTAGATAAAAACTCCAGTCATATGTTTCCAAAGACTGCACTTTAATTTCAAGTGTAAAAAATGTATCCTCACTCTCAGGGAATAGAAGCTTTGTTGATGCTGTTTTTGTGTTGAGGTTGAACTTATGTTTCACTTTATGATTATGGCCTGTGCTATTGCTACAGCCGAATTACAGGCAATTATGTTTCATGTATTTTGACTTATTTAAAAGACAGAGTTTTAAGAGTTCCTCTCTTTTTCTTTTAAAAGATACAATTTTTGTAAGAGCTACACTTAAGTTGGCAGTTTGATAAATGCAAGTTAATTTCAATCTTTGTGTGCTAAAAATGCACATAAGTTCCTGTAGAGATAGTGATACACATTCTACTTTTTTTGCAAATAAACGAAAAGCATGTCATCAATGTCTTCTCTCTTGTTGTATCAAAATCTCACCTAGCTTTCCTCAGAGATGGTCCCAATAATGTGCTTAAAGTCAAGTCAAATTCAGTTTGTGCATGATTGCATGATATAACATTTTTGTTAATATTGTACTCGACGCGCCCCGTGAGTTAACAAATATAGGCTATATAGTATTTTTTTTAACCATGCAGCAAACTAAAAAAGTTTGTTAGTAGTTCAGATTAACAAACTTTTGGACATGGACATCAGTTTGACTAAATGGCCTCGGCTCTCGGCCCCACCCTACTTCATACTAGAGATGCACACTATATCGCCACCATATTGCTATCCCAGTCCTTTTTGATGTTTCCATCGCCAGTGCCGGGGAAGATTATACCTCACGCTCATTCATGGCATCATCAAGCTATGCCTTAGTTATTGTTTTGAATAAGCAACCTCTAGTGGCCAAACTTACATACTGTGCATTTTTTTTACAGACTCAATGACTCATATAGGCCTTGCGCTTAAGTGCACGCATAAAGCTTGCCGCAAAGCCTTGGCGAAAAGTAGCCTAATGATTATGAATGTGTCAGGAGAAAAGAGCAAGGAGACATTTTAAAGGAGAACTCCGGCGCAAAATGAACCTTTGGTCTAATTACACATTGTTACCTAGTCAACCGTTATCTGAGATTTGTTTTCATGATTATCGAATGTAAATAGTTTTATCTCTAAAAACAGTTTAGCCTATAAAGCTAGTATAACGCTAGTATATTGGGCATAGATCAATGACAAATAAAAATCGCTTGTTAATGCCACTAACAAGGCTGAAAATAGCCCCACACTAACACGGTAGCATAATGAGGGTCCCTACCTTCAAACCGAAGCATTTTGAACTTTGTCAGTGTCCAGACAGTTTAATAAGAAGATATTTTAAACATACAGTCAACTTCGCGTATACAGACAGGAGCCATCTTTGAAATACAGTCTTTACCAGACGATCTACGAACGCCGATCCAAGCCTGCTGTTCGCGCTCACCTTATCACAACTAATAGCTCGTTCACATCTCACCAGCGCACTTGGATTGGCGTTCGTAGATCGACTGGTAAAGACTGTATTTCAAAGATGGCTTCTGCCTGTATACGCGAAGTTGACTGTATGTTTAAAATATCTTCTTATTAAACTGTCTGGACACTGACAAAGTTCTCAATGCTTCGGTTTGAAGGTAGGGACCCTCATTATGCTACCGTGTTAGTGTGGGGCTATTTTGAGCCTTGTTAGTGGTATTAACAAGCGATTTTTATTTGTCATTGATCTATGCCCAATATACTAGCGTTATACTAGCTTTATAGGCTAAACTGTTTTTAGAGATAAAACTACCGTATTTTCCGCACTATAAGGCGCACTTAAAAGCCTTTAATTTTCTCAAAAAACGTCAGTGCGCCTTATAATGCGGAGCGGCTTATATATGGATGGTGAACACACGTTCACCAAGACGCGGAGACAGCGCCGGCCGACTTACGCCACTATCTGGCAATGGATCGTGGATGCCTGGGCTGATATATCAGTCTCCTGTGATCCGAGCTTTCACGAAGGCTGCAGGCAGGAATAATCTCTTTATTCGGCCAGCTCACATACCCGTATTTACTTCCTGTTTTCGGCCGAAGTCCACAGTAGTTGATTGTCGAGTTCGCGCGCGCGCGCAATCAAACCTCCTCCACGTGTTCAACATCTGATTCGGATGAACTATCCGAATCCGAACTATCCATTTGAGCTGATATTCTCACATAGAGAACACCACACAGCACCGTCATCAGCTGACAGTCTGAGTCTCCACTGTTGCTTAGTTACCAATGATCGCGCGCGCGCACTCGACAATCGCCTACTGTGGACTTCGACCGAGAACAGGAAGAAAATACGGGTATGTGAGCTGGCTGAATAAACATCATTTTTATTGAATATCTTTCACATTTACTGGAGTCAGATTCACTGTGTTCACTCACATGGCTGTGCACTTGTAATGACACATTAAGGTTGTTAAGAGGCTAAAAGCAGGTTTAAAACTTTTCCCGTTTAAGTCAACAGGGTGCAAATTTTAAAAAGAGGATAACACGGTGTAGGCAACACCGGTTTTTGTCGTTGTTATCTGTACTGACAGCACTCCAAATTTACCAAAAATGAGCTCAATGTTAAAATTGACCGGAGTTTTCCTTTAACGTTTGAACAACGTTACCATGGGAGTGAACGGAGTTGTCAGAACCCTTAAAGGTGCAGTGTGGGATTTTTAGCGGCATCTAGTGGTGAATCCTGCAAATTGCAAACAGCAAGTCACTCGCGGCCTATCCCTCGGTTTTCAAACTCGAATGAGAAGCTACGGTGGCCGACGTAAGACAAAATATGTCGTCGTCTGAGTCTGAGTCAGCAGCAGAGAGTAGTAAGTCAAGCAATGAGGTTTCTTTAGCGCTGTTTGTTCGCTTTCGGCTACGGTAGAAACATACCTTCAGACCTTCATAGAAGGGGATTCCCGCGCCTATGTAGATATAAATGTCTCATTCTAAGGTAATAAAAACATAACGGTTCATTAAGTAAGGTCTTTATACACCACTGAAAACATAGTTATGGATTTTATATTGCATCTCTGTCAATAGATCCTCAGAAATATTACACAATGCACCTTACATAATATAATAATAGTAATCAGCTGATTGTCTCACGAACGTAACCAGCAGATTCTCCCCACAAAGCAAACCCATAATACAGCGAGGGAGAAGAACCACATGAAACTATGCAACTATATATTTTTTCTAACAGGGTAGTAAAAGTTTAGCTGGCTAATATGAGCTGTTACTGTGGCTGAGCTGGTTAAAGCGTTAAGCCTTGTTTAAACTCGACGCGTCCGCATGAGCCCAAAGGTGCAAAAATGACGTGATTGTGACATCGCGCGCGCCTCCGCATCCCCTAGACACACTTACTACACACAATAGGCTTTTTTTCTCTGATTTTGGAAACTCTAAGCGATCGACTTAAAATGCTTCCAAGATCGACGGGTTGGTGATTCCTGTAACTGTTTTACGGTCAATGACAAGAGTAGCCTACTAATCAGCTGTCTCACGAACTTAACCAGCACATTTATCCCCACATAGCAAAGCCATAACACAGCGAGGGAGAAGAATTAAGTTACATGAAACAATCCAACTACATATTTACACCACTGACAAGGGAAAAGTCACTACTCACGGTGTTTATGACTAGCTTCTTCTAGCTTCCTGCGGCTTCTCTTTCAATGTAGTGACGAAACGCGCTCTGTAACGCTGTGTGTTCGCGTTCGGCTACTGTAGAAACATGACGTCACAATATGGCGACCTTCATAGAAGGGGATTCCCGCGCCTATGTAGATATAAATGCCTCATTCTAAGGTAATAAAAACATTACGGTTTATTAAGTAAGTTCTTTATACACCACTGAACACATAGTTATGGATGTCATATTGCATTTCTGTTAATAAATACTCAAAATTTTTAATAAAGTTTGACTTTATCTGATTGTTTTGTTGACATTTGTTGACATCTAGTGGATGCATAACGCAAACGCAGTCAAACGTTTGACTGCAGTATCCTATGCGCCTTATAATCCGGTGCGCCCTATATATGAAAAATGTTCTAAAATAGGTCATTCATTGAAGGTGCGCCTTATAATCCGGTGCGCCGTATAGTGCGGAAAATACGGTATTTACATTCGATAATCATGAAAACAAATCTCAGATAACGGTTGACTAGGTAACAATGTGTAATTAGACCAAAGGTTCATTTTGCGCCGGAGTTCTCCTTTAATTGTTTAATAAACTAGTGTTTTCTGAGTCCGTGTGGACTACAAAGATGAAGTTGACGTTGCCGCAGTGTAGTGAACAGGCGCGTGCCTATAGAGACCTTTCATTTGGTTTACATAATCAGAGTATTTGTTTTCAATTCAAATTGGTTCGTTTAGAAGTAATCATTTCAAGCTTTATCCCACTTGAACATTTTAAACAATTACTTAAATGTTCCAAAGTTGAACAATGCACATGTTTTCAATGAACACTTTAAGTCATTCTTAAATTGTTTTACATGTACTGTAAATCTGTTTTGTTTGTTGTGTTTGTTTATGTGATTCTGTGAAACTTGTGTAATTGTTGGCCCAGGGCTCCCTTGTAAAAGAGATTTGAATATCTCAATGGGACATCACCTGGTAAAATAAAGGATAAATAAAAGAAATATGCCTATTTCTCATGTCTGAGGCAAGTAGCCCATACGGCGAGTTTTGGTTGATTTGTGACGCGCTCCAGTTTTTCTTGCAGTCGAAGATGGAACAACTTTATGCTCTTAAAGGGATACTCCACTTTTTTTGGGAAATAGGCTCATTTTACAACTCCCCCAGAGTTAAACTGTTGAGTTTTACCGTTTTTGAATCCATTCAGCCGATCTCCGGTTCTGGCGGTACCACTTTTAACATAGCTTAGCATACATCATTGAAGTGGACAAGACCATTAGCATTTCTCAACAAAATAATGACCAAAGAGTTTCGATATTTTTCCTATTTAAAACTTGACTTTTCTGTAGTTACCTCGTGCACTAAGACCGACGGAAAATGTAAAGTTGCGATTTTCTAGGCTGATATGGCTAGGAACTATACTCTCATTCCTGCGTAATAATCAAGAAACTTTACTGCCGTACCATGAGTGCAGCAGGCGAAGGCACTTAGTCCCAGTCACGTTGTAAGTTACCGAGCTGGGGACTATTTTCAGGCGCTGCGTCATATCATTACGCCTGCTGCACTCATGGTACGGCAGTGAAGTTTCTTGATTATTACGCAGGAATGAGAGTATAGTTCCTAGCCATATCAGCCTAGAAAATCGCAACTTTACATTTTCCGTCGGTCTTAGTGCACGATGTAACTACAGAAGAGTCAAGTTTTAAATAGGAAAAATATCTAAACTCTTTGGTCATTTTTTTTTTGAGAAATGCTAATGGTCGTGTCCACTTCAATGATGTATGCTAAGCTATGCTAAAAGTGGTACCGCCAGAACCGGAGATCGGCTGAATGGATTCAAAAACGGTAAAACTCAACAGTTTAACTCTGGGGGAGTTGTAAAATGAGCCTATTTCCAAAAAAAGTGGAGTATCCCTTTAAGTTTATTCTGTGCATGGTCACGTGCTTCATCAGATTTGTCGTGTTGCTGGTCTTAGTAGCAATGATCTTGTCAGAAACATTGCATTGCCCGCTGTTGGCATTGAGCCTGGTGGATCTTTTCCACATCTTTGGGGATTGGGGCCCTTACACACACTACAGCCTCATGTGTAAACGACGTCTCTGGGCGTAACCGGTGTAAACTAGTGTTTTACCTTGATGCCTCGGCGCCTCGCCACAGCCAATTATGCTGCATGCTTATTGGCTCACCGACGTTGATGAGATTAACCCCTTAGGTATCGAAATTTGGTGCCGAACTACAAGACTTTTTTTGACACTCGATGGTATCGAGGCAATTCGGTCGGCGCCTAAAAAGTATCAAACTCGATACCCAGCCATGCTAGTCATACCTGTACATTACGTCTTCAGTCAGGGATTAATCGCTCTCCTTTCAGAGGATCATAAACCATTTAAATACTGCAAACGTCAATTAACAGACTCGTGTCCTCACATACATGCAAAGACTTCAAGGTTTTAACTCTCGCTCTGGAGAACCACCGTCTGTGATTGAAACTTGTTCAGCCAAAGAGTTATTTTTATGAGAGAAAGGTTTCAAACAGATTTGAAGAATTAGCTGTGATTTCACTTGATGGCAATAATCTGAAAATAAAATGAACTCATCAAACTTTGGGTGTGAGCGTGTCTGTACACGTGTTTAAAGACAGAGAGAGAGCGTGCGCCTCTATTTTTAGCGAGGCAACACGTGTAATGGCTGCTTGCTTTGACCTCGCTGAGGGCATATTTAGGACGGTCAAAGGGACGCACAGATTCACCCAATCATCATTCATCTCGTAAATGAGCAGCAACCCTCAGGTTCGAACGCTTGATGTCACCTGCATTCCCTCACACACCATGAAACACGATAATCGATAGCGTTTACTAATGTAGCAGAAGACATGTGTGACCGCTCAAAATCCATAAATGCAATAAACTGCAAGTCCACATAAGCAAATGTCATTGTGCAAAATGTTTCTAACATTTACTGTATGTATTACTGAAAGGTCTGGACAATGTCAGAATTATAAAATGGACATCAAAATACAACATCTGGCCTCTGGAAACCTCCAGAATCTAGGGTGGGTAATATATGACCAAAATCTTAAATCACAATGATAACAATATATATCATGATATACAGTAAAATCAACATTTGAAGTGGATCAAAACCTTTCATTAAAGTTATACATGAATTTTGAACAATACCAGTTCTTGTCTTTTTTTATCCACTTTAAATGTTGACTACTAGGGGTGTAACGATACCCTCATGTCACGATTCGATACATATCACGATCCTGAACTCACAATACGATATTATTGTGATACTCCAAGACATATGGTAAAAGGTTAAAGATTAAAATGCTAAATTTGATATTACATTGGTGTTTAAATGAATAGTCTTGGACTCAGTGCTGGAAACCCAAAGCACAGGACAATAGAGACACCAGAATAACAATATTCATGATTCTGAAGCTGAAAATACAGAATTATTGTAGATGAATATGATTTCACTCTGTCTAGTTGTATTTAAAATATTGCAGACCACGTTTTACTGGCAACATCAGACATTTGGCATTATCAGGACCCACAAATATTCCCTCAGTGCATTATATATAGTAGTTTAATGTCGTACTGACACTAAAACTCTGTAAACGTGAATTTTTTTCTCGCATAGTAAATTTTATTTTGGGTGAACTAAACGCTATACATATCGTCACTATCCACGATACATATTGTTGCATTTTTGTATTGCGATATATTGTGACACGATATATTGTTACACCCCTATTGAAGTTATTTTTACTTTAAACAAGGTTATATTAACATCAACCTCTGAAACTTTACAATTCTTGCAACCAATTTAATTATCACAAAAAATAATGTTAGTCTTACTAACATAAGTTTAAAAAAAATCTAGCTTATAGAAGACAAGTAAACAGTTGGGCATTTTGGCATATAAGTGTGTGTATTCCACCATTAAAGCTTAATAAGGCGGCAAAATGAACTCTGTGGCTTTATGTGCGCTCAAAACCGTCTCGAGACGGCGTCTGCATATGCTGAAATTAGTTCTCTTTTGCTGCTTATAAAGCACCTGAAAAACACTAACAGGAACATTTCCTCTCACTGATGAAGGCTAAAAGCTTCTGATGAAAGATAATGGTTAATGGCTTATACAGACACACATTTACACAAGATTTAGAATAGACACAATGCATTTCTATTGTTTTTTTTTAGTGAGTCTATCCATCAAAACAAATATTTGATCTTAGGATCACATGTAGTGTTGCCAACTAGATTAGTGACTTTTCAGAGGAAACACTGACAAATCTAGTGACTTTTTGGATTGCTGGTTAACATAGTCAGTCACTATATCATACACGATCAGTTGTCCAACAGCTTTATTGGACAGTCATTCGGCTATATATTAAAACTACAGTATGTAAGCATGGATTAGGAGGGAAAACATGTAAACTGCAGACTGGCGCATTACGTCATCTAGTGACTTTGAGCAAGCTTTAGAGATACTTTCCATTAAAAAAATAGTTGGCAACACTGGTCACAAGTCTAGAGCCTCTGCATTTACACATATCAGAGCATGTGGAGCTGCTTACACAGAATTAAAGGCAGAAATCGTACAAGATAAATGAACATTATCGTTCAAAAGTTTGGGGTCGGTAAGATTTATTTTATGTTTTTGAAAGAAATCTCTTATGCTCAACAAAGACTGCATTTATGATATCAAAAATACAGTACAAACTGTAATATTGTGAAATATCTTTACAATTTAAAATCACTGTTTTCTATGTGAATATATAGTAAAGTGTAATTTATTCCTGTGATCAAAGCTGAATTTTCAGCATCATTACTCCAGTCTTCAGTGTCACATGATCCATCAGAAATCACTCTAATATGAGGATTTGCTGCTCAAGTAACATTTTTGATTATTATCAATGGTGAAAACAGTTCATATTTTTGGGGAAACTAGGATAAAAAAAAATTTAAATCAGGATTCTTTGATAAATAGAAAGTTCAAAAGACCAGAATGTATTTGTAATATAAATCTTTTAAAACATTTTAAATCTTTACTGTCACTTTTGATCAATTAAAAAAAAAAAAAAAACGTACTGACCCCAAACTGTTATATATATATATGTATCAAACTATAAACATGACTACGCTTCAGATTTTTACAGTAATGATTGCACAGCCATAATCCAGTAATGAACTACATCATTATATCGCATCCCTGCACACACACACACACACACACACACTGAACTACAAGAGCGCTGTGCTGTCTTTAGACTGTAGTTTTATGGTTCCCTGCATCTGACATCTTAATGTCATTGTGTGCAATCATTTTCAATAGAGGGAAAAAAGATGATTTATAATGAATATAATATTGCACTGTAAATGTAATTGTTAAAAAACATAATGTTAAATACACTCATCTGAAGGCAGAGAGGTCGAACCGCATCAATGCAATACATAAAGGTACAGATCTTTTTAGCTGCACTAAAATATCATCTGATATTTACAAATGTTGCAACAACAATATTACCATATTATCACTAAATTGGACTCTCTATTGGACTCTTCTATTGGACTTTGTTTGAAGCTCAAGCATTTTAAGCGACACATGACAATCGCCCCATATATATGTCCATTTTTAATGTTATCGGCCCAATAAGAAACTTTGGCCGATATATTAAAGCCGATAAATTGTGGATTCTTTCCTTCAGCTTTAGATGTTCGCCATGATGGTTTTGAATTGCTTGAAATATGATTGAAATCACTTCAAAAAGGGAAATAAAGTGCAACATGTGCATCGCAAGTCTGTCATACAAGCTACATAAAATTATAATAAGAACATCATTATAATTGTGTGCTTGGGACATGGATTTTAATGGTGAGACTTTTGTTTTTTGTAATCAGGCTCTCAAAAATTATATAAAAATTTGGATTTAGATTTATCAGCTTTCAAATATAAAGATTTATCGTATCGGCCAACATTTTTCATATCAGTGCATCCCTAAAAGTTATGGTTCTTGGAATGAATGAGCCTTTACCCTAACAGATATGTGACACTTTCTCTATTAAAACTTAATTTAGAGGGGGGTGAAATATTACTTTGGATTTAAGAGAAATAGAAATGGTTAAGTCAAAGGCATTGTGACAGAAGAGGAAACATTTTTATGCAGATTTTTGAGACAGACAAATCTAATGAATCGGGAGATGCTAATCCTCGGATGAAGGGTGAATGTCCCCGGCGTGAAAAGCATGCATTAAAGAAATGCATTATTTCTATTCAGAATCTTGTTTGCTCTGAACTATGTTTTTAAATGTAAAAGAGCCTTTACTGTTGCCTATTCAATCATTCATTCCAATAAATGCCACATTCTCTAGATTAAAAACCCATAGTTAAAGCAATTATTACCTGGAATGTGCATCTGAAGGCCAGCTGTGAAAATGAAGGCTAAAAAGCATTTAAAATCAAATAAAGTAAGCTGTATGTTTTATTCAGCTCTATATGTCAGTGTTAGTTGCTACTTTAAAGGGTTAGTTCACCCAAAAATGAAAATGATGTCATTAATGCCTCTCCCTCATGTCGCCCCAAGCCCGTCAGACCTCCGTTCATCTTCAGAACACAGTTTAAGATATTTTAGATTCAGTCCGAGAGCTTTCTGTCCCTCCATTGTAAATGTGTGTACGGTATACTGTCCTTGTCCAGAAAGGAAATAAAGACATCATCAAAGTAGTCCATGTGACATCAGTGGGTTAGTTAGAGTGTGTTGAAGCATCGAAAATACATTTTGGTCCAAAAATAACAAAAACTAGGACTTTATTCAGCATTGTATTGTGTTCCGGTTCTGTTGTGGATCCGCGTTCAGTGCCGCCGCTGACGTGTGTCTGGTGTGTGTGTGTGTGTGTGTGTGTGTGTATTCGGGTTCTGTTGTGGATCCGCGTTCAGTGCCGCCGCTGACGTAAGACGCTGCTGACGTGTGTCTGGTGTGTGTGTGTGTGTGTGTGTGTGTTCCGGAATACACACACACACACACACACACCAGACACACGTCAGCAACGTCTTACGTCAGTGGCGTCACTGAACGCGGATCCACAACAGAACCCGAATACACACACACACACACACACACACACCAGACACACGTCAGCGGCAGCACTGAACGCGGATCCACAACAAAACCCGAACACACACACACACACACACACACACACACACACCAGACACACGTCAGCAGCGTCTTACGTAGCAGCGGCACTGAACGCGGATCCACAAAAGAACCGGAAGACACACACTCACACACACACACACACCAGACACACGTCAGCGGCGGCACTGAACGCGGATCCACAACAGAACCAGAACACACACACACACACACACACACACCAGACACACGTCAGCAGCGGCACTGAACGCGGATCCACAACAGAACCAGAACACACACACACACACACACACACCAGACACACGTCAGCGGCGGCACTGAACGCGGATCCACAACAGAACCGGAACACAATACAATGCTGAATAAAGTCCTAGTTTGTGTTATTTTTGGACCAAAATGTATTTCCGATGCTTCAACACACTCTAACTAACCCACTGATGTCACATGGACTACTTTGATGATGTCTTTATTTCCTTTCTGGACAAGGACAGTATACCGTACACACATTTACAATGGAGGGACAGAAAGCTCTCGGACTAAATCTAAAATATCTTAAATTCTGACGGGCTTGGGACGACACGAGGGTGAGGCATTAATGACATAATTTTCATTTTTGGGTGAACTAACCCTTTAAACTACTCAGACGATGTCTTTGTTTTAAAACGTTGCATGAAGGTGTGAGAGACCCCAGCGATGGCTCTGAGTCTGAAGACGGACTCTCTCAGAGAACAGGTGTCCAACATTCAACACAACCAACCTGCAGAAAACACTTCTACACGACTGCCTCGCATCACAGCGGAAACACTCACTCGCTCCTCGGGTCAGCCGTGGGTTCAGCTGGCGTACAAGCATTTCATAACGTAGAATAAACCATGCTAACGGGGAAATGAGTAGCAGAAGAGCAAACTCTGGTCTGATGATGAATGAATGCAGTGCCTTTAAGCTTAAATCACCGTCACGGTTTTACTGTTTAAATACTCGTGAGAATCAGAAAAATTCTGATATCTTTGGGGAATTTACTCTTCTTCTTTTTTTATGTCATCATTAGCCTACAATATTTAGAGCATAAGCATATTTTATTCATGTTACCAGCAGGACTCAGTTGTTTAAAAAAAATAAAAGGACATGAAATTACATGTATAGGCAAAAGCAAAACCAATGATTTTATGTCATTCACCAATTAATTTTTAGGTTTAAGGATTTTTTTTAAAACAACTGTTATGAAAAATATAACGTAATGATCAATTGATATACCATTTAATTTATGCAATATGTGGGGGAAAATGGCCATAAATGAGCTTTTCCATTCAATACAACTATAAACTGCATTTTATTTGCATACTAATGTGTTCTTGGGGCAACATGTAATGAAAAAAAGAAGCGTATAGGAGTAACAATCGACAACACTTTCATAATATTTCATAGGAATATTGATATTTATCTCCCTATTCACATGTTGTGTCTTCCAGAATGCCTGATCAACATGATTTTAGTCCTGGCGTCTCTACAGTGGACATGATGCATGAAATCAATGCCCGGTTTCATAACAGTCATATTTTGATTAGAAACCCCATTTTCCTGAGATGCTGATTTGAAAATTAGTCAGATTTAAATAATTACAAAATATCATATTTCCATAAGATTGCTAAATCTGATCACTAAATGAATATCAGTCATTTTAAAGACTAAGGAGAAGTTGTTCTCATGGTGAAACCTCCAAAACATTTCTAACTCTGAAAAGCTGTGACACATGACACGAAAAAATACCCATGGTTTTATTATAAAAGTGTAGTAAACAGTTTTATGGTGGATTGATTACCACTTGTTTAACAACAGTTTTACTACAAATAGGCTACCATATGGTTAGTGTAGCAAAACCATGGTTAATTTGCGGTGACCATGTTTTAACTATAGTAACCAAGTTTTTTTTTTTTTCATTTATTTGTAGTAAAACCATGGTTAATTTTCGTAAGGGTCAGAGAAATTCACTCAAATATAATGTCACTACAGTGGACAAATGTCTATTGGATACTATAGGATATTATAGATGCAGAACAACATCCACTCATATTCAAACCTTCAACACTTTATGCGACAACTACCACAAATCTGTTCCAGCTCGGTTGCGTGAACGTGACAGTGTCTCAAAGCAGCTTTGATGAAAAATTCAGCATCTATTCGCTCTTATGTCAGAGAAAGCCGCGATCAATTATTCACAGACGGACTGTCGCACCGTGTCGGAGGGTTCGCGGCACGGACAGGTGACACGCGGGCCCGAACCGAGCACACATGAAGCACCTTTTATTCTTTATTCGGTGTCACGTCGTGATTTGATTTTATGACTTTATACACTGTTTAGACACGGGCGCGCGCGTGCGCCGATTCCCAATTACAATCGTCACGCGCAAAAACTGATACTCGCGATTGACAGCTCGAAGAAATGCGGGCGAAGCGTTGCAATTAAAAACACGACAGCAGAATTGCTTTATATATATATATATATATATATATATATATATATATATATCCCTTACGTTTGAACCGAATGGAACCGGTGATGTCATGAATGTACTGACCTAACGAATGGGAACGCGCGTTGGATTCGTGCGTCCATTACCTGATACTCTCCAGATTCGGGTAGAAAAGCCGTTATAAATCATCAGTGGTGTGTGTGTGTGTGTGTGTATGTGTGTGTAACGCATATGCCGTTCGTTACCTCGTCCTGCGGATTCGGTCTCTGGCTTTGCTGCTCTTTAGTGGCCGTCATGATTTGCTTTCCTTTTCAGATGCCGCTGAGAAATGCCCAAAATACCCAAACTGGCGATTCCAGCACTGCAGAATCGTGATCTCGAATCGCTCCTCCGTGTGGTTTTCGTCCGTGGAGGAGGAGCGCGCGCGGCGCGTTTGGCATTACACCGCAACCGGAACGCGTGATCGATCGTTGCGAACGATGTGTGTATCTTATTCTGAGCTCGAGCGAACTTAAACTGACGGGATAATAACGGATGCAAATCCGGAAGGCGAGAGCAGCGCGCGCACTGATGCTGAGGAGGGAGGGAGGAGGAGGAGGAGGAGGAGGGGGGGTAGCCTTGATGACGCGAAACCACAGACAGACAGCACCTTGAACAGCACGAGAGCTCAAGGATATCGCATGCATCAATGCAATTCAAGTAATTGCATTAATGCATTCTGCGACGAGCATCAATTCCAGCATCGATACTGTGAACCTGCAGTCAAAACCTGAAGAGCATCAATGTCAACTTGTTTTCTACCAAGCGCGACCTCGAGTGACTTCTGAATGACATCCAACACAGAATTACGTAAAAGAGGAAAAACATTTGCTCATCGTTTAATTTATTTGTGAATACCATTTAAGAGATGAATAACTATGTGACTTTGTGTAACTCTTCTTTTTTTTAAAAAGTGCTGACATCTTTCGCTTAATCTGCTTAAATTGATATAAAGCTTGATATACACAGATTTTCTTTTCTTAAATCAGGACTATATTTGTTTCTACAAACAAATACATTCCTGACAAAAAATTCAGTAAGTGTCAATGCACTTCAATTTAAAATCGTTCAAGTGAACAGCTTTGATCCCTCTTTTGAAGCGTTGAAATGTGTGCTGGATAAATTCTGCATCCATTACAGTTTAACATGTAAAGTAACTATATTAAATGTTTTTTTCTTTCGTGAATTCTCCATATGGTTGGCTTTTTCCATGAACAGTCCACTTATTTTAAACACGTTACTAAACAGTGCCCAAATAATTGTTGATAAACCTCTAAATGAAGAAAGAGCGATTAAAAACAGGAATTACTTGGATAGATTGGACCACAAATTCACTCTAGATTAAAAAAAAAAGACTTAAAAATTGCAATTAATAACTTTTCCACAGTAGAAAGGATCCAACCAAAAGACATCAGATGCAAACAGGAGGAAAAGTCCAGAACTTTCCAGAAAAGGCAACACATTAACATTAACTAACCAGATCTCACTGCTCACAGTAACTATCAGTAACTAATAACTAAGTGGTAGTGGCGTAGCTGTCAATGGAGAGACAGAAATCTCTCAGATTTCATCAAAAATATTTTAATTTGTGTTCCAAAGATAACGAACGTTTTGTTTGGAACGACATGAGGGCGAGTAATTACTGACAGAATTTTCAGTTTTGGGTGAAATGTTTTTAATAAATTTCCTGGAAAAAAGGCAGGTCAGATGCCAAACAGAGCAATTAATATACGAGCCGGACGACTGCAGCGTTTGAGGAATAACATGTCGGAGAAGAAACAGGATTACAACAGGAGCAAGAAGTTGCACATTGACTTTCATATATGGGAACAACAGTTGCGATCACATTATCGATTCAATATTTCCAAAAACTCACAAATCGATGTCTTGAATCACTGAATGATGCATCTCTGACGTGCGTTACAGTTCTTGAAACAAATCAACACTGAACTGACTTCAGCTGAATAATGACACTCGTTTTTTTAGAGCTGCTTTACAGCAGAATTGAATTCTGTGCATCAATGATCATTATTTTCCTGTTTATCCCTGTGAAGCTGCTTTGAATCTGTATTGCGCTACACAAATAAAGGGGATTTGATTGACATGCTGTCGGCTCACAAAGAACAGAACTGTTTGTGCAAATGACTAAATAAAACAGAACAAACATTTACACAAACAGCGGGTGTCTCTGGGTGGATCTGAATGTTGTAGTTTTGCTATAAGCTGTGTAATGCTATAAATTTATACTCTCAGATACAGTATGAAAGTTGTTTATGTGCAGTTGTTACGTAAGTGGTGTTATGCTGTTAGCTTTTTTCAACACAAATCCATTTTCCGTTCTTGTTATAAAAGCAGAGGAGCAAGTCGATTTTCAGTCTTCAAGTCTTGATTGTGTTTTTGGGCTCTACAAGAACAGGTTTTCGTACTTGAAAGAATGTTGATTATTTTCCCCATATTCTCTATTGTTGCAGCTCCTCTCTTACCAGTCGCGTCTCCACCGCATGAATGCAGGAACTAGGGACGTGAGGTGTACTTTTTTCAAAGTTCAGGAACTTTTGGGGGTGGGACTTGGGCTCTGAACATGCTGCTGATTGGTTGAGTTCATGCCGGATTTTGATTGGTTGACTCCATGCAGCATTTCAATTCAACCACCATTTTTAAAAATCTTTGCGGTTCGAGGAGATGGTCCTCACTGCAGAACACGAAATCCAGGGGGAGGAGTTGGATCCAGCTGACCACCCCCTGATCCCTAACCCCACCCCTAATTCTACCCATCTCCCCCCCCCCCGATCCCTAACCCCATCCCTAATCCTACCCATCTCCGCCCCCTGATCCCTAACCCCACCCCTAATTCTACCCATCTCCCCCCCGATCCCTAACCCCACCCCTAATCCTACCCATCTCCCCCCTGATCCCTAACCCCACCCCTAATCCTACCCATCTCCGCCCCCTGATCCCTTACCCCACCCCTAATCCTACTCATCTCCGCCCCCTGATCCCTAACCCCACCCCTAATCCTACCCATCTCCACCCCTGATCCCACCCATCTCCACACCCTGATCCCTAACCCCACCCATCTCCGCCCCCTGATCCCTAATCCTACCCATCTCCCCCCCCCTGTTCCCACCCTAACCCACCCCAACCCAAACCCAACCCAAACCCAACCCATCTCCACCCCCTGATCCCTAACCCCACCCCTAATCCTACCCATCTCCCCCCCTGATCCCTAACCCCACCCCTAATCCTACCCATCTCCGCCCCCTGATCCCTAACCCCACCCCTAATCCTACCCATCTCCACCCCCTGATCCCTAACCCCACCCCTAATCCTACCCATCTCCGCCCCCTGATCCCTTATCCCACCCCTAATCCTACCCATCTCCGCCCCCTGATCCCTAACCCCACCCCTAATCCTACCCATCCCCCCCCCCTGATCCCTAACCCCATCCCTAATCCTACCCACCTCCCCCCCCCTGATCCCTAACCCAACCCCTAATCCTACCCATCTCCCCCCCTGATCCCTAACCCCACCCCTAATTCTACCCATCTCCCCCCCCTGATCCCTAACCCCACCCCTAATCCTACCCATCTCCCCCCCGATCCCTTATCCCACCCCTAATCCTACCCATCTCCGCCCCCTGATCCCTAACCCCACCCCTAATCCTACCCATCTCCCCCCCCCTGATCCCTAACCCCATCCCTAATCCTACCCATCTCCACCCCCTGATCCCTAACCCCACCCCTAATCCTACCCAGCTCCACCCCCTGATCCCTAATCATACCCATCTCCACCCCCTGATCCCTAACCCCACCCAGTAACGCTCTGTTTAGTTCCTGTCTCTATGAAGCCCCTCCTTCTGAAAAGCACACTGTGCTCTGATTGACGGCTGGATCAGTGTGTTGTGATTGGTTGAGCGTTTCGAGCGTGTTTGGAACATGTCCCGCCCCTTCCCATAACCTCCAGTTTCAGACCCAAACATTACACAGTCTCACTCACACTCACCATTACTGGACTTTTAAACAGCTCAACATGTTATCGGTCGGTGAAACGCAATGTTTATATCAGTATTTATGTCATTTCAAAGGTTTTTTCAGATGCTCCAAACATCCTGAAAATACAAAGGCCTTTCTGCTTTATTATTTCAAACAGAAGACAGACTGATCTCTGTGATCTATCGCCTCTGAATTCATGAGCTCCAGATTTACTGAAGGTGACGCCAACCTTGTGCGAGGTGTTCAAGAATGAGAGAGAGAGAGAGACACATCTTTCTGACCTGATTTCACCGGCTCGTGTGTGTGTGTATGTGTGTGGATATTATGGACATATTGTACATTTAGTCCAGATACACTTGTCTGTAAAGTTTAGCTGAACTAATCGGTCTGAAATTGCTCCCTCAAACAAACTGTTTTACCACAATATCACTTTATGATCTGCAGCACACTTATACAAACGCTATCATATATAAACATTTGGTTTGGTCATGCAGACATGCAAACTAAAACAAATTTTGAGAAATTACATTTTTGACTTTGACTTATTTGTGAGTAGAACTTCAATCGATTCTTTCAATGAACAAAAAAAAAAAAAGTTGAATAAAATAAGCATATTCCTGGTTGTTTTTAACCAAGTTTATTCTGCAATATGTTTTTTTTCCAACTATATTTAGTTCCCTGTTATAGGCTAACCTGCAATTTTGCAAATTTCCAGTTTATTCTCATATATTCCCGTTAATTATGTGCCAAGAACTGAAGGTGTGGCACCTTTTGCATCCATTGGCGTTCCTATCATTATTATTATTATTATTCCGCTCTGGAAGTCTATGGCATTGGCAGCCCATAGAACCGCTGGTGGGAAAGTGATGAAATTTGGCACACAGATAGACGACAGTCTCAACTGTCAACATGTCAAATTTGGAGTCTCTAACTCAATCCCTCTAGCGCCACCAGCTGTCCAAAGTTTCACTTACATAAAGGTTAATAACTTTTGAACAAAATTTTTGCAGACAAATAGTTATATAATTCAAGTAGATTCGGCAAATTTGAAGAGCACGCCAAAATGGTGTGTGTTATGACAGCCATGACCTGAGGGTATCTGCATAGTTTCAGTACAGTGCCACCTAATGGTCAGGAGATATGAAAAACTAACATTTTTGCTTATAACTTCTTACCAATTTTGCCAAAAATCACAAAACTGGTCTCTTTAGACTTGGAATTGTCCTAAAATGCTATATTTAAGAACACATTGGCGTATAGTTACGAAACTCGGCCAATGCCCTGAAGGAACTCAAAAAGTTTCTGGGCAGCGCCACCATGTGGTCAAAAGGTATAATGAAATTTTCAAAAATGCCAATAGCTTTTGATTAAATTAGCTTATTGTAATGAAACCATGCCGGCAAAAAGTTATGGATTTCGTGTCGACAGATTAAAACCCGTTTTCAACGACTTTGATGGCATGATGCTAAAATGACTCAGACTGTCTCTCTGCAATGCTTTGTCATATTGACACCAAACTTTGCTTGTCATTGTCACCGCACTCTGACCACACCACATTAAATTGGTCATAGCGCCATCTATTGGTAAAAATTGAGAAACCATTAAATCTTTTCAGCCATTTTGACAAAAATTATATCAAAATGTATTTTATTGCTTATTGTTGCAGTTGGTTTAATGCTTCCAGACACGCTGGCATGACATATAGTGCCTTCTGTGAAATATAGTATAATATATATGTATATGTATAATATAGTGAAATCCAGTTTGCGTACCCCGAAGTGATAAAATAAAATTCTGTATCAATTTATAGGCAAGACAAGTAGTTTGTTTAGGCATGGTTTGTAGGGAAATTACAAACATGCGCACACATATTCAAACGAATATAACTATAGAATCAATTTTTAATGCGCATGTGAACGCCATCAGGTCACAGGTTCAGTTTAAAGTCTGTTTAGAGAGAACGCCGTCGTCTTAGTGGCCCCTAATGTAATAACAAATGATAATTTTGCTGGAAGTGAATCAATCAAAACCAACTTTGGCCGGAAATAACATTATTCAAAATCGCTATAAAGCCAAACCAATCTCTGTTACCGTAAATTGTATGTTTATCTCTGTAAAGCTGCTTTGAAACAATCTCCATTGTTAAACGCGCTATATAAATGAAGATGACTTGACTTGACTAGCCCTGTGAAGGCCTCATGGACGCCTCCTCTACACACTCGTCTCCACACCGGCGTGATGACTCCGACCTCCAGCCAGATGGAACTGGATAAATACTCCGAATGTTCTGATCCAATCTGACTTCTGACCTGTAATGCTGCCTGAATCATAATCACACACTGTTGGCTCGTTGGCCAGAGAGAACTGAGCGACTGAGTCTGGGTTCTCCCAAGGTTTTTTTTCTCCATTCTGTCACTGATGGAGTTTTGGTTCCTGCCACTGTCGCTTTGGCTTTTGACTTGCTTATGGGGAGATTTCATATTCAACAATATTATTGATCTGCCTTACTTCAGGTGAACGATGACGCCCTTTTCTTTCAGAAACAAACTTGTTGCATTATTTTCATGTTATCACTGTGAAGCTGCATTGATACAATCTGTATTGTAAAAAGCGCTATATAAATAAAGGTGACTTGACTTCTATGTATGCTATACGACTCTATAATGCACAAAAATAACTTCCCTTTTCTTTAGATTGTTGTATTTAACTTAAGGCAACACTGACACTGTAATTTCCTCTCTCTATCTATCTATCTATATCTATCTGTCTCTCTTTCTCTCTCTCTCTCTCTCTCTCTCTCTCTTTCTCTCTCTCTATCTATCTATCTCTCTCTCTATCTATCTCTCTCTCTATCTATCTCTCTCTCTCTATCTCTCTCTCTCTCTATCTCTCTCTATCTCTCTCTCTCTATCTCTCTCTCTCTATCTCTCTATCTATCTCTCTCTCTATCTCTCTATCTATCTGTCTATGTATCTATCTATCTCTCTGTCTATCTCTCTGTCTATCTATCTATCCATCTGTCTATCGTCTGTCTCTCTATCTATCCATCTATCTATCCATCCATCCATCCATCCATCTATCTATCTATCTATCTATCTATCCATCCATCTGTCTATATCTATCCATCCATCTGTCTATCCATCTGTCTATCCGTCTGTCTCTCTATCCGTCTGTCTCTCTATCTATCCGTCCGTCTGTCTCTCTCTCTCTCTCTCTCTCTCTCTATCCATCTATCCATCTATCCATCCATCCATCTATCTATCTATCTATCTATCTATCCATCCATCTGTCTATATCTATCCATCCATCTGTCTATCCATCTGTCTATCCGTCTGTCTCTCTATACGTCTGTCTCTCTATCTATCCGTCCGTCTGTCTCTATCTATCTATCTATCTATCTATCTATCTATCTATCTATCTATCTATCTATCTATCTATCTATCTATCTATCTATCTATCTATCTATCTATCTATCTATCTATCTATCTATCTATCTATCTATCTATCCATCCATCCATCCATCCATCCATCCATCCATCCATCCATCCATCCATCCATCCATCCATCCATCCATCCATCCATCCATCCATCCATCCATCCATCCATCCATGTGCTTTGTCCCTTTCCCTATTTCCCATATATTCCTGTTAATTCCCATGGAAAGTTTCCAACTTTGTATTAGGCTTGCAAAATGTTGGGAATTTTCAAAGTGAGAGTAAATCAGGGCTGTATTAGAGTATCACACCTGTCTCCCTCTGTGTCTGTCTGTGTTTTCCGGCTCCTCATCTTTCAAGTCAAGATAAATGAGTGATGAATCTGCTGACAAATAAGGAAACTATATTTTTAAAAACAGAACCTGACCAACTACTCGACTAACCAGAACCAGAGCTGAACTAAAGCTCACTGGATCTGTCCAAAAGAACCAGAGCTGTGCTGCTTTCATCTGGTGTGTGTGTGTGTGTGTGACGGTGGCTTTACACTCATTAAGGTGAGACAGCACTCTCTCTCTCACGGGAGTGTATGCTAATTATTCTGGGTCAGAGTGATAATTACACAAGTACGTGCTGGATTCAGCACTATTAATAAAGTCTTTTGCCCTGTGACCCCAGCGACCTTTACTGACACTCTCTTAATTGAGGATTACAGCTTTAAAATTGACACATAATCTGATCAACAACATCAGAGCCTTTTTTCCTGTGGTTGTGCCTAAATTTAATTAGGCTGTGACTACAGCTGTTCTGATTCATGTGAGAAAGACCAAAAGTGGGATGAAACAGCACTTTGGTTTTGAATGACATGCCATTGATGAATGATCACTCGCCCCGTCCTCGCAGCGCTCAAAGCAGACACACACAGCGTGTTGGGATTACACACAAAACACTCTTTGTTTGAAGAGTAGTTTCTTTTATATAAACCAGATACAGTAGGGTGTCAAAAGTGATGTCCAGGAGGGATATTTGCCCGATTAAACCATCAAAATATGAGGAATATATAAGATCTTTTTTAATATTTTAAATATGAAGCAAGAACAAAACACAAACAAAAAATATATAAGTAATTATTTGGCAAAAAAAGGGCAAATTACAGCAACAGGTTTTATTTTACTATGCAAAAAATAAATAAAAAATACACAGAAAAACAAGAAGCACAGAGAAAAAAAGCATACGTTGACTACAACATAATCAGTTATTAATATTTAGTTGGTTCCCTCTTAGCCTGGACAAATATTACGACGGCACAATTTGCATTATTATAACAAATAAAGCATCGACTCAAAGCACAACTATGTAATATGACCACAAAATCTTTAACAGATTTTTAAAATAATATTTGAATACAGTGATAAGGTGTTAGTTTTTTCAGACATAACTTTTGGCCACTACTGCACACATACCTCTGTCAAATTGATGCTATTAAGCTCATAATCGTAGCAACTATAATGGTGGTAATATGAAATAAACACTGATGTCTGATCAAAATAGAGTAAATCATCTTTTGAAAGTAACAATGCATAAAAAATTATTGTATCATTACATCGTAACACCACTAGGTGGCGACAAGTGACTGTAAACAAATGTATTTGTCATTGAATCATTCAAGCGATTCTTGATGATCTTGATTTAATATATGTAATATTTGTACTGGAAAACAAGATAAATATACTAAGTAAGAAAATAATTTCTTTGAAGTGCACTCTTAAAAATAAAGGTTCCTAAATGGGTTTTTCACAGCGATGCCATAAAAGAACCATTTTAGGTTCCCCAAAGTACCTTTCAGTGATCAGTTCTTAAAATAACCTTTTTTTCTCTTAGTTTGAAGAACATTTTAATGATCTAAAGAACCTTTTTCCACTATAAAAGGACCTTTTGTGGTTCCATGGAATATTATATTAATAGAAGGCGTGGTTAATTTTTTGTTAAGGACAATCAGAATAAAGGGATATTGTGATAAAACTAAAACGTTTCACATATTTAAAACGTCAGTTAAGCACGATCTGCTGTGACATCACTATCATGGGGCATTGAAGGCCAAGTTTGGTAACCCATACTCAAAATGTGTCCTCTGCATTTAACCCATTCAAGTTAGTGCACACACATTATGAGCAGAGTAGCGAGTAGTGAACACACACACACACAGACACACACCCGGAGCAGCGGGCAGGCTTTATGCTGTGGCGCCCGGGGAGCGATTGGGGGTTAGGTGTCTTGCTCAGTCATTATACCAGTACTGGAATCAAACCAGCAACATTTGGGTTACCAGTCCGACTCGCTAACCATTAGGCCACGACAATGCAAATATCATTGTTAAATATTTGATGCAGGGATATAAAAACATTCTGGAGAGCAGGAATGATCCATAACTTCTCCACATCTCGAGTGACTTCAGTGTTTTCTTTATTTTTAGGTATTGATTGAGCGCAGTTGATGCCGGCTGCCATGTTGCACTGCCCTCTAGTGGTCACGACTGAGCAGTTCAGGCACTGCATCTACAAGTGACGTGAACAGTGAAATCAGCATATGCCACATATTTAACACCATTATGATTATGAGCTTAATCGCATCAATTTGATAGAAGTATTGTGTGCAGCTGTGGGCAAAAGTGATGTCCGGCACTTCACACTTCATTCAAATATTGTTAAAGATTTTGTAAGCATATTGCATAGTTGTGTTTGGAGTCGATTGTTTTATTTGTGATAACACAATGAAACATGACAACTTGTGACAATTTTATCTAGACTGTCATACAAAGAAATTATGAACGCATGCAAAAACAAGAGACAACCAATGGAATATAAATAATTGATTATGTTGTAGTCATCGTTTGCTTTTTCCTCATGAGCTATGATTTTTTTTTTTTTTTTTTCATAGCAAAATAAAACCTGTGGTTGTAGATTGACATATTTGCCAAATAATTTTGTCAGATAAATAGCGTAATCAAGTTTAATGTTTTGTTCTTCCCTCATATTTTATATTTTTTAAATATTTTCCTCAGTCGAACTTGTAGGGTCATAAAAACACATATCCCCTGCGGACGGTATACTCTTACTATACTAATTACTCTAAAAAGTATTGCATTACTTATCCAGTTACTACTACTAATTACCTCGACCAGTTGAACATTACAAGGACGGACATGAAACTGCTCTTTTAATCCTTTCAAATAAATAATATAAATTGCATAAATTATTCTTGAACTGAGCAAAGTATTTAAAGGGAGAAGGAAAACATTAAACACATAAATTTACATTAGATGTTAGATTTTGATGTTAAATCCATTATTGTGTTATAAAGAATTGTTCATAAAGTGTTTAATTACATTACATCAGAAGTAACTGTAATTAAATTACAGATCAATTAAGAGTAATCCTTTACTTTTTTTAAATAACTGTAATTAATAACTTGGTAATGCATTACACTTAAAGGGTTAGTTCACCCAAAAATGAAAATGATGTCATTAATGCCTCTCCCTCATGTCGCCCCAAGCCCGTCAGACCTCCGTTCATCTTCAGAACACAGTTTAAGATATTTTAGATTTAGTCCGAGAGCTTTCTGTCCCTCCATTGTAAATGTGTGTACGGTATACTGTCCTTGTCCAGAAAGGAAATAAAGACATCATCAAAGTAGTCCATGTGACATCAGTGGGTTAGTTAGAGTGTGTTGAAGCATCGAAAATACATTTTGGTCCAAAAATAACACAAACTAGGACTTTATTCAGCATTGTATTGTGTTCCGGTTCTGTTGTGGATCCGTGTTCAGTGCCGCCGCTGACGTGTGTCTGGTGTGTGTGTGTGTGTGTGTGTGTTTGTGTGTGTTCCGGTTCTGTTGTGGATCCGTGTTCAGTGCCGCCGCTGACGTGTGTCTGGTGTGTGTGTGTGTGTGTGTGTGTGTGTGTGTGTTCTGGTTCTGTTGTGGATCCGCGTTCAGTGCCGCCGCTGACGTAAGACCCTGCTAACGTGTGTCTGGTGTGTGCGTGTGTGTGTGTGTGTGTGTGTGTTCCGGTTCTGTTGTGGATCCGCTTTCAGTGCCGCCGCTGACGTGTGTCTGGTGTGTGTGTGTGTGTGTGTGTTCCGGTTCTGTTGTGGATCCGCTTTCAGTGCCGCCGCTGACGTGTGTCTGGTGTGTGTGTGTGTGTGTGTGTGTGTGTGTTCTGGTTCTGTTGTGGATCCGCGTTCAGTGCCGCCGCTGACGTGTGTCTGGTGTGTGTGTGTGTGTGTGTGTGTGTGTGTGTTCCGGTTCTGTTGTGGATCCGCGTTCAGTGCCGCCGCTGACGTGTGTCTGGTGTGTGTGTGTGTGTGTCTGGTGCGCCCGAGCTTCGTTTACAGTCTGAGGGAGACGAACGCTGGAAACAAAACAATCTTCACAAACATGTCTAAGGATTTCCACACAGATTTTTTGCCCAGCCATATTTATTTGAACCCGAATACACGGACGCACCAGACACACACACACACACACACACACACACACACACACACCAGACACACACACACACACACACACACACACACACACACCAGACACACATCAGCAGCGTGACGCCCGTACCGTTTCGGTTCAATACGAATACTGTTCCACCTTAAGTTATGCATACACCTGCCCAACTCTCCACTGGTTCTCTTTACACCACATATGTTTCTTCGATAGGAATTATTTAAATATCTGTTTGGCTCCTCATCTGTCTCACGCCTGGGAGGCTCAACATTGTATGGCTGTGGGCCATCGTAGGTTTGAGGGGGATTTTGGATCTCCTTAGACTCAAACTCTCCATACTTGAGTAGAACTTTTTTGGCACGTCTCCCTCTTCTGACGTCACAGCTCAACTGTGTTTTAAAAATATGATCTTGACAGAAATGGCTATAAAGTCAAGTCAAATATATTAATATAGCGCTTTTCACAATACAGATTGTATCAAAGCAGCTTCACAGTATCAATAGGCTTTATGTCGAGCGTCACGTGACCAAGCCGGAAAACAGATCACATCGCTTCCGATTCAGGTCTTTTGTATGTGCTTCATGACATTTTTTGCGGTTTTACTCAAGATAACTTAAAAGGAGCAAGCTGCAAAAATGAGCATAACCAATGTCCCTCGCATGTGCAGATTGAGATTTAAAAGTTTTTTAATTTTTCTTCTTCACACTAACGTTTAGATATTTCAATAGCATAAAACACCAATAACAAAGTGAACTTAGTAGGTTAGCTGATTACCTTAAAAATCCATAGATATCGTAGTTAGTTCTTACGGGCGTTAACACTTTCTCTGACAAGCGGATGCAATGAGACCCGTTTTCCGGTTTGGTCACGTGACGCTCGGCATAAAGCCTATCAAAACAACTTAACAGTGTTTGTTTATTACTGGAAAAGACATCCAAGTTTGGTAGAGCTGATCAGTGGTATGATGGGTCATTTAATTTGAATATCCCCAACTGAGCAAGCCAAATGCAACAGTGGCAAGGAACCGAAAAACTCCATCAGATGACCCGATGGTGTCCTAAAACTCAATCAGATGACCCGATGGTGTCCTAAAACTCCATCAGGTGACCCGATAGTGTCCTAAAACTCCATCAAGTGACCCGATAGTGTCCTAAAACTCCATCAAGTGACCCGATGGTGTCCTAAAACTCCATCAGATGACCCGATGTTGTCCTAAAACTCCATCAAGTGACCCGATGGTGTCCTAAAACTCCATCAAGTGACCCGATGGTGTCCTAAAACTCCATCAGATGACCCGATGGTGTCCTAAAACTCCATCAAGTGACCCGATGGTGTCCTAAAACTCCATCAAGTGACCCGATGGTGTCCTAAAACTCCATCAGATGACCCGATGGTGTCCTAAAACTCCATCAAGTGACCCGATGGTGTCCTAAAACTCCATCAGATGACCAGATGGTGTCCTAAAACTCCATCAGATGACCCGATGGTGTCCTAAAACTCCATCAAGTGACCCGATGGTGTCCTAAAACTCCATCAGATGACCCGATGGTGTCCTAAAACTCCATCAGATGACCCGATGGTGTCCTAAAACTCCATCAAGTGACCCGATGGTGTCCTAAAACTCCATCAGATGACCCGATGGTGTCCTAAAACTCCATCAGATGACCCGATGGTGTCCTAAAACTCCATCAGATGACCCGATGGTGTCCTAAAACTCCATCAGATGACCCGATGGTGTCCTAAAACTCCATCAGATGACCCGATGGTGTCCTAAAACTCCATCAGATGACCCGATGGTGTCCTAAAACTCCATCAGATGACCCGATGGTGTCCTAAAACTCCATCAAGTGACCCGATGGTGTCCTAAAACTCCATCAGATGACCCGATGGTGTCCTAAAACTCCATCAGGTGACCCGATGGTGTCCTAAAACTCCATCAGATGACCCGATGGTGTCCTAAAACTCCATCAGATGACCCGATGGTGTCCTAAAACTCCATCAGATGACCCGATGGTGTCCTAAAACTCCATCAAGTGACCCGATGGTGTCCTAAAACTCCATCAGATGACCCGATGGTGTCCTAAAACTCCATTAAGTGACCCGATGGTGTCCTAAAACTCCATCAGATGACCCAATGGAGAAAAAAAAAAACCTTGGGAGAACCCAGGCTCAGTCGGGGCCAGTTCTCCTCTGGCGTTTATGAAGTAGAGGCCGAATTTACAGTAACTGTAAGATAAAAAATGTATATGAATGCCTGGCTAAATAGATGCGTCTTTAGTCTAGTTTTAAACTGGGAGAACGAGTCTGAGCAACGAACAATATCAGGAAGGCTATTCCAGAGCTTCGGAGCTAAATGTGAAAATGCTCTCCCTTCTGTGGTGGATAAAGCTTACTGTAGGGCAATTACAGTAATAATTTTAATGATAATTACATTTTCACTCAGACATCTAACCCTTATTTAATATATCAAAAAAAAAAAGTAACCTGACATACACACTTTAAGCAACGAGGGGACTCTTTCAATTCTCTGTCTCTCTCTTTTAATAACGAATTTCAATAAATGTGATAATTCATTCAAATAAAAGCAATCCAATGGCTCTACTTTATTTAAAGCGGACGGAGTGCTAGAACTAACCGTAACTTAAGAAAATAACCGTCATTTTTACACGTCTGTTAAAAAATTACACTGTAAACATTTAATGCATGGCTAGCCTTGGATTATCCCTTACTTCTTTCACATTCGAAATCAGCACAAGGCTTTAACATCTATAAGAACCAAACGCACGCATAACTATAGTGCAAATCAAGACCTTCTAGATCAGGGACTGCAATGTGCCACTTTATGGCGACCAATTATAGAGCATCTGTGTGTAACTTCAAATATGAAGAGCCATTAGTTTCATTACAACTGTGGGAAAATGTGTGGGAAGAAAACCACTTAACTCTGCTGCTAAGAAACAGGCGAAAGATGAAGTTGAGGATATAATAAACAGTACAAAAATAGGCTATGGGTCGAACAGAGTGTTAAAGGGCTCCTATTATGCTTTCTTCCATGTTCATTTAGTGTGTAGTGTTTCTGTTTGAGTAAGTCCCTTCAGCGGGAGTTATTCTCTATATCAGTGTCAGTGTTTCTGAACTCCTGAAACGCCTCCATGGTAGTCTTGAGTTTCTTCCGGGAACGAACACGTCACAAAATTCCTCATTTAAATAATTAATACGCAGAATAAAGGGGCGGGGCCTGGTTGAGTGAGTTAGTAGTGTGTTAAACTGGCGGTTATTGTAAGGGGTTGGGCATTTCCCAAACACACTCAAAGCGCTTGACCAATCACAACACACTGATCCAGCCGACCAATCAGAGCACAGTGTGCTTTTCAGAAGGAGGGGCTTCATAGAGACAGGAACTAAACAGGGGGGCGTTTACCGAAACGAGACGGTGTTTCCTGAAACCATAGTTCTAACGAACATTCGCGAACAGCATCGCAAAGTTGTGTGTTTGGAACGACAGATCTCGAGCTGTGGTTAGAAGCAGTTTCTTGTTTGCATGACATGTGGACTCAATAAATCCTTATCTTGAGCAAAATAAGAAAACTGACATTTAGTACAATCTATATTTTTATTTAGAATACAAATAAATGTCATTTACGTCTTTTAGCTTGTCAAGAGATTTCAAGCGCCGTTTTTCAAGACTGCGCATGTGTGAACGAGCTCTAGTACGGAAGAACGAGTCTATGATTGAATCCGGAAATAAAGCAAAATAACTGAGAAAAATGAGAATGAGATGCCATGTCTGTAATTTATAGCAAAACATCTAGCATTAATTCGATTTCAAATAGTTTCATTAAAATAAGTCAGGGTTTTTCCTGGCTCAAAATGAGGCGGAGGTGGTAAAATTGTAACACTAGGGGGGTCCGGGGACATGCCCCCCCGGGAGAAAATTTTGTACATTTTAAAGATAAATTCATTAATCTGGTGCACTTTGAGTCACTCGAATCTGTTGTTAAAAATAAATAATAATCCACCCGCCATCCACATTCTTTGATTTAGATATCTGCATCTGATCATCACATTACAATTATTCAAATAAGCATGATAATATGGTAACATATCACACAATTAACATTTATTTAAATTAAAAGTTCTTCTTTTGGCAAAATTACATTTTCTTTATAGCCTAAACAGAGGCTTTACTCCCTTTAAACTTATTGTCAATGCTTCATTTTGGAAAACACTCTTATCGGAATAATTTTTTGTACCTTTATAAAGGGCATTTTCCCCCTAATTTTATTTAATGTATGCTCTAAATTTCATTTAAAATTCATACATTTTATCAATACATTCAATTAAAATAATAAGACAGTAGGCTGTTACCAAACGAATTAAATAATTTACATTGAAAAATTATAACTGTATTAAATGAGATTATTTTGAATATTTTTTGAATATACAAGGAATGTTGAAAAGAATGATACTTTGAAACTAAACCGCCAGTAGGAGGCGGCAGGCGGCCGTCTTAATGAGCGAGTCATTGAGTCATTAATGTAAACGATTCGTTCAAACGGCTGATTGATTCAGAATGAGGCGGTTTAATAATGGGCAATTGAATCTTTGACTCAAGCGATTAGTTTAAAACGCTGAATGATTCAGTAATGAATCATGGATGAGTGTTGCTGTGAGACGCGATATGGTTCTGTTGTTTGGAACTATTTTCGCTGCTAAAACAGAACAAAAAACAGTCTAAAAATGTAAGTAACTTAATTTTAACTATTTGTTTATTGAACTGTTATGAAATTAATATCTCGGTTTCAATCGTGATGGGTGATGGCATTCAGGAAAACAGCACTCTGGTCGTGTGTAGCCTATATATTGTTTCTTAACTATAATTAATGTTATAAATAACTGCGCGAGACTCAACAGCGCAACTTTGTTACCGTCCGTACATTAGATACCATGATGGGAGTTCCGTGTCTTTATTACACTAATTTAGCTGTCATCCACCCTCGATTGAATGGAATGTTTTTATTACTCGACCCGCGGATTATGATCCGTGCAGCACTATCGGCAAACTACACGGTTAGAGAATGGACACAAGCGGGAATCGCGACAGAACTGTCAGGTGGAAAAAGTGTATATGAGCACGTGACTGTCTGTCCGAGTTTTGTCGAGAGGCGGAGGCGGCACGAAATTTGACGGAGGCGGCCGCCTCATAATTGACCCTTCGCTAAGCCCCACCCTCCTTAGTTACTGTTGCTACGCCTGTCAAGCTTTCGCGGCTGCCACGTCTATTACAGTGTGAATGCACCGGTGTCAGACATTCCCAAGGAGATATTTAGTCATTTTTGGCGAACAAGTGAAATATCTGAGAGAGCAAGACAAAAGGGACAGCAGTATGCATTCGAGGGATATATCCACGACATAATATGCAACCGATTAGAGAATAATTTCATCAAAATTGAAGCTAAAGCCTATAACGTTAGGTCCCAGAGCAAGCAGCAGCCGCCTCCTTAGCAGACCATTCACATGGGAAACACACAAATTGAACAGCTATGTTCATGCACAGCAGAGTAAGTGAAATGTGAAAATAATCTAATATCAAATCAATGATTATCGAATGTAAATAGTTTTATCTCTACAAACAGTTTAGCCTATAAAGCTAGTATAACGCTAGTATATTGGGCATAGTGTAATGACAAATAAAAATCGCTTGTTAATACCACTAACAAGGCTCAAAATAGCCCCACACTAACACGGTAGCATAATGAGGGTCCCTACCTTCAAACCGAAGCATTGAGAACTTTGTCAGTGTCCAGACAGTTTAATAAGAAGATATTTAATACATACAGTCAACTTCGCGTATACAGACAGAAGCCATCTTTGAAATACAGCCTTTACCAGTCGATCTACGAACGCCGATCCAAGCCTGCTGTTCGCACTCACCTTATCACAACTTATAGCTCGTTCACATCTCACCAGCGCACTTGGATCGGCGTTCGTAGATCAACTGGTAGAGACTCTTTTTCAAAGATGGCTTCTGTCTGTATACGCGAAGTTGACTGTATGTAAAAAATATCTTCTTATTAAACTGTCTGGACACTGACAAAGTTCTCAATGCTTCGGTTTGAAGGTAGGGACCCTCATTATGATACCGTGTTAGTGTGGGGCTATTTTGAGCCTTGTTAGTGGTATTAACAAGCGATTTTTATTTGTCATTGATCTATGCCCAATATACTACAGTTATACTAGCTTTATAGGCTAAACTGTTTTTAGAGATAAAACTATTTACATTCGATAATAATGAAAACAAATCTCAGGGAACGGTTGACTAGGTAACAATGCGTAATAGGACCAAAGGTTCATTTTGCGCCGGAGTTCTCCTTTAACGTTAGTAGGCCGTCCGCCGTCGATTAACACAATGCTGAAACATATTTTAAAGTATGTCAGTGAGCCTCCGTCTTGCCTTTAATCGTCTTATTTTACGTTCAAATATATGCATTATGAACAAAGAACCGCCATTATTTCCAAGCAATAGGCGTTTTTTTTTTTTTTTTTTATCCTGTCGACATTTAGTTGTGAATGGGTCTCCACACTGCTTGATCCACGCCCCGGGATTTCTCCCCTTTGGCTTTTAGGTTTCGGGAAGAGAAAAAATGCCACCCCACCGTCCAAACTTTTAGAATACCAGGTATCAGATTTGCACAATCCATACGCACAACGCGTCGGCATGTTTGCCTCGCTCGAAAGCTTGACAGACCTCCCGCGCCTAGTTACGGTTGCTAAGCCACGATTGGCCAGTGGCGGTTTTCGGGCGTGGCTTAGCGAAGGGTCAATTGTCTATGCAGGAAAAACAATAGGTTACTGTCGTAACCCCGGGTTCTCTGAAACATCGAGTGGAAAGATCCACCTATGGGAAGGGCATCCGTACCTGACCTCTGCAGAAGCATCCAATTGCACCAAGTCTGGCTAACAGACAGAAGCGCGCAGCCAATGCCAGGTGAGGCCACAACCCCTTACCTACGGGCATATCACAGCTGGGCGCGCTGCTATTCCTCAGTAAGTATATTCGCTTCTCGTGCGGCAAGCGGGGCAAAGCTGGTGGATCTCTCCACTCGATGTTTCAGAGAACCGGGGTTACGACAGTAACCTATTGTTCTCTTTCATCATCTCGTTTCGAGATCCACCTATGGGAGAGACATGGACAGCTCCCCGATTGCCCAATACACTCACAGTGAGGTTCTGAAGGCCAGAGAAGGACGGTCACCTCAGAGAGGCGGTGCCTGACACGTCCCACAAACATGACCCTGCAAGTTTTCCGCCACGCTAACTGCTGTAGACAAGCAGGGCATGAAACATGCATGAGACACATACATGATAATGGCCCCCGCACCACCAATGCGCATAGCTAAACCCAAGAAGGAATGCGAATGCTTGGTGACAGGAATGAACATGGCCAGCCGGCCCATTCACTCCTTGTTGGTTAACCAAATGGGGCTGTGGGAAAAGGCTAAGAGGACCCTACCCCTAGAACCGAGTGAGCCACCGAAGTTCTGGTGACATCCAACCGATAGTAACGCTCAAAGGTATGAGGAGAGGCCCAGCTGGCCGCGGAGCAGATGTCCTGCAGTGGCACTCCCCTGAACAAAGCCCAAGAGGCGGCTAAGCCCCTTGTGGAATGAGCTCTGATGCCCCTTGGGGCTGCACTCCCTTTGCTTCATAAGCCATAGTATAGCGTCCACAAGCCAATGTGAGAGGCATTTCTTTGAAATGGGACTCCCCTTGTGCAGGGGAGCCCTTGAAACAAAGAGCTGGTCGCTCTTGCGGAAAGCACTGGTCCTGGTCATTATGCTTGCAGAGCACGGACGGGACACAGAGCATTCAGCCCCTGATCCTCCGGGGAGCCAAAGGGTGGAGGGTGAAAAGTGGATAGCTCCAAAACCTCCGACGTGAACGCAGGGAAGCATTTCCGCATGAAGGCCGGGTTAGGCTTAAGGAAAACCTTATCTCCACTTAGGGAGAATTTGGCGCACGAGGGGTGAACCGAGAGTGCATGTAGCTCACTGACCCGTTTAGCAGATGCCAAGGCCGAGAGCAAAGCTGTCTTGAGCAGTGTTGATTTCGTTGACGAAAATAACGACGAAAATTATTCGTCAACGACATTTTTTCACAGACGAAAACGAGACGATAACTAAATAAAACCTAGTTTTGAATGACAAAGACTATGACGAAAATCTATTGACATTTTCGTCAACGAATAAAAACTAGACGAAAATGTTAGATAGTGACGATTTGGGAAGGGATCCGTCAGAACTGATGTCCTGCGTGTGTGGTAGATGCGCACATTTGTAGGCTACTGTAACGTGATCTACCCCGCGGTCATAAAACGTTAAAAAATTTGAACGTCTGGGAGAATGAGTAGAGCAGACATATAGATCTCTGAATAAGAGTGACGATGCAAAAAAGAGCTCTATTCGGTGCGGTTTTCTTTGCGCACACACCTAACCCGAAGCGTGCAGTCATGCACAATACACCTACAGCGCGCGAGTAGGCTACTGAATTGAGCTCTCTTTCCTGTCTGAATGGAGAAATACACAACAGTATGTCTAAATGTCCTTTTTGGAGAGTATTCATGTAAACTATGCTGGTTATGTCTTAAACTGTGAGTGTGTCGGATGTGCATCAGTGCAATTGTATCCGCATGTCATTGGACATGATCCGACGTCTTAAAGTGACAGTGGCAATAAACCTAATGCGGTCCGTGTCCTTAATTTTGATCAAGCAACAAAAGAAAAAGAGAAAAGCATTCACTGTTTGTTAATAGCTTTAATAAGGATTAATTACATTTAATTCATACAAATAAATATTTCTGCTTGAAAGAATGATGTGTAAGTAGTTATAAGGAATGAATATATCATTCATTGTAAAGAAGACTGTGTTGTACTTTAGGAAAAGTGGTTTTATTTCATTTTAAGATATTTTTTAAGTAACAGCAGTTAAATCTGTATCTGTATTGCATGTTCAAACTTAAAAATCATTCATATTAATAGGTTAATAGATGTTTTCTCCGGGAGTATATGGGTTTGGACATTTTAGAGAAATTCTAAATTAACGCATTACAATTGAACTAAACCCATTATATTTTAGTCGACTAAATCTACTGTAGATTTAGTCGACTAAAATGTTATTGTATTTCGTCGACTAAAACTAGACTAAAACTAAAACAATTCAGATGACTAAAATATGACTAAAACTATATGGCATTTTAGTCAAAAGACTAAGACTAAAACTAAATCAAAATTTGCTGACAAAATTAACACTGGTCTTGAGGGACAGCAGCTTAAGGGAAATACTCCCCAGAGGCTCAAAAGGATACAGAGACCGCGCTTCCAGCACCATGGAGAGGTCCCACTCTGGGACAGATTCAACAGATCTCTTGATGACCAGCAAAGAGCGGCGTGCACCCTCCATAAATCTGCGGGTTAGAGGGTGCTGCCTGACGGTGGAGCCCCAAAACCCACATGACAGGCTGAAATCGCAGCCAGGTAGACCTTAAAAGTGGAAAAGGACCTGCCTCTTTCCATGAGGTCTTGCAGGAAACACAAAATATCAGGCACCGAGCACTGATAAGATGTGAAACCACGCCCATCATACCACCCTTCGAACACTTGCCACTTACAGCCATATAGGGATCGCGTGGAAACGGCCCTGGCCTTCTGAGTAGTGGCGATTACACGCGGCGGGAGCCCCAGTGCATTTTGGTTCGTCCTCTCAGGGGCCAGGCCCAGAGAGCCACCCTGTCCGGGTGGGGATGGTAAATCTCCCCGTTGGCTTGGGACAGTATGTCCGTGCGAGGGGGGAGGCGCCATGGCTCGGCTTATAACAGAGGGATTATCTCTGCCAGCCATGGGACTTTGGGCCACCTGGGTGCTATCAGAATGAGAGACAGGCCGTGCTCTCTCACCCTGGCCAGTGTGAAAATTATCAGGCACAGGGGAGGAAAAACATACAACAGCACTTTGGGCCATGGGTGGGCCAGTGCATCTGCCCCGAGGGGCGCGTCCATGTCCTTTAGCGAGAAGAACATAGGACAGTGGTGATTTTCGCGCGAGGCGAAAAGATCTACGGCTGCCTGTCCAATCTCATCCATAACCTCTCCACTATCTGCGGGTGAAGACGCAAATTCCCGTGGATTGGGTTTCCCCTCGATAGCAGATCCGCGCCTCTGTTCCGAATGCCCGGGACATGAGTCACGCGTAATGACAGAAAAACCTGTCTGCTCCACACCAAAAGCCTGTAAGCTAGAGCGTGGAGTTTCGACGAGCGCATGCCACCCTGACAGTTGATATAAGCCACTACCGTGATATTATCGCACCGTACTAGAACAGGATGTCCCTGCAGGCAAGGCAGAAAATGATTCAGAGCTTTCCAAATAGTAAAAGCTCTAAATAGTTAATGTGCGCTGAACGTAGTCTGCTCAGCCACAGACCGTTCACCGTTCTGCCTTCCTGGGTGGTTCCCCAGCCTGTTAAGGACGCATCTGTCGTCAAAACTTTTCGCATCGTACCGTCCCGAGGGGGGGTTCCCCGTGCGTAGAAGTTCTCGCCCTCCCAATGGCGCAAGGCTGCCGAGCAGGCGCGCGTCATCGTTACCGAGCGGCAGAGATCGCAAATCGGGCTGAAATGTAGTGTACAAAACCCATTTCGTGAACGTTCTCATTCTCAGGAGACCAATGGCACAACTTGGATAGATGAAGCCATGAGATCCTGCAGCCTGAGGCATGTTGCGATATTGTACTCTCGCCCCTTCACTGAACTGAGACAGACAGTCCATCAGCGAGCGAACGCGCTCTTGAGAGAGACGCGCTCGCATGGAGACTGAGTTCAATTCCAAGCCCAGGAAAATGACATTCTGACTGGGAGTCAGATTGCTTTCGCTCGCATTCACCTTGAACCCGAGGGATGTGATGTGCGCGAGCACCCGGCCAGTGTCCAGCGACACCTTCTCCTTTGATTTAGCTATGATGAGCCAGTAAGTCAGAATTCTCAGCCCTGATAGTCTCAGGGGCGCCGCGCCCACCTCCGCACACAGACAGAAAGTTCGGGGACTCAAATTGCGCCCGAACGGAAGAACTGTGAATTCGTAACAAACGCCTTGATAGGCGAAACGAAGATATTTCCTGTGTGGAGGGTAGATGCTTATGTGAAAGAAAGCATCTTTCAGATCGACTGATGTGAACCAGTCGTTCTGCTTTATGGCACAGGCGAGAGAGGCTTGTGTCACATTCTGAAATTGAATTTCCTCAAATGTTTGTTCAACACTCGAAGGTCCAATATAGGGCGGGGGGGGCGCCACGCCTTTTGGAACATGAAAATACCAAGAATAAAAACCATGGTTTATCAGATTGGTTGGCACCATCTGAATCGCTCCCTTGTTAGAAGGGAGGAAATTTCCTCTTTCAGAATGTGTGAGGCGTTTTCTTCTGTGTGAGAAGAGAGAACGCCGTTGAAATGCGGAGGTTTTATTGCAAACTGCAGCTTGTAACCCTGGGTTACAGTACGCAAAAACCCACTCGGGCGCTGAAACGGCTTGCCAAGCCGCTTTGCGACTCGCGAGCGCCCCCGCTCGGGCCGGAGCGGAACTGTATGGGCCCAGCTGGTTCATTTGTGATGCAAAGGCGCCATCTAGTGGGAATACTAGAGGCGACATGCAGGGGTTTGGAGGGATTTCCTCTCTCTGCAGTGAGAAGTTTTCTTTGCGGAGAGAGGTCTTCTCTCCAAAACGAATTCATTTGATTCGTAGCTTTGTGTGTTTTGTGTTGGGCAAACACTGGGGCCGAAGCCTTTATTGACAGAGTGAGGGAAACATAGTGTGGTGTCCACTGTGCTGAACTTTCCCTCACAAGGTGCCCCCAAAAGTGGGAAAAACACATATCTCCTGAACACATGAACTGGGCAGTCTCAAGTGCAGGCAGAAAAATAATATCCGCGGAGAGAGATACTCTCTCTGTAACGGATTTATTTAAGGTTTTGTTTTTTGTTTTTTTTTTGTTTTTTTGTCATTTAGTTATGTGTGTGTTTTGTGTTGGGGAACACAGGGGCCTTGCACACACACAACGTCCACTAAAAACACAACGGCTGGACAGCCGCAACTGAGCTGTGTAAACCCAGTTGGTTGATTTATGAGGCAATGGCGACCTCTTGTGGACGGACTCAGGGCGACATGCATGGGATCAGAGAGATTTGCTCTCTATGTTGCCGCTGGCAGATATATAAATCTGCACGAATTCATTTGATTCGTTTATTAAATGTGTTGTTTAGTAATGTGTGTTTTTGTGTTGGGAAACACTGGGGCCGAAGCCTTTAATAACTGGGTGAGGGGAACCAAGTGCGTGCGGTGTGGTAACACTGCTATGTACTTTTCCTCACGACAGCCCCCTCCCCGTAACTTGTTGTTGTGGGGGGGAGGGGGACACACACACACAACGTCCACTAACATACGGGCTGGGCAGCCACGAGAGGGGATTAACCGATCGTAGGTGGGAGACCCTGTTAGTTAACGTTACTCCCAATGGTCGAACAACAGGCAGGCCGCTTGCGTTCGGGACCGCCTTCCTAGGAAGGCATAAATTGAAAACCTCAACACGTAATCGTAACAAATCAAGGCCCGTGAGACCGTGTTAACAGTCTAGCGGGATGCTCCAGCCGTTCAGACTGGGCGGAGGTCCCAGCGTTTACCCGTCGTACATATTCCTATCCTGGTCGGTGGCGCTCTGTGGAGCTGGCCACACAATGTTGAGACGAACGGCCACTCGCTCACAAACTTCCAGGAGGATGGACGGAGGGAAAGCCGCGTGAACGCTAGCCTAGGGAACGCTAAAAGGACCGCGTCATCCCCGTCGCCGGAACCGACCGGTTCGTCAACGAGAGTGAGGTTTTCCCGCGAAGATGTCCTCTTCAGGGAATGCGGATTGGGCTGATGTCAGCTAAAATATTTTAGAGAGGTGGCGCTCCGGGAGTCCCCCGGTAGCGCGTCATCCTCACCGTGTCTCTCCTCCGAGTCAGAAAGGCCGAGCACGGCGCGCTGTGTCGTGCAACTAAAAGCCGGCTTAGTAAAAGCTACATGGGCAGCAATTACAATGACCGCAATTCCCCGGGTTCTCCAAAGCTTGAGCGTGTTAAGCCCAAGCAGACCGCGCAGAACGAGAGGGTCCTTATAGCGGCGATGAGAGCACCACACGCGGCCGGGCAGGCTCGTCGTGATAGGCTGTTCCCCGGGGGAAGCGGCTGTTTAGACGGTCACATAGCCATGGGTGGGCCAGCGGTGAAGAACTCGGAAAAATCCGTGGCGGGCAGCCATGTAAAGGAGGAGCAGGTGAAGGACAGCGAGAGCTCGGGCGGCTCCGGATGCAAAAAACACAGCGGATAGGCTGAAGAAACGACTGTCACTCACGTCTGGCGGAGGCTGATCTGGCGATATGTCCTCCTGAAGACTCGAAAGTGAGCAGCGTAACGTTAATCCAACCGAACTGTGTCAATGCAGAGATTGCGAGAAGCGAATGTCAACTGAGGAATAGCAGCGCGCCCAGCTGTGATATGCCCGTAGGTAAGGGGGTGTGGCCTCACCTGGCATTGGCTGCGCGCTTCTGTCTGTTAGCCAGACTTGGTGCAATTGGATGCTTCTGCAGAGGTCAGGTACGGATGCCCTTCCCATAGGTGAATCTCGAAACGAGATGATGAAAGAGAACCCTGTAAGTTATTACTCCACCACGTGCCTGACGTCATTAACCAACGTTGAACTACCACTTTGCGACAATACGGTTTCGGGAAACAGTCGTGACTCGTGACAAGTTAGTTGAGCCCCTTTCACACAGAGATTCCGGAAAATACACGGATAAAGCGACCCGGGATTTGACCCGGGTTCGTTTGATTTTGCTTCATTCACACTGCCAGTGATTTGCCGGAATCAGAGAGCACGTTCACACACAACCCGTGTATGTTCCGGAAAGACACGTGACATCGATGTGACATGTAATGTCTCAGCAGCGTGTATAGTTTGCTTATGAGCTGCGATTTCTTTCTAGAGAAACCACGCTTGTGCATTTTTTTCTCTGATTCGATCATAAAGCAGCGCATTACGTACCATTTCACTAGCCTGCTTTCACTTCACTTCAGCGTCATCATTACGACACGGCATTGGTTACGGCTTTTGTTCACACAGCGCGCGTTCCGGGTCTGAACACGGCAATGTTACCAGGTCCCGAACCCGGCATCAGTCCCGAGTCGTGTTTGCGTTCACACAGAAGGCACTCTGGCAATTTGCCGGCAATTTGCCGGGTTCAAAGCGCTGTGTGAAAGGGGCTTTGGTTTCTTCAACGATGCGTCGTACTATGGGAGTGAACCAGTGAGTTACGGCGTTGTACGGGAAACACACTCCAGGGGTGCGTTTTCTCGTACAACTACATAACTCGTTGCTTAACTTCCATAGTACGACACATCGTTGAAGAAACCAACTAGCTAGTCACGACTGTTTCCCGAAACCGTATTGTCGCAAAGTTTTTTATTTTTTTTTATTGAAAGCAACATTGGGTACAATTACAAACATGTTAAACCATCAATATACAAACAAACATTTATACAGACATACCATACCAGAGACAAAGAACAAAACTAACAAAAAACAAAAAAACATACATACTAAATAAAGGTGGAAAAATAAGAAAATTAAGAGGAATCAGGGAATACCGGTATAGGTCATAATATTGACACAAAAGTTTTCCATTCTTCTTGTTCTTTACAAGCTTGTGTGATTTAAGAAGCATATTAAATTCCAAAATATAATGTTTAAAACATAAGGAAGACTTATGAAATTTCTGCTTGTGTATAAAGAACTTAGCATATAAGATTATAAAGTTTAATACAAACTCCAGGGTGCCATCTTGTGGGAAACAAAAGTAACAGATAATATCTTTCAGGGTGAATGAGTGAGTTATATTTTGAGATAGGAGAAAGTGAGTACCCAAATCTTCCCAAAACCTTTTAGTAACTGGACAATTAAAAAATAAATGAGGAATTGTTTCAGTGTCCTGTTTACAAAAGCTACAGCATGAGTTAATGTCTAGAAACTTGACAAACGCAACAAAACAATTAGTGGGGTAAATGTTATGTAAGAGTTTAAAGTGGACCTCTTTAGCTTTATTAGAGATACAGTATTTGTGAGGAATCAACCATGTTTTTTTCCAATTTATTTCACTTAAAGGGATACTCCACTTTTTTTGGAAATAGGCTCATTTTACAACTCCCCCAGAGTTAAACTGTTCAGTTTTACCGTTTTTGAATCCATTCAGCCGATCTCCGGTTCTGGCGGTACCACTTTTAGCATAGCTTAGCATACATCATTGGAGTGGACAAGACCATTAGCATTTCTAAAAAAAAAATGACCAAAGAGTTTCGATATTTTTCCTATTTAAAACTTGACTCTTCTGTAGTTACATCGTGAACTAAGACCGACGGAAAATGTAAAGTTGCGATTTTCTAGGCTGATATGGCTAGGAACTATACTCTCATTCCTGCGTAATAATCAAGAAACTTCACTGCCGTACCATGAGAGCAGCAGGCGTAATGATATGACGCAGCGCCTGAAAATAGGCCACCTTCCGTCAACACAACGGAACTATTTTCAGGCGCTGCGTCATATCATTACGCCTGCTGCACTCATGGTAACTACAGAAGAGTCAAGTTTTAAATAGGAAAAATATTGAAACTCTTTGGTCATTTTTTTTTTAAAATGCTAATGGTCTTGTCCACTTCAATGATGTATGCTAAGCTATGCTAAAAGTGGTACCGCCAGAACCGGAGATCGGCTGAATGGATTTAAAAACGGTAAAACTCAACAGTTTAACTCTGGGGGAGTTGTAAAATGAGCCTATTTCCAAAAAAAGTGGAGTATCCCTTTTAGGAATTCCAATAAAACATCCCCCTTGGAGCAATGGAGTTACTCTTTTGCAAATGTCGGCGAATATGCTTATTATTACATTTTTTATCAGACAATTCTACACCATCCAACATAAGTGAAAGCTGTCTGATATCTTTGTTTCCATAGCTCAGATGATTTTTAATTAATTGTCTGATTCCGGAAGGGATGGCATCAGTGACAGATTTAAACTCTTTAAAAGGTATTGGGAAATCATGAGCTACCATAAACTGTTCATAAGAGAGCATGGTGCAAGATTCATTAAATAAGCAGAGTACATGGTTAATTTCTCTATCGAACCACTTAGGACCACAATTTTTCTAATTTATTTCCAGATTCAATCATATAGGCTCAATCTTACATAGTAGAGCACGTTCGCACATGCGCACTCTTCAAAAACGGTGCTTTAAATCTCTTGACAAACTCAAAGACGTAAAGGAAATTTGTATGTGTTCTAAACTAAAGACACAGGTTGCACTGAATAGCCCCTTTCACACAGAGATTCCGGAAAATACACGGATAAAGCGATCGTGATTTGACCCGGGTTCGTTTGATTTTGGTTCATTCACACTGCCAGTGATTTGCCGGAATCAGAGAGTGCGTTCACACACACACACAACCCGTAAAAATCCCGTAAAGACACGTGACATCGATGTGACATGTAATGTCTCAGCAGCGTGTATAGTTTGCTTATGAGCTGCGATTTCTCTCTGGAGAAACACGCTAGTGCATTTTTTTCTCTGATTCGATCATAAACCAGCGCATTACGTACCGCTTCACTAGCCTGCTTTCACTTCACTTCAGCGTCATCATTACGACACAGCATTTGTTGCGGCTTTTGTTCACACACAGCGCGCGTTCAATGTTACTAACTTACTAGATCCCCAACCCGGCATCGATCCCGGCATCAATCTTTGCGTTCACACAGAAGGCGTTCTGGCAATTTCCCGGGATCAACGCGCTGTGTGAAAGGGGCTAATGTCAGCTTGCTTATTTTGCTCAAGATAAGGATTTATTGAGTCCACATGTCATGCAAACAAGAAACTCTGCTTTAACCACAGCTCGAGATCTGTCGTTGATCCCGCGTGTATGTGTACGCCGTTAAATGTCCGAGCGAAACGAAGCAAAATCTATATCTACATCTGTGGAGCGATATTTCTTTTCCTAGGATGGTAGGAAAAGACTCATAAATGGTATTAACCCCAGTGACGGGTAGGTTTAGGGACGGGGTTGGGGTAGGTCATATATTTATATATACAGTAATGTAACGTTAAGTCAACGGCGTTGATAAACACGCTGAAAAGCGATTATGCGTGTTGATAGCACGCCAAAAATGGAAATACGAATTGGCGTGTCATACAAGTGCCATTTCATGAGATCAGTCTGGTCGTTCCAAACACACAACTCTGTGATGCTAATTGCGAATGTTTGTTAGAACGATGGTTTCTGGGAAACACCAACTTGTTGAACTGCTGATAATGACGAGACTGGCGATCATAGTTGGCTAACGATGCTTTGTTTCGGGAAACACACCACAGAGCGTTACTGACAGACTGGGAAGAGAGGAGCCGCAACAATGGAGAATATGAGGAAAATAATCAACATTCAAACATGAAAACCTGTTCTAGTAGATCCTGAAAACAACATCAAGACTTTAAAAAAGGCCATAATAGGTCCTCTTTAAAATTACACAAACCTGATAGAGACTTTAAAGTAATTTGGTTTTAATAAACAGTATGTTAAACAATAAACATACAAAATACTAGGCTGTGTTCCTGGTTCACTGGTGATAGGGTAAACATCCTTCAGCTGGACACCATGTCAACATCAAATGAAAGAAGAATTTACGCCGGACTACACAAACGCTGTGGTGTTTGCATGTTTGTGCATGTGTTGCGTGGGTGCGTGTGGAGTTATGCGGTGCATTAGCGAGCTGCCGCCCACCAACATCATCTACAAGCAATCATCTTTAATTCCTCTTTTACATGCCATAAAACCAATAACGGGAAACGAAACCATCATTCCAGTGTTTGCACCTCAACACTCGACACAGCGGCTGTAAAGGCCAGAAAGGTGATGGTTATGAATCATTTATAGGTACTTCAGAGCGAAAAAACGGACGAGGTGAAACAAATATGAATACATACTGGGTACAGTTTTGTAAAATTTAAATCATCTTGTGTGAAATGAACGCACTTGGACACAAATCAGCTGCTAAATAAAGTGACTCGGTGTTTGCCATGTGATTATGGTGCAGTAATGGTGTTATTTCACCCATAAAAGATATTTTCCACATATTTCAATGGTTTAATGAATTAATAAAAAAACAATATCCCCATCAGACGTCACTTTTGGCCACTAAAAATACTATATTTACTACAAACATACTACAAAAATACTCCCTTTCTGACACAGCATGTGACTGTCACTCTTGAACCATTATCCGAATTTTCATTGGGAGCATTTGGAACATAATAATGTATATAAGTCACTACAAAAAATGGTATTTTGATATTTTTTGGGAATGTCACACACATATGCATTTGAACTCAGCTAATATTTGTGTTCTGAACATCATCTATCTTCTATTCACCACAAAACAACTGTTTCTTTTGTCCTTTCAGTTCCTCTAATGTGCACTTTCCTTCTCTTCATCTTATTTGTCCGATGTTCTCGAGTTAGCAGACGAAAGACTGTCATTTTTATTTTATTTTTTAACTTTTTTGCCGCCTTTCTTGGCCAGGACTCCCTGGGAGGAGAGTTACTGTAACTCAATGGGACTTTCTGGTTAAATAAAAGTTAGATTAAAAAAAATAAAAAAATAAAATTCAGTTAGCAGATGCTGTCGCTCTCTCAGCGAATTACACGAGCGTTCGTCAGGGCAGAGACACGTTTCGGTGTAATATTGGGAAGTGCTGCAATGCTTTCTATGACTCTGTGTGAGTGTGTAACCTGAGTCTCCTTTTATAAGCATATCTGATAGCCTCTCTGAAGTAATATGAGCACACAAACACACACACTAGTGCCATACTAATTGCATTGTGTGAATGTATAATGTGCGTTTGAGATGATGGACAGAGTGATGAGGGCTGTGTTACTGGTGGACCTCTCATTTCCAGCACTGCTGTAAGAGGAACCCACACACACACACACACACACACACACACACACACACACACACACACAGGATCGGTTTATGACTTCCTAACAACAATTACCTGCACACAGACTTATCTAGACGTAAAAGGCCAGCAATATGAATGATCACTGAGAAAATTTGCATGCCTGTATCAATGCCTGTGACTTATTTATGTACAATTCAACACAGACACTTCTTCTAAAGACACCAACCTCAGTTTACAATCATCAGAGTATTGTGAAACACTGAAAAAAGGTGTCATAATATTACGACATTAAAGAACATTAGAACTAGACAAATTTTAAAATATTAAAAATCACGACTAAAATATATTTTGGGGGATTAGATTAAAGGTTTGGGGGGAAACATATTAAATGTTATTTAATTATGTATGTAAATATAATTTTTTATGCACTTTATGTGATCGGATTGAAGTTGTTTAAATAAAGGAATATTTCCAGTCCAGAGACGATTATTTAAAAATATCTGTGGTTTGATCATCGTAAATAAATCATATCCTCCGTGTTTGAGTGCAATGATTAGATTGACAATAATGGGTGGTAAATGCAAAAATACACAAAATAACATTAAAAATTTAATTAAATCAGTTTGATTATTCGTCGTTAATCTCATGACTGGCAACACCGTCAGCTCTGACAAACACATCTCTCAGATAATGTTACACAATAAAAAATAAAAAAAGATGACACATAGCAGGGTATATACAAGTCTAAATAAAGAGTTTTAATTATTGACGTTTATTGTTAAGTTCAACTAAATTAGTTTAATTTGACACGCTTGAAGTGTTCGACCAATCACAACACACTGCTCCAGCCGACCAATCAGAGCACAGTGTGCTTTTCAGAAGGAGGGGCTTCATAGAGACAGGAACTAAACAGAGCGTTACTGACAGACTAGGAAGAGAGGAGCCGCAACAATGGAGAATATGAGGAAAATAATCAAGCAGGAAAACCTGTTAGAGCTCAAAAACACAATCAAGACTTTTCAGACCATTTAGAGAAGAAAACTTAGTTTAGGATTGGGAAAGTTCATGATATTCTATAGTAGCCTATCCAAGAATAAAATGACCAGTAACACTCTAAAGTTGCAGTTAGAATTAACTAAACTGAACAATCTATCTATCTATCTAAATAAAAAAGGGTGACATTTCCAGGGTGTCTGTTTTCTCCCCTCTTGAATGCTGTGACTGTGAACCTCGAATTGCACCGTATAGAGTTCATTAATAAAACTAAACTTTCAGAATCTGAAGTCGGATTCGTGCATGAGGACTCAACCCCTCCATGCATCACATCAGTTCTCGCAGACTGTATGCCAGCCAGCTGTCAATCATGCATGGACTTTTAAGATGACCAAAAAAACACCAAACTCACATTATTACCTTTGTTAATGCATTGGAGAACTCATGTAGGCTACAACTGACTCCATGCATTCGTTATGATAAATCTGATCGGTCTGATTTCATTGAATTTGTGCGTCATGTATGTAAAAAAAAAAAAAAAAAAAGTACAACAAAACAAATCGGTGTTACATGATAATCCCATCAGCTCAATTAATCACCGGTGTTTGATTAGTTGTGTGACGCCAAACAACCTGTCAGTGCATTGGAAAAACCAGTGAAAAACACTTACTGTGATGCTCTTGGCGGATGACTGACATTTGACCTGATGACCTGAGACGCCGGCGGTTTGATTCATCGAGGAAAAGCGACGAAGATCCAAAGGTGCGATCGATTAACGTTAATTTAATCTGGGGTTGTTTGTCTGACAGAAGCTCCTCGATCATCATGAAGATAAACGCGAATGAATTGAGAGAGCAGTGCTCGCCTCCCACATCTCCTCTCTCTCTCTCTCTTTCTATCTCTCTCTCTCATGCAGTAATTGAGTCATCGTAACTCATACAGTTCATAACCTTCTGAGTCTGTTATGTTAGTTTAAATAACATCAGCAGGTGTTTTAATTTGACAACTTGAATTCTGAATTTCTGACTTTAGTGTGCTGTATAACTGATCCGACTCACTGTTTTTTATCAAAATGATGGTCAAAAATCGGAAAAATTATCCCATAACTTAACTTACACAGTTATTACATCGACGGAAAGTTCAAATGAGCCAAGACCGTTCAAACTCCAACGGTCAAAAATTAGCATCTAAACACACTGAAACTCATTAGACTCAATTAAGCAGCAATTCTACGTGTTTTACCTCGACTCATCTGTTTTCGCGAGGCAAGTAAAATGATGGATTTTATACACACACACACACACACACACACACACACACACACACAACACTCCCAGCCCGGTTTTCGGTAAAATGACGCTGTGTAGAGCGAGCGAGCGAATATCGACTTCTCGCGAGAGTCAGATTCAGCATAAATTAGATAATTTAAATATGAAGAAAGCCTGAGAAGCAGCTGATTATAATTTAACGTGATGTTTCCGATAACATAAAAATCTATCGATCTTTAAGTGAATTTTATATTATATGTATGTATTTAAAATGGAAAAGCGTTAAACAGCTCTGAGTAGAACATGACGTGTTGTCATCTCGAAATTACGAAAATAAAGAACGCACTTAACATTTTAAAAATGTTAGACTAACATCCAACTAAAACGTTTCAGAAAAATAAAATCCATGAATATCTTTTGAGGTTACAATTTGAGACCTTATCAAAGGGATGGTTCACCCAAAAATGAAAACTGTCATTTACACTCACCCTCAAGTTGTTCCAAACCCATATACATTTTTTTGTTCTGCTGAACACAAAGTAAGATATTTAGAAGAATGTTTGTAACCAAACAGTTGTGGAGCACCATTGACTTCCTTAATATATTTTTACATACTGGAAGTCAATGTTCCCCCAAACAGTTTGGTTACAAACATTCTTCAAAATATCTTCCTTTATGTTCTAGACACTCTGACCAAAATTTTTACCAACCTCAAACTTTTGAATGGTAGTTAACAGTAGGCCTAAGTATCATGAGAGATTAAAATGCTTGGCCAAGCTCCTGAAAAACTCGATACTAAGAGGAGAATGACGTTTTAAACCTATTGAACGTCACAAAATTGAGCTGAAAACACACACGTGAGCCTGTTCATTAGAAACCATGAGCTTTTATTGGAATGTTTCACCATTACACTTATAAATCCCACCCATGTGTCATCTGCCTTTATCAAAACAAGCTTCTGCTAATACTGGCACAATCATCATTCCACTCAAATATGTTCACATGACTGGTCTGCAATCATGAATAAATGACATCTGAAGGTAAAAGCAGTTGAGTATCTAAAATGCCATGAAAGAAAGAGACAGACAGACAGAAAATCCTGTATATGGGATTTTTTTTAAAGTTTTCTTTTAGTCACAAATTTGATAGATTGAAAGCAAGTATCAAAGTATAGCGGGAAACACTTTGCTTTAATGTGGTAGGGGTCGAGGGTCATAAAACATTAAAATAAAGGACAAGATGGAGCCGTACACACAGTTCAACATGTGATTCTTTACACCCTTAATGACAATAATGACGCCGGTCCAGTTTTCATCATCAATCTGAGTTCAGTTACACGCCGTCACACATTCACTGAAGACTGAAGCTGTTTCGTTGCTTACACTGGGATCAAATCAACAAAAAAAACATGTGTTCGTATGTTTCCAGCAGTCGGGTCTTTCACCGTCGGACACGTGTCTACTCTGAGGGGACCAACAATAGAAAAAGTATTTCTCATTTTTTGCATCTGCACCCAACCATCCCATAAGTGTGTATGTGTGCGCATGTGTGTGATGGTTTAGGACATGACGCCGAACACAGGGTTGTGGCGGCAGATGCTCGGGCCGATCTCCTCGTAGTCCTTCTTGGTGTGACACACCTGGTAGAACTCCGGCTGAAAAGTAGACAAACAACGTGTTTTACAGGGTATGCACAAATAAAATTCCATAATACCATATAAGTGGGAACATCCTACACTTTAAAATAACTAAAAACCATGATTTAAACAGCTTTCGGCAAAAACAAAAAGATGACAAATGTCACATTTTAGCCTTTAAATCTTTTAAGAAAAGGGATGCAATTATTATTTATTTTTATTTAAAATATGATACTATATATACACGCACAACTGTTCAAAAGTTTAGGGCCAGTATGTTTTAATTTAGCAAGGACGCATTAAATTGATCAAAAGTGACAGTAAAGACATTTATAAATGTTACCAAAGATTCCATTTAAAGTAAACACTGTTTCTTTTGAAATTTCTATTCATCAAAGAATCCTGAAAAATAAAATGTAGTATCATGGTTTTCACAAAATTATGAAGCCGCACAACTGTTTTCAACATTGATAATAATCAGAAATGTTTCTCGAGCATCAAATCCTCATATTAGATTGATTTCTGAAGGATCATGTGACACTGAAGACTGGAGTAATGATGCTGAAAATTCATATATAATATATAATATATGTATTCACATAGAAAACTGAAATATTCACATTTTAAATTGTAATAATATTTCACAATATTACAGTTTTTTTTTAAAGCAACCTTGGTAGGAGAAGATATACATCTATCTATCTATCTACCGATCTATCTATTAATAAATATATATATATATATATATATATATATATATATATATATATATATATATATATATATATATCTTTTTTATTAATATATATATATATATATATATATATATATATCATTATTATAAATATTCTTTTTAAAAAGCTAAAAATATAAAAAGCTATATAAAAATATATATATATATATAAAAAAAAAATATATATATATATTTTTTTTTATATATATATTTTTATATAGCTTTTTATATTTTTAGCTTTTTAAAAAGAATATTTATAATAATGATATATATATATATTAATAAAATATATATATATATATATATTTATTAATAGATAGATAGATAATATATTTTTATATAGCTTTTTATATTTTTAGCTTTTTAAAAAGAATATTTATAATAATGATATATATATATATATATATTAATAAAAAAAAAATATATATATATATAATCTCATTATTATAAATATTAATATTTTTTCCCAATTTCTTAGATTTTTAGAAAGCACATTAGCTTCTTTTGTAATTTAAAAACCAGTCACATTAAGCCACATCGTGATTCCTGTTTTTCGGTCCACAAATTTAAGGACTTCTTAAAATGATAATTAAGACTTTTCTTACACCATTTAAGACTTTTTATGGCTTTAAATTTGATCAAACTGAGAAGACTTTAAGGACCTGTGGGATCCTGATTTAACATCCCGCAGTGTGAACGTAATGAGGATCATCACTAAACATCGGTGTAATTGAGTTCTCAGAGAGACGCTCCAATAAACAGTGATACACAGACAGGACATTTTAATTGATTAATTATTATAAGGCCATTAAACAGCGGCTCGGTTTTTTCTCCGACGTGTGCAATAAAAGAAGCTGTTATTCATTCAAATCTCTCTTTATATATGAATGTGTAACAGTGAACGCAGGAACGTTAGCGTATGTTTCACAGCACAATGAACTGTAACCTCAGTGATCAAGCCAAGTCTGATTCCTCGTCAGATGAGCCCTCGACAGCAGACGTTCTCAGATGGTCATGATTTCAGCTCAGACAAAACAAGCATTAACCTGTTAAAACTAGGGCTGACACTTTTGTGAAAAAATCCTGCTTGATTTTTGAGACATAAGTGTTCATTGAATCGATTGTAAAATAAATGTAAAGCATAGACTGTAAAAAAAGATGGACGACGCCCCTTCGCTCTCTTCCATTGGTCAGAAGTGAAGCCGCCAGTGTCCCGAAATGGCGCTGACATCTTGTACTCTCGGGACCAGACCTGCGCAGTCGTGAGCCGGAAGTAAAGCCGTGAAATCAAGGCCCCGCCCTCACTCTCGCAGAATCAATCGCAAGAACACGCTCCTGCACTTTTTAAAATTAATTATAGAAATTTAGATATTAAATTTAAAGCTCCAATCTCCTCAGTCCTCCGGAGATCCGGAAAAAAGTCTGTTGGTGCTTCAGTGACTACTTCACCTGTCAATCACAGCTGTCAATCATGACGTCATCAAATAACTAACTAAAAACAAACTTATTTTAAAAATAAACACTTGAACTTACATCAGCGTGATAAAAACTACAGTAAATGACAGAAACCATATTTGGAAAAATGATATTTGAAGTGTAATTTAATTGTTTAGTTGGTTATTAGATGAATAACATGGGGAGGCGGGGTTTATGAGCTATACTGGGACCGGCCACCGGGGGGCGATCGAGATGCTTTGACTTCACTTTTCAGGGCTTGTGCGGCACGCTTGGTCTAAAGACGTTTCCATTTTCAACACCAAATACAGGCAAATCCACGGACACCTAACAGGCATTAGGACGAGCGTAAAGAGGGCGCTTGAGACGCACAAGTCAGCAATATTCCTGATGATTATTAGCGTAAAGTTTCAGCACAATGACAAACAGGAGCACAACATTCAGGGATTGAGATTAACACCCTCGATCCGCCAAATGCCGTAAAAATGAACTTTGGCGGGAAACGCTGTCAAATCACGAGCCAATCTGGCGTGTTTCTGTGTTTACTCACTTTGCTGGGGAAGTTCGTGTAAGACAAATCTGTGCGGATTTAGCGCAAATCCTCATCTCGTGATCCTCATGATATATTAAATACAGCGTATTGTAGAATCTGCTCATTTCTGGCTTACTTGAACACACACGTCACTACGCAACACATACCGGCGCGCTTGTTCACTTGCATTGAAGTAATAGCGAATATTAAAAAGCATTTGGTGAACAGAAAACACATTATTATTTTCCAACATCCGACATGTTCTGTGTGCTGGATTGATCTGTCCATCTAAAACACATTTTTGGTTAAAAAAAAAGGCCATTAAAATCGATTCCCTATTTTCGTTTTCGAAACTTGTGTTGGTCGGTCCGATCGATTGTGCAATCGATTTTCGAACGTAAAGTGACAGCCGTAGTTAAAACCATCAGAGCTTCGATCTGAACTGAAATGCTTATAACGCATGAATGCTTTGGAATTTTTTAAAGCCAAATATTGATGAAAGTGTAAAAACGTTGTTTTTTGGTTTACTGTTTAGCAAATGTACTGAACAAAACATTTTTTATTTTCTACGAAATGCCTATTTTACAAAATAATTTGAACTCTAAAATTGCTAGAAAATCAAAGCCACGTCTAAGCAAGTCGTGCTCCAAATTTGAAGTTGCCATCAGAAAAATTGAGCCGCTAAAAGGTTTGAAGTATCCATTGGGACAATGGGGTGTACGGGAAGCCTATTTGCTCATCCGCGTTCGGCTCCGACTCTTTCACAATCGTTGAAAGCCAAAATCGAATAAAAAATTAATTGTGATTAATTGCACAGCCCTATTGCAATTATTATAATGCATTTAACTTTAGTTTCAATTATTTATGAAAAGATATAATGCATTATAGTGTACATTATGCATACCTGAATAATGCATTATACATAAATTGTTAATATTTCGTATTTCAATAAACCAATATTTCAACAAAGATAATGCAAGTAGCTGTAAATTGTGTGTCTGTGAGTGAGTGTCTCTGTGAGTGAGTGAGTGTGTGTGAGTGTCTGACTGAGTGTGTGTCTGACTGAGTGTGTGTCTGACTGAGTGTCTGTCTGACTGAGTGTCTGACTGAGTGTCTGTCTGACTGAGTGTCTGTCTGACTGAGTGTCTGTCTGACTGAGTGTCTGTCTGACTGAGTGTCTGTCTGACTGAGTGTCTGTCTGACTGAGTGTCTGTCTGACTGTCTGTCTGTCTGACTGAGTGTCTGACTGAGTGTCTGTCTGACTGAGTGTCTGTCTGACTGAGTGTCTGTCTGACTGAGTGTCTGTCTGACTGAGTGTCTGACTGAGTGTGTGTCTGACTGAGTGTGTGTCTGACTGAGTGTGTGTCTGACTGAGTGAGTGTCTGACTGAGTGTGTGTCTGACTGAGTGTGTGTCTGACTGAGTGTGTGTCTGACTGAGTGTGCGTCTGACTGTGCGTCTGAGTGTGCGTCTGAGTGTGCGTCTGAGTGAGCGTCTGACTGAGCGTCTGACTGAGTGTCTGACTGTGCGTCTGTCTGAGCGTCTGTCTGAGTGTCTGTCTGTCTGACTGAGTGTCTGTCTGACTGAGTGTCTGTCTGACTGAGTGTCTGTCTGACTGAGTGTGTGTCTGACTGAGTGTCTGTCTGAGTGTCTGTCTGACTGTGTGTCTGACTGAGTGTGTGTCTGAGTGTCTGTCTGACTGAGTGTCTGTCTGACTGAGTGTCTGACTGAGTGTCTGTCTGACTGAGTGTCTGTCTGACTGAGTGTCTGTCTGACTGAGTGTCTGACTGAGTGTCTGTCTGACTGAGTGTCTGACTGTGCGTCTGACTGAGCGTCTGTCTGAGTGTCTGTCTGTCTGACTGAGTGTGTGTCTGACTGAGTGTCTGTCTGACTGAGTGTCTGTCTGACTGAGTGTCTGTCTGACTGAGTGTCTGTCTGACTGAGTGTCTGTCTGACTGAGTGTCTGTCTGACTGAGTGTCTGTCTGACTGTGTGTCTGACTGAGTGTGTGTCTGAGTGTCTGTCTGACTGAGTGTCTGTCTGACTGAGTGTGTGTCTGAGTGTCTGTCTGACTGAGTGTCTGTCTGACTGAGTGTCTGTCTGACTGAGTGTCTGTCTGACTGAGTGTGTGTCTGAGTGTCTGTCTGACTGAGTGTCTGTCTGACTGAGTGTCTGTCTGACTGAGTGTCTGTCTGACTGAGTGTCTGACTGAGTGTCTGACTGAGTGTCTGACTGAGTGTCTGACTGAGTGTCTGACTGAGTGTCTGTCTGTCTGACTGAGTGTCTGTCTGTCTGACTGAGTGTCTGTCTGACTGAGTGTCTGACTTGACTGAGTGTCTGACTGAGTGTCTGTCTGAGTGTCTGTCTGACTGAGTGTCTGTCTGACTGAGTGTCTGTCTGACTGAGTGTCTGTCTGACTGAGTGTTTGTCTGACTGAGTGTCTGAGTGTGTCTGAGTGTGTCTGACTGAGTGTCTGTGAGTGAGTGAGTGTGTTGTGTGTGTGTGTGTGTGTCTAGAGTGAGTGAGTAAGTGAGTCTGTATGTGTGTGTGTGTGTGTGTCTCAGTGAGTGAGTGAGTGAGTCTGTGTATGTGTGTGTCTGAGTGTGAGTGTGTGTGCGTGTGTGTGTGTGTGTGTGTCTGAGTGAGTGTGTGTGTCTGAGTGAGTGAGTGAGTGAGTGGGTGTGTTGTGTGTGTGTGTGTGTGTGTCTATGAGTGAGTGAGTGAGTGTGTAAGTGAGTCTGTATGTGTGTGTGTGTTTGTCTCAGTGAGTGAGTGTGTATGTGTGTGTCTGAGTGAGTGAGTCTGTGAGTGTGTCTGTGTGTGTGTGTGTCTGAGTGAGTGTGTGTGTCTGAGTGAGTAAGTGTGTGTGTGTCTGAGTGAGTAAGTGTGTGTGTGTCTGAGTGAGTGTGTGTATGTGTCTGACTGAGTGAGTGTGTGTGTGTGTGTGTGTGTCTGTCTGACTGAGTGTCTGTCTGACTGAGTGTCTGTCTGAGTGTGTGTCTGAGTGTCTGTCTGACTGAGTGTGTGTCTGAGTGTCTGTCTGACTGAGTGTCTGTCTGACTGAGTGTCTGTCTGACTGAGTGTCTGTCTGACTGAGTGTCTGTCTGACTGAGTGTCTGACTGAGTGTCTGACTGAGTGTGTGTCTGAGTGTCTGTCTGACTGAGTGTCTGTCTGACTGAGTGTCTGTCTGACTGAGTGTCTGTCTGACTGAGTGTCTGTCTGACTGAGTGTCTGTCTGACTGAGTGTCTGACTGAGTGTCTGTCTGACTGAGTGTGCGTCTGAGTGTCTGTCTGACTGAGTGTCTGTCTGACTGAGTGTCTGTCTGAGTGTGTGTCTGAGTGTCTGTCTGACTGAGTGTGTGTCTGAGTGTCTGTCTGACTGAGTGTCTGTCTGACTGAGTGTCTGTCTGACTGAGTGTCTGTCTGACTGAGTGTCTGTCTGACTGAGTGTCTGACTTGACTGAGTGTCTGACTGAGTGTCTGTCTGAGTGTCTGTCTGACTGAGTGTCTGTCTGACTGAGTGTCTGTCTGACTGAGTGTCTGTCTGACTGAGTGTGTGTCTGACTGAGTGTGTGTCTGACTGAGTGTGTGTCTGACTGAGTGTGTGTCTGACTGAGTGTGTGTCTGAGTGTCTGTCTGACTGAGTGTCTGTCTGACTGAGTGTCTGTCTGACTGAGTGTCTGTCTGACTGAGTGTCTGACTGAGTGTGTGTCTGAGTGTCTGTCTGACTGAGTGTCTGTCTGACTGAGTGTCTGACTGAGTGTCTGTCTGACTGAGTGTCTGTCTGACTGAGTGTCTGTCTGACTGAGTGTCTGTCTGACTGAGTGTTTGTCTGACTGAGTGTCTGAGTGTGTCTGAGTGTGTCTGACTGAGTGTCTGTGAGTGAGTGAGTGTGTTGTGTGTGTGTGTGTGTGTCTAGAGTGAGTGAGTAAGTGAGTCTGTATGTGTGTGTGTGTGTGTGTCTCAGTGAGTGAGTGAGTGAGTCTGTGTATGTGTGTGTCTGAGTGTGAGTGTGTGTGCGTGTGTGTGTGTGTGTGTGTGTGTCTGAGTGAGTGTGTGTGTCTGAGTGAGTGAGTGAGTGAGTGGGTGTGTTGTGTGTGTGTGTGTGTGTGTCTATGAGTGAGTGAGTGAGTGTGTAAGTGAGTCTGTATGTGTGTGTGTGTTTGTCTCAGTGAGTGAGTGTGTATGTGTGTGTCTGAGTGAGTGAGTCTGTGAGTGTGTCTGTGTGTGTGTGTGTCTGAGTGAGTGTGTGTGTCTGAGTGAGTAAGTGTGTGTGTGTCTGAGTGAGTAAGTGTGTGTGTGTCTGAGTGAGTGTGTGTATGTGTCTGACTGAGTGAGTGTGTGTGTGTGTGTGTGTGTCTGTCTGACTGAGTGTCTGTCTGACTGAGTGTCTGTCTGAGTGTCTGTCTGACTGAGTGTGTGTCTGAGTGTCTGTCTGACTGAGTGTCTGTCTGACTGAGTGTCTGTCTGACTGAGTGTCTGTCTGACTGAGTGTCTGTCTGACTGAGTGTCTGACTGAGTGTCTGACTGAGTGTGTGTCTGAGTGTCTGTCTGACTGAGTGTCTGTCTGACTGAGTGTCTGTCTGACTGAGTGTCTGTCTGACTGAGTGTCTGTCTGACTGAGTGTCTGTCTGACTGAGTGTCTGTCTGACTGAGTGTCTGACTGAGTGTCTGTCTGACTGAGTGTGCGTCTGAGTGTCTGTCTGACTGAGTGTCTGTCTGACTGAGTGTCTGTCTGAGTGTGTGTCTGAGTGTCTGTCTGACTGAGTGTGTGTCTGAGTGTCTGTCTGACTGAGTGTCTGTCTGACTGAGTGTCTGTCTGACTGAGTGTCTGTCTGACTGAGTGTCTGTCTGAGTGTCTGACTGAGTGTCTGACTGAGTGTGTGTCTGAGTGTCTGTCTGACTGAGTGTCTGTCTGACTGAGTGTCTGTCTGACTGAGTGTCTGTCTGACTGAGTGTCTGACTGAGTGTCTGTCTGACTGAGTGTGTGTCTGACTGAGTGTCTGTCTGACTGAGTGTGTGTCTGACTGAGTGTGTGTCTGACTGAGTGTGTGTCTGACTGAGTGTGTGTCTGACTGAGTGTGCGTCTGACTGAGTGTGCGTCTGAGTGTGCGTCTGAGTGTCTGTCTGAGTGTCTGTCTGAGTGTCTGTCTGAGTGTCTGTCTGACTGAGTGTCTGACTGAGTGTCTGACTGAGTGTCTGTCTGACTGAGTGTCTGACTGAGTGTCTGTCTGAGTGTCTGTCTGACTGAGTGTCTGTCTGACTGAGTGTCTGTCTGACTGAGTGTCTGTCTGACTGAGTGTCTGTCTGACTGAGTGTCTGACTGAGTGTCTGTCTGAGTGTCTGTCTGAGTGTCTGTCTGACTGAGTGTCTGTCTGACTGAGTGTCTGTCTGACTGAGTGTCTGACTGAGTGTCTGTCTGACTGAGTGTGTGTCTGACTGAGTGTGTGTCTGACTGAGTGTCTGTCTGACTGAGTGTCTGTCTGACTGAGTGTCTGTCTGACTGAGTGTCTGTCTGACTGAGTGTCTGACTGACTGAGTGTCTGACTGAGTGTCTGACTGAGTGTCTGACTGAGTGTCTGACTGAGTGTCTGACTGAGTGTCTGTCTGTCTGACTGAGTGTCTGTCTGTCTGACTGAGTGTCTGTCTGACTGAGTGTCTGACTTGACTGAGTGTCTGACTGAGTGTCTGTCTGAGTGTCTGTCTGACTGAGTGTCTGTCTGACTGAGTGTCTGTCTGACTGAGTGTCTGTCTGACTGAGTGTGTGTCTGACTGAGTGTGTGTCTGACTGAGTGTGTGTCTGACTGAGTGTGTGTCTGACTGAGTGTGTGTCTGAGTGTCTGTCTGACTGAGTGTCTGTCTGACTGAGTGTCTGTCTGACTGAGTGTCTGTCTGACTGAGTGTCTGACTGAGTGTGTGTCTGAGTGTCTGTCTGACTGAGTGTCTGTCTGACTGAGTGTCTGACTGAGTGTCTGTCTGACTGAGTGTCTGTCTGACTGAGTGTCTGTCTGACTGAGTGTCTGTCTGACTGAGTGTTTGTCTGACTGAGTGTCTGAGTGTGTCTGAGTGTGTCTGACTGAGTGTCTGTGAGTGAGTGAGTGTGTTGTGTGTGTGTGTGTGTGTCTAGAGTGAGTGAGTAAGTGAGTCTGTATGTGTGTGTGTGTGTGTGTCTCAGTGAGTGAGTGAGTGAGTCTGTGTATGTGTGTGTCTGAGTGTGAGTGTGTGTGCGTGTGTGTGTGTGTGTGTGTCTGAGTGAGTGTGTGTGTCTGAGTGAGTGAGTGAGTGAGTGGGTGTGTTGTGTGTGTGTGTGTGTGTGTCTATGAGTGAGTGAGTGAGTGTGTAAGTGAGTCTGTATGTGTGTGTGTGTTTGTCTCAGTGAGTGAGTGTGTATGTGTGTGTCTGAGTGAGTGAGTCTGTGAGTGTGTCTGTGTGTGTGTGTGTCTGAGTGAGTGTGTGTGTCTGAGTGAGTAAGTGTGTGTGTGTCTGAGTGAGTAAGTGTGTGTGTGTCTGAGTGAGTGTGTGTATGTGTCTGACTGAGTGAGTGTGTGTGTGTGTGTGTCTGACTGAGTGCGTGTGAGTGAGTGAGTGAGTGAGTGTGTTGTGTGTGTGTGTCTCTATGAGTGAGTGAGTGAGTGTGTGTGTGTCTGTGAGCGAGTGAGTGTGTAAGTGAGTCTGTGTATGTGTGTGTCTCAGTGAGTGTCTGAGTGAGTGAGTGTGTCTGTGTCTGAGTGAGTGAGTGAGTGAGTGTGTCTGAGTGAGTGTGTGAGTGTGTGTGTGTGTGTGTATGTGTGTCTGACTGAGTGCGTGTGTGTGTGTGAGTGAGTGAGTGTTTGTGTCTGTGAGCGAGTGAGTGTGTAAGTGAGTCTGTGTATGTCTCAGTGAGTGTCTGAGTGAGTGAGTGAGTGAGTGAGTGAGTGAGTGAGTGAGTGTGTCTGACTGAGTGAGTGTGTGTGTGAGTGAGTGAGTGAGTGTGTGTGTATGTGTGTCTGACTGAGTGCGTGTGTGAGTGAGTGAGTGAGTGAGTGAGTCTCTATGAGTGAGTGAGTGAGTGAGTGAGTGAGTGAGTGAGTGAGTGAGTGAGTGTGTGTCTGTGAGCGAGTGAGTGTGTAAGTGAGTCTGCGTATGTGTGTGTGTGTGTGTGTGTCTCAGTGAGTGAGTGAGTGTGTATGTGTGTGTCTGAGTGAGTGAGTCTGTGAGTGTCTCAGTGAGTGTCTGAGTGAGTGAGTGAGTGTGTCTATGTCTGAGTGAGTGAGTGTGTCTGAGTGAGTGAGAGAGTGAGTGTGTCTGAGTGAGTGAGAGAGTGAGTGTGTCTGAGTGAGTGAGAGAGTGAGTGTGTCTGAGTGAGTGAGTGAGTGTGTCTGAGTGAGTGAGTCTGTGAGTGTCTCAGTGAGTGTCTGAGTGAGTGAGTGAGTGTGTCTATGTCTGAGTGAGTGAGTGTGTCTGAGTGAGTGAGAGAGTGAGTGTGTCTGAGTGAGTGAGTGTGTCTGAGTGAGTGAGTGTGTCTGAGTGAGTGAGTGAGTGTGTCTGAGTGAGTGAGTGAGTGTGTGACTCACAGTCGAGGCCAGCATGGATCCTCCAAACCACACGGCGTATCGCTGCATGTGATGGGTGATGACCTGAACGTCGATGGGTTTAGGCTGTGAGAGCAGAAGAGATGCAGAGGAGATTTTGAGTTTTTTTATTTCACTTCTCATTCTAAACACACCGACGCTGAAGTAGATGTTTAAACGGGACCTTGAGTTTTCCTCCGCTGAGCTCCTCGCTGAGCTTCAGGCGAGCGTCGACCGTTCTCTTCAGGTCTCTCTGCAGACGCCGGCCGAAGTCACGAAACATGGTGGAGCCGCCCGACAGAACGATGTTCTGCAAAAGAGGACACGCGTTTACACACACAGAGGCTTTCTACAGGTTACACACACACTGCACTAAAGGGTTTCTTCCTCAGTATATTTCTGTCGTGTTTTCCAGTACAAATATCAAAACATTTATAAATCAAGATTCATTTACCGGAAAAGCAAAATGACTGGAGATATGAAGTCTTGTTTGATGAAAAATGTCAAAATTAACTGATTAAGTGTTTAAAACAAGAACAAATATCTGCCATTGAGGTCAGAAAAACACTTAATTCGAAGTGAAAGCAAGATTTTTTTTTGACCCCATTGGCAGATTTTTCTCTTCTCGTTTTTAAGCAAAAACTCAATTCATTTTTATGTTTTTTTTTAGAAAACAAGACTTAATATCTTCAGTCATTTTCCTTCTCCAGTAAATGTTTCTTGATTTAAGAATGTTTTGATATTTGTACTGGAGAGCAAGACAGAAATACTGAGGAAGAACATTATTTTGCAGTGTAATGATGGTCTTAAAAAGGTATTTTATAAAGCTTTAAGTCTAAGTAAAGAAAATTTGAAACACAAAATGTCAAAATCTGACAGTTTCTTTTTGCGGGTTTTATAACAGTAGATTTAAGACTTTATAAAGACCTTTTTAAGACTAATTAATCAATTTTAAGGAATAACCCGAATAGAACAGAACACATCAATATGTTCTCTAAATGTAAATCTCTAGGAAGAAACACAACTGAGTTGTATTAGCAACACTTTATAGTTAGAAAATACAACTTACAACAGATTTACATTACTTTTTAATTCCTTTTACAAAAATGAAAAAGCTGAAGGCTTGAAAACCTCTGCTGCCCCGCACTAGAATATGGAAAATTTTCTGATCATAATGCAAAAAATCATGTTCTTTCTTGGTTTCGAGTACAAATATCTTAACATTCTTAAATCAAGATACATTTATTGGAGAAGCAAAAAGACTGAAGATAAAGTCGCAAAAATGACGATTTTTGCATCATCTGAGGATTTTTTCCAGACAAAAAATACATAAATCTCTCGTCTCAGGGGGATATGAGGGTGGAAAGCACGGTATAATACTACAGGTTTTCTACTAATACAAAGCTTAATGCTAAATCCTGAAGTATCCCTTTAAGAAAACCAGAAGACAGCCTGTTCCTTCAGCACAGAGAAACATTACTGACCTTATAGAGCGGGCGGCGCACGTCGATGGGACAGTTCTGAATGACCTCGTCCACCACCTCAGAGATCGGCTGGGTGAAGTCTGGATTAGCGAACTGAAAGAGGAAACAAGAGTGTGTGAGCGTGCGGTTTGGGGACTATTTTTAATATCCAATTTGAGACATTTTTGAAGAAGTGTGAGAAACTTTTACACACATTCGACGAGGACTTATCAGCAAAACATGTTTAACATACTGAAGACTCAATATGTAACCCTGGCCAAAAGTGATATATTTGTTTTTAAATGACATTAAACCTTCAAAATATGAGAAAAATATATTATTTTTTTAGATATGGGGGATAAACAAAACACTAAGCTTGGTATAGGTATTTATCTGACTAAATTATTTGGCAAAAAAAGGCAAACTTGAGCTATACTATGCAAAAAAAAGCATACATTGACTACAACATAATCAGTTATTAATATTTCATTGGTTCTGCATGTGTTCATAATTTCTTTGTATGGCAGTCTGGATAAAAATGGTTTCATAGTGTTATCATCACATAAAGCATTCGACTCCAAGCATAACTACGCAATATGCTTAGAAAAAATTCAAAATAATATTTGAATAATCAATTTTCCTAGGCCAGACATCACTTTTGGACACTGCTGTATGTACTCAAATTGGTTTGTGTACTAATATCAATACATATAAATTATATAAATCGACTTATAATACATTTTGCTGATACGACGATAATGTATTTAAAGAAAAGAAAAAGTGCAAAGATTATTATGCAGATACTATAATGTTCTTTAATAGAAATATTAATATTAATATTGTTCCCGGGGGCGGGGTTTATGTAAATTTTAGGGTTGGTGATGTCACTAGCCTGGGAGGAAGCTTGTGTATTTATTTTTATTTTTATATATATATATGTGTGTGTGTGTGTGGTCTTTGCTCCCCTGGCTCTAAAATGTATGTTGTATCGTTTTGGTGTTTAAAGCAACTAAAAAAAAAATTTTACAACTCCCCAGCCGTTTGTTGTAGTCCTTAAATGATTTCTTTAAAAGCAAATAATATTCTCCCTTTGCTTTGAACTTTGAGCGTTGTAACTTTGCAGATGTTGTTTATGCTCACACAGCAACATTACACACTAACTAAAGTTAGAAAAGCGAAATCATAATCAACCACCCCTTTAATAAGTCTTTAATAGCAACAATAGAAAGATGTCTGTGCGCATGTACAAACCTCAGGATGAAAGAAGATCTCGGGTCCCAGGAAGCGCTCGTATCCCACGTCGATGGTGAACTCCTTCTTGCTGATGGCGTTGATGCCGGTGTACTGCTTGATCCACTTGGATCCATCTGTGTCGTACTTGCTGAACTCCTTCACCAGGTCGGGACAGACGTAACTGAAGCGCTCCTGCGGCAGAAACACACGCTCAGAGGCCTCGTTTACACCGCAGGTCTTAGTGCCCAATTCTGATGTGTTGCCTGTATCCGGGTTTTTTTACCGCCCGTTTACACGTTCTTTCAATTGTGACCCATATCCGATTCATGCGTTTACACTTGAATACACCGTTTTAGCTTCAATTGTTCCCAGCGTTACTCGTCGTAATTGTATTTTTACTAGTAAGAATTCAAATTACAGAGCTCTGCAATTATACATATCTTTAATTTAAATTTTTTACACGTAAAAATTCAATTAAAGAGCTCTGTAATTGCATTCTTACTAGTAAAAATGCAATTACGACGGGTAAAGCTGGTAACAATTTAAGCTAAACCAGCTTGCCATAGGTTCTTGGATGAGCGCGAAATATGCTTGATGCTAGCTCTGCGATATGCAAAGTTCGCCAAATATCACCATAATTTAATTTATTTATTAAGCACAAATAAACACAACAAAAGTTGACCACTGTGCTGTACAAAGAAAAAAAACAGTAATAAAAAGCAATACATCACTAAGGTGAGGTGCCAGACCGTTTAAAGACAAAATTTTGAGTTTAACTCTATAACATACTGGCGACCAATTAAGAGACACTAATATCGGAGTAATGTGTTGTAGTTTACGAACCCCAGTTAAAAACCCCTGGCTGCAGTATTTTGGACCAACTGAAGCAGTGACATGAAGGATGGGGTAATCAGTATAAAGTGAATTACAGTAGTCCAAGCGAGATAAAACAAAAGCATGTGTGACTCTTTTAAGGTCTTTAAAAAATGTTGAAGCGGAGGAGGACGAAAAGGGCCATCATTGCAGCCACGATTGCAGCATCATTGCAGCATTAGGGGTGGGGGAAAAAATCGATTCTTAGATGCATCGCGATGCGGACGTGGACGATTCTGAATCGATTCACAATTGTCAAAAATCGATTTTCAAAAAAAAAAAAAAATAATAAAGATATATATTTATAAAAACGTAATATTGACGGAACGCGAAAGACGGAACTCTGAAGCGCGGAAGTGCCCTGGCCGGACCGTCTGTGTTGTGCACATAACAGACGCGGACGCAATGGCTGAGCGGCAAATCAAAACACCCTCCTCGTTAAAAGCTGACGTGTGGAAATATTTTGGCTTCTGAAGTTGAAGGGGGAAAGGAGCTGGACAAGAGCCACACTAGCTGTAAGCTTTGTAGAGTAAAACTAAAATATTTCGGAAACAAGACACATATGAGAAGCCATATGACACGCTTCCAGCCAGAGGAGGAAAAACACTCGGCTGTAACGTTACCGGTCGTTGTTATATTATTAATTTACTACAAATATGCTGCTGCTAGTTCAGAGACCACATGTATTTTCCTGTTGGTTCTTTGCAATGTTAATAAAATATATTGTACGTTAATTCTTTATGGGTCATTACTTTGTACTTTTAAAGCAAAGTATTTATAGTCACACACACACACAAAAAAGATTCTGATAATCGATTTAGCATCGAATCGCAGCCCTCTGAATCGTAATCGAATCGAATCGTGAGGTGCCTAGAGATTCCCACCCCTATGCAGCATGTGCTTCAGTTACTGTGTGCGAGCGATCTCAGGACTGGCGGGAGCATATTGTGCCAGGCTTTAAAGGGATAGTTCACCCAAAAATCAAAACTCTGTCAGTAATTACTCGCCCTCATGTTGTTCCCCGTAAGACTTTCGTTCATCTTCAGAACACAAATTAAGATATTTTTGATTAAATCTGAGAGCTGTCTCACTCCTCTATAGGCTTCTTAAGGGATCGAAAGTGACCGGCCAAGAAAAGTTATGAAAGACATCGTTAAAATAGTCCGAGTGACTACAGTGGCTCAACCTTAAGTTTATCAAGCGACGAGAATACTTTTTGTGCGCAAAAAACAAACAATTATTCAACTATTCCTCTCCTTCTCTGTACGGCCGTGATATTTCACGTAGTGAAACTACGCAAAGCTTCTAGGTTGTACGTCACGCATCACACACATGACCAGCGTCGGCCAATAGTGAGCCTACGTGTGACGTACAACCTAGAAATCTTGCGTAGTTTCACTACGTGAAATATCACTTTTTGCATAAAAAGTATTCTCGTCGCTTGATAAACTTAAGGTTGAGCCACTGTAGTCACTCGGACTATTTTAACGATGTCTTTAATAACTTTTCTGGGCCGGCAAGTTTCAATCCCAGAGAAGCCTATGGAGGAGTGATCCAGCTCTCAGATTTAATCAAAAATATCTTAATTTGTGTCCCGAAGATGAACGAAAGTCTTACGGGGAACAACATGAGGGCGAGTAATTACTGACAGAGTTTTCATTTTGGGGTGAACTATCCCTTTAACCAGGAGCAGTGGGTCCGAAATTTTAGGATGAGCAAGCCAACCTTTAGTATGTTGTGTCAACGTGTGTCCACATTCCTCTCCTAAGACGACATGACGTTTCGTCGAGACAGCCGTCCCTTTGCAGAGGCGCGTCGGGATTTCTCTCGTGATTAATCAGCGGAGACGTAGCCTAACGCCTCAGAAAACCCGATCTGCCCGTTTACATGACAGTGGCATTAGCACATATCTGATTTACATCTGATTTATTTCCACATATGACTTAGAGCTTAGATCGGGCCCAAAAAAAATCAAGCCCGACCCTACCCGAGCCCGGCCCGACACATTAAACGTAATAATGAGCCCGAGCCCGATTTAAACCCGACCATTTTTAATACGTGGGACGTTATAACTGACGTTCTCAACTTTCTGTTACTTTCTCCCGCCAGCAACATTTATGTTTTGTCCCGCTCCCGCCCGCAAAAAGACTTTTTTCTGTACCGCCAAATACTTTCAAGTTAGCCTACGTGTCGCCACCATAAACATCAGCATAAATGCTCCGGATAAATTATTTGTTATTAAAGCATTAACACACAAACCACTGTTAATCTAACATAAAAGCAAGCAGGCTACTGCGTGCATGGTTTGCATGACTGAATGCGTGCTCCCTTAATAATTCCTAAAAAGCTGACAGTTCATCACAATCTCACACATCTCTGTTATCATCAATGAAGCTGACTGCACAATGAATCTTTCATAATATCCACACTTTGTTTGTTTTAATTAGAGGATTTGCCAGCATACAGAATTCAGCACAGAACAAAAAGTCAGCGGTGAGGGAAGTCTTAAATCTTAAATGCTTCTGATTGGCCATTGCGTTCAAGAACTCAACACACATGTCTGTGATTGGCTACATCGATCAACGCTGCAAACATGTTATAAATAGAAACTCTGGCATGTACATCGTTTCTATTTTGTTTTAGTTGTTCTTGTTGCTTTTCTGCAACAGATGAATAAAAATCTATTCGTTTTTATATGTTTTATTCATAGATATTTCTAGTTTGCAGGAGTCCCGCGAATCGTTTTATTCTCCCGCAACCCGCACACACAGAGTGAGTGCATTACCGCCCGCGCCCTTCAAATCTAGTCCCGCGCCGCACTCTATTGCGTTGGGAGTCCACGTCTCTAGATCAAGGGCCTGGCCCGAGGATAGTGTCGGGAAATATCGGGCTGATATTGACCTGCGGGTCGGGTCAAGTTCAAGCTCGGGCAGAGAATCTCTAATATGAATGAGGCATGAAACCGATCTCGAAATATCCGAATGCATGCGTTTTTTTCCTGTCTACACGGTCAAGTCAAGTCATCTTCATTTATATAGCACTTTTAACAATGAATTGTTTCAAAGCAGCTTTACAGAGATAAACATATAATTTAAGGTAACAGATTGTTTTGGCGTTATAGCGGTTCTTGAATAATGTTACTTCCAGCTAAAGTTAACTTTGATTGATTCACCTCCGTCGAAATGATCAGACTTTAAACGCGAACCTGTGATTAACGCTGACGTTTTGCACATTCAGAATTCTATAGTTATGTGCTTTTTTTTCTATGGTCATAGAACACATCCGATCTGTGTCACTTATGAGCAAAACTTCAGAATTGGGTCACATTTCACTGACAGTGTAAACGAGGCTAGAGTCTGGAGGACGAGGCGCTCGTGTGATCATCACACACACACTCACCTTGACAGCTTTGGCCGTCTCCAGCGACTGCTCCGGTGGGATGCCCACCTCTCTCTCCCTCAGCAACTGCTGCGTGAAATACGTGATGTCCCGGCCAGCGATGGGAATGTGTTTAATGCAGCTGCCGATCACGTATCCCTCCGCCTGTCAATCAAAGCGGAGACTTTTAACTTTCCTGCTGAGTCCCGTGAGCATGTAGATCGACTTCAACGGGATCAAAACGCATTAGGAAACACAAACCGCCGCTCAGAAAAATGCATATCATGTGACTATCAAATTTTCAACCACTGCAAACAGTGATGTTCTTACTCAGTATTTCTGCCTTGTTTTCCACATTCTTAAATCAAGATACTAAAGAAGATATTCTCAAGATATTAAGTCTAGTTTTCTGATAAATGTATCAAAATGAAGTGAGTTTATGCTTAAAACGAGTAAAAACATCTGCCAAAGGGGTCAGAAAAATAAACTTAAAGGAAAAACTAAATTATTTTCCTGATATTATTTCTCGTTTAAACTCATTTTGACACATTTTTCAGTAAACAAGACTTAATATCTTCAGTCATTTTGCATCTCAAGTAAATATATCTTGGTTTAAGAATGTTTAGATATTTGTACTGGAAAACAAGCCAGAAACACTGAGGAAGAACATCATTTTTTGCAGCGCATCACTATAATAATTTCTAAAGCTTTTATCACGGTATTGAATTAAGTTAGTGTTGTACTCCTAATAACAAGTTTAATAACTTTTCCATATAACAAAAAGAACGCTGAAGATTTTAATGCGGTAAAACAATACACAATACAAATATATTAACAGTTTCAAACAGACTAAAGTGTAAAAGGACAAAAAAATAAAACTATAATAAAGAAATTACAACATCTTCAGATATCTTGTCTGGCACGTTTTAATCCAGATTGAAATGTAAAAATGTTTTAAGTTTAAATAAATGTTTGAAAATAAAATGTAAAAATGGCAGATTATATTCCAGCTCTCAGGACTGACATGAGAATCCACAAGTGGACAGAATCATTCAGAATTAAAACAGCACTTTTGAGAGAATAATTGTTCTGTAGTGTGTGTGTGTGTGTGTGTGTGTGTGTGTGTGACGTACCACTGGAATGACGTGAGTAACTCCGTCTCCGCTGTCGATGACGGTTCCTGTGAGCGTTCGCTCCCCAACCTGCCGAGACGTCCATGATGCTGCCAGAGCCAAGACAGCCTGACAAACACACACACACGATCAGCCAAACACAGACATGTATGCGTTTGTGTGTGTGTGTGTGTTTTAGAGCTGCTCAATTAATCGATTAAAAAGATTGTGATCTCGATTTAAACACCCACGCGATCTAATTCCTAAACGACAACGATTCGGCTCTGTCTATTAAACCTTTGACAAGCGAACAGAGAGAGCGGTTGTCATGTATAGATATGAAACAGCTCCACAAAGTCTTTTCAAACACACAGTATCATTATTTCTGTGTTACAAACATTCAGATTATCACAAAAGTTTATAGCTCGGATATAAACACTGGTGTCTACACTAGGGTAGAGTAAATCACCTTTTGAAAGTAACTTGATGCTTCAAAAAAAGATTGTATCAATTACACCGTTACACCAGTAGGTGGCGACACGTGACTTAAAATCTATACATTTTAATGTGTCATTCAAGAGATTTGTTCAAAAAAGCTAATTCATTCAGTAATGAAACAAGTAAAGCCTTTATGAGTGAGTCATTGAAATATTCACTCAACTGATTTTCTTTTTAAAATAATTTTCTTTTAAAAATAGACTTCATTAATTTACATTTTGTCGGAACCTCTATTAAATTACGTGTTATTTTGTTAAGTTGTCTATTCAGAATCGTGATCTCTATTTTAAACAAAGAAAATCGTGATTCTCAATTCATCCAGAATCATGCAGCTCTAGTGTGTGTGTGTGTGTGTGTGTGTGTGTATACCTGCACAGCGATGTACAGCCCCGGCACATTAAAGGACTCAAACATGATCTCGGCCGTGTACTCGCGGTTTTCTGGCGTGTTTAGCGGTGGTTCAGTCTGCAACAGAGAAACCAAGAGCAGGAAGTGATGCGCTGGTCTAAATAAACATGTTTGGAGGTTTCACCATGAAAACAACTTCTCCTTGGTCTTTAAAAATGTCTGATATTAATTTAGTGATCAAATGTAGCATTCTTATGGAAATATGATAATATATTGTAATTATAATTTAAATTGGACTACTTTTTCAAATTGTATTTCATAAAACAACATCTCAGGAAAATGTTAAGGGGTTTCAAATAAAGAAAATACTTTGTTACAGAACAGGGCATTGATTTCAAACGTGTCCACACTGTAGAGGACATCAGGACTAAAATCATGTTTATCAGGCATTCTGGGAGACACAACAAGTGAATATGGAAATAGATTATACATCAATATTCCTATTAAATATTAGATATTATTATTAAAATTATTACTCCAATTATTGCACTTTTTTTTTCATTAAATGTTGCTCCAAGAACACATTAATGTGCAAATTAGATACAGTGTATAGATACATTGCATTGAATGGGAATATTAATTTGTGGCCATTTTACCCACATATTGCAAAAAAGTAAAATGGTGTATCAATTGATTCCATTATTTCTTTCATAACATAGTTGAGAATAATCTTTATACAAATTTTGGTTGAAAAAATCCTGAAACGCCAAAATTTATTGGTGATTGGAAAAATAATCCCATTGTTTTTGCCTATACATATAATTTCATGTTTCAATTTCAACTTAGTCCTGGCGTCCACTACAGAGGACATAGCATAACGTATGAATGAATAAAATATTATTTTATATACCGTATGTGTTTTTTTTTACCATTTGTTTATTGTGCTCTAAACAGTGTGACTACGGTACATGGAAAATGAGATGGGAAAAAAACTAAATTCAAAAAACTTTTTTTTCTGGGTCTGAGGAGGATAGAATAGACTTGTTTGTTCACATTGAGTTGAACGTTTGTAATTTATTTACAAGATCTGAGGCTAAAAAGACTCAACATCATATTAAATGCTTTTAACATTAAATGACACACATAAACAGTACCTGAGGTTATCATCGTCATACTTCCCATGTTGTTTTTCCAGCCACGACGTCATAGAAATAAAAAACATTTCTAAAATAGTATCCACCTATTATTCCTGACGTCCTTACTGCGTTTTGAATTATGGTTGGCACTTCCGGTCTGGGGAACTTCCATTCAAAAAGGCTAAAACGAATCATTTCAAATCATAAGGTTGCCCTACAAATAAAGCTGATTCATGATTTATTTTCAGACATCATGAGAATAACGTTATACTTGGTATTTTAAAGTGACATGTTATAACAGGAATATCTACGGCGAGAGCTCTTTTGAGTCGCTGCTTTCTTTTCCTCATGATGATTTTTATTTTTTCCTTTGCAATCCGCAGTAAAGCATGAACAAGGACAACATATACGGCACATTTGTGGTCTGTTCTCCCGAATTTAATTTTACGATATTCCATTAATAATTCACTGGAATGCACGAAGAATCTCTCGTTATTCTCCTCAAATCCTCACGTCTCTTTCCAGGTTTGTTTTTACAGGTAAATGCAATTTATAATCTGTCAAAACGACGGAAATCACTTTGATATAGTGTCACGTAATGCTGAAGTTAATGAACATTTTTGATTAAGGCTTGTTATACAATACAGAGATATATTTGCCCACTACAGTGATATTTAACCAAAGACTCACGCGTTTGGGGCTATTTTTGGTCTGTTGAAAGTAGGCTACCTTGTTGATTCTTTTAAACTTTTAAATTTCATTTTAATGTTCGATGGTTGAAGGGCGAGTCGATTAATGTCATCTCATTGTGACACTTTTGTAACGTATTGCGTTCATAGAGCGAGCCTTTCACTGATTGTTTACAGCTTAACGGAAGTTACACCCATAATTCGCGCAAAGCGTCATGTGGAGTAGGAATAAGGTGGATAGACAGATCGACACGCGTCATAATCTGAAGGCCACGCTCACACCGTCTCCAAACAACCAACCGTCTCCATTGACTTTGCATTGTGAGAAGCTGCCTCCTTGTCATTTATGACTTATAACAAAACCAAAACAATGTCTAAAAGCTGCTATATGACAAGGTGTACAGCAAACAAGCTAAAAAAAACAGAAATACATTTTTATAAGCTGTCGACCCCAAAATAACGAGCGTTTAAGGACATAAAAGTGGATAGAGGCTGGAACGAATGGGTAAATTGTGGGATCCTGACACTCAGTATGCACTAATAATACACTACGTGTGCAAAATATAGTCAAATATCCAAATGTCAGTTGTATATATTATATTTCTGTAAAATAAGCTACTCTGTCGCCGATTACATTCCCCTCCAGGGGCGTAATGTTAAAGGTACAATATGTAAGAATTTTGTAATAAAATATCCAAAAATCATTTCCTGCAGTTGTGTACTTACAATATCCCAGAAGTCTCCAAAGATTTTTTATTTCAGAGAAATTCCAATTTTAAATAAGTGGCCGTCCCGGAAAAAAATGTCGCCTGTCAATGACGCAATATCCGCGCTATCCTCGGTTTCCGCTCGCACTGCCATAGCCATGACGTAACCATGGCGACAGACGTGGACAACTGCGTAGTGCGTAACGTTTAGCGGCACGCAGTTCTTGTTTCTTTCACACATAGACCATGGCAAGCAGACTTTGGGACAAACAAGGAGAACTAAAACGAGGATCAATATCAGCGTGGCGTTTTTGAGATGCTGAGAGCTAGCGTCCGCGACTAACTGACTCGATAGAGCTTCACGAGTCACGACTTGACAGCTTTATTAGACAGGTGAGCAAATGTACAGAAAACAAATCAATGTTAGCCTATATAACGTTAGCTCAACATGATGAAATGTTAGAATATGGTCAGTATGTTATTCTAATGTTGATCTAGCTTACTGCTAGTTTCGTATAGCAAACGAACTAACACGTAGTGTAACATTATAACTTTCAACACACATTTAAATGCCGTTTAGTGTGATAGTGTAACGTTAGACCGAGTGAAGCACTGCTGCGTTCCCTCACAAGTTTAATTCCTCTAATAAACTGACCTGTGTGAGTAATCCAGCACTCGCGGGTGGTTCGGGAGAATTAAATGTCCTTATTCCTTTATATCCGCGGGACTCGCGTGTGATATCTGTCTCTTTAGCAATCGCGACCTGCTTCACACCACTGTAATGTTAAAAAACATGAATGTTTGCACTCATCCATAAACATTATTAGATCCATCAGCTTGACAGCAAGTCCCATCATTCAGCTCATCACTGCGTCATCAACCTACGCCTGTGTTAATGTTGGAAACTGCGCCCTCTTGTGGCGAAAATAAACCTACAAATTGTGCCTTTAATTCTCAGAGTAATGAGACACGTTGTGCTCCGTCACAATTGCCTGTATAATAATAATACGTTTATTTTTTATATTGCTTTTCAAGAACCCAAGGTCGCTTCACAAAAAAGCTGATGTATCCACTTTAGTCTCAAAAACGCTTGTTTTTTGGGGTCGACAACTTATAAAAATGTATTTCTGGGTTTTTAAGCTTGTTTGCTGTACACCTTGTCACATAGCAGCTTTTAGACATTGTTTTGTTTTTTGTTATAAGTCATAAATGACAAGGAGGCAGCTTCTCACAATGCAAAGTCAATGGAGACGGTTTTATGTTTCCCCCCGGTGTGAGCGTGACCTTCAGATTATGACGCGCGTCGCTCAGTCTCTATACTATTTTAGAAATGTTTTTTATTTCTATGACGTCGTGGCTGGAAACACAACATGCGAAGTATGACGATGATAATCTCAGGTAGTGTTTATGTGCGTTGTTTAATGTTAAAAGCATCTAATATGATTGGGCGTGTGGGCGTGGCCTCAATCGTCAGCTGGTTAGGACAAAAACTCTGATTAACATGGAAAAGAAGCCTTTTATCACGTGTGTTAGTGTGTCCACCTAAAACACAAGATCATCACAAGAGTTTCACTCACCAACAGGAAGTAATGGTCCTCGGGTTCGGCCCTCAGGTACTTGAAGATCACCTGCTCCATAAACCTCTCCATCAGATCCCAATCCTCCACGATCCCGTGCCGAATGGGCCACTGCGGACACACACACACACTCAGAGATCACACACACGTCTGGAGGAACGGCACGCTTTCTAAGGGATTCTCACTCTCTACAGATGAAGGTTTTATTTAGTAATGTCAGCATCCAAGGCTATTTTCATGGCAAAAATTAAATTACAAAAATACAAATATCATATAAAAACCAAACAAACATAAACAGCAAGTCATATTATACAAGATTTTTTTTAATTAACATATGATAAAAAAATCAAACACCTTTTCAGGCATAATCTTACTAAGTCCTTGAGTTAATAAAAAAGCATTCTACTTGTATTAAATCCAGGATAATCTAATAAAATATGTTTTGATGATGATGATGATGAACCTTCATCACATGACTGATTCGAGTGTCAGATCGCGTACTGCAGTCCATAAGTATAAATTGTAATGCCATATCAGCAATAAAAGCTATTTTCATACCAAGAGCAGAGCTGTGTGTTATCTGCCAGTTGTACAGGTGCTGTATAAATACAACTAAATAACACCAAACTAAATAAATTAGAAAAGTGCAACAGATTTAAATTACATTTGATGAAAAATTCTAAAAACGTTTTCTGGAAAGATTTTATTGAACAAGTCCTTATGAGATTAAAAAACAAGATGAAGTGACATTTTGACACATTATGGATAGAAATTTGATTTTCGCTGTCCAATCAAACTACTGGACCAGAACCTGCTTGTATCGTGTTTGTAACTACACTAATGCTCAAAAGATTTTTATTTCTTTAAACAAATTCCCTTTTATGAATCAAGGATGCATTAAATTGATCAAAAGTGACAGTAAAGACATCCATAATGTTAAAAAAAGATTCTATTTAAAATAAATGCTGTTCTTTGTTAACTTTTTATTCATTAAAGAATCCTGGACAAAATGTATTTTTTCAGTTTCCCTAAAATTATGAAGCAGCAAAAAAAAAATTCTCAACACTGATAATAATCATAAATGTTTCTTGAGCATTAAATCCTCATATTAGAGTGATTTCTGAAGGATCATGTGACACTGAAGACTGGAGTAATGATGCTGAAAATTCAGCTTTGATCACTGGAATAAATTACACTTTACTATATATTCACATAGAAAACAGCCATTTTAAATTGTAATAATATTTCATAATTTTTTATCTATATTTGATCAAATAAATGCAGTTGAGACCTTTTTTTAAAACATTAAAACAATCTCACCGACCCCAAACTTTTGAACCTACAGAATCAGTTTTTCATGCCGGTTTCATCACTCACTTTGGTGGCGTAATTGGGTTTATCGATGGCTTCGTCTCCGATGTAGAAGTCGAGATCATCCACACCCTTCATCATCCTCCGCTGAGCCTGGTCGCCCACCTTCGCCGACTCCTTAATGGCGATGCCTGACAGAAGAAAAGCATGATGGGAAGCCAGAAGTGGTCAGATTACAGGCAAACATGAAGAGAGGCAGTAAAGAGAGAACTGAGTGCTGACGTGAGTCTACAAGAAAAGAAGAACGCCGTTATTTGAGGATGTGGTGAAGATTGTGAGATGATTTTTACATCTTTCGACCAATGAGTTGTCCAGTCATTTGAAACGATATGTACTGTGAAAATAAATGTGAACTGAGTTGAAATGCGAATAGAAACGTCTGACGCAACAGAACTGAAATGGGATAATCGTAATGACTTTTTTTAGTCGGTGAAAAGCACTTAGAAAAATTTGTATTAACTAAAAAAAGCCTAAAAAAAAAATGATAGAAACTGGCTTTGGGAACTGCTTTTAAACGCTCACACTTCTGCAGCTTCTATATGACAATTATATTTAACTCTGCTTCCTGAAAACACCCTACAGACGCGCACTACACCCTACAGACGCGCACTACACCCTACAGACGCGCACTACACCCTACAGACGCGCACTACACCCTACAGACGCGCACTACACCCTACAGACGCGCACTACACCCTACAGACGTGCACTACACCCTACAGACGCGCACTACACCCTACAGACGTGCACTACACCCTACAGACGCGCACTACACCCTACAGACGCGCACTACACCCTACAGACGCGCACTACACCCGCGCACTACACCCTACAGACGCGCACTACACCCTACAGACGCGCACTACACCCTACAGACGTGCACAACACCCTACAGACGCGCACTACACCCTACAGACGCGCACTACACCCTACAGACGCGCACAACACCCTACAGACGCGCACTACACCCTACAGACGCGCACTACACCCTACAGACGCGCACTACACCCTACAGACGCGCACTACACCCTACAGACGCGCACTACACCCTACAGACGCGCACTACACCCTACAGACGTGCACTACACCCTACAGACGCGCACTACACCCTACAGACGCGCACTACACCCTACAGACGTGCACTACACCCTACAGACGCGCACTACACCCTACAGACGTGCACTACACCCTACAGACGCGCACTACACCCTACAGACGCGCACTACACCCTACAGACGTGCACTTCACCCTACAGACGCGCACTACACCCTACAGACGCGCACTACACCCTACAGACGTGCACTACACCCTACAGACGTGCACTTCACCCTACAGACGTGCACTTCACCCTACAGACGTGCACTACACCCTACAGACGTGCACTACACCCTACAGACGTGCACTACACCCTACAGACTTTAGCCTAGTATACTACAGACGTGCACTACACCCTACAGACGTGCACTTCACCCTACAGACGTGCACTTCACCCTACAGACGTGCACTACACCCTACAGACGTGCACTACACCCTACAGACGTGCACTACACCCTACAGACTTTAGCCTAGTATACTACAGACGTGCACTACACCCTACAGACTTTAACTTAGTACACTACAGATGTGTACTACACCCTACAGACTTTAACTTAGTACACTACAGATGTGTACTACACCCTACGTGCACTACACCCTACAGACTTTAGCCTAGTATACTACAGACGTGCACTACACCCTACAGACTTTAACCTAGTACACTACAGACGTGCACTACACCCTACAGACTTTAACCTAGTACACTACAGACGTGCACTACACCCTACAGACTTTAGCTTAGTACACTACAGACGTACCCTACAGACTTTAGCCTAGTATACTACAGACGTGCACTACACCCTACAGACTTTAGCTTAGTACACTACAGATGTGTACTACACCCTACAGACAGAGTTGTCAAAAGTTGTCAGCATAGTACACTAGTGTCATGCATTTAGCACTACACCTTACAGATGTGCACTACACCCTACAGACATCAGCCAAGTACACTAGTGTCATGCATTTAGCACTACACCCAAAATACATCAGCCAAGTACACTAGTGTCATGCATTAGCACTACACCTTACAGATGAGCACTACACCCTACAGACATCAGCCTAGTACACTAGTGTCATGCATTAGCACTACACCCTACAGACATCAGCCTAGTACACTAGTGTCATGCATTTAGCACTACACCCAAAATACATCAGCCTAGTACACTAGTGTCATCCATTAGCACTACACCCTACAGATGTGCACAACACCCTACAGATGTGCACTACACTATACAGACGTCGGCACAGAAGAACAGACACTCACATGACGGAATGATGAACTGCGGTTCCGTGTTTCCTGCATATCCCAGTTTAGTGTACCTGTAACAAAAAGCACACATTAATGCTCATGGTCATTCGCCAGTTACTCAAGTTCCTGGTTGCAGAGCAGCAGATCAAAATAAATCAAACACTGCGTGTCCCATTTATGAACAATTAATTCTGTCTGTATAATATTTCTTCATGATGTGCACTTCCTTCAGAGTGTGTTCACAAATCAAAAATATTTTATTCTTTAAAATCACAACTCTGAAGGATCACATCTCACACACAGACTGTTTTTACGACCAACACACGAACCCTGTTGCATTTAAGACCTATTTTTAAAAATTTGTCAATTAATAAATAACACACACACAGATCGGAGAATGTTTCATGTCTCAACATGTCAAACTAACCTAACACTGGCGATCTGTTCTGATCAATTACAACATCACAGAAACAAAACAGAGACAGGTTTGCGGTTATAATACTTTACACATTCGTCAATGTCCAGCATTGATATTTGAAACAGGTTATGGATATTAGATATTACAGGATTTCGTGTTTTTCTCTGTTTGCCCATATAAGGCCGCAGCAAGAATACGGAAGTAGAGGAAGAGGAAGCAGCTGAGCGCATGCGCAAAAGAAAAGACAACATATTCAATCATTTTAACCTACTCTTCAAACACCTTTAGTTTTAAATTTTCATCATCAATATAATCATGTTAGGCGGTCCTCTCCGCAAAAGAACAAAACACAAATGTCATATGTGAGAAAAAGCGGAGCGTTTTATCGCCTTTCCGCGCGCCTGTAATCTCAGCATCACACAATCAGCTCAAACACACTGATTTCATGACAGTCATTTGCGCATCTTTGTGCTGGAAAAAGCCCAAATCGCAAAATCCAAACAAGCAGCTGATAAACGGAAAATAGCCATAAAGTAAGAGAATGTTATCCGTGCAGGAGCGCGAGCGAGCGCGCGCGCCCGTGTAGCGCCGGTTTTCGTTAGCACTGGACAGATTGTGTTGTTAACTCACCCTGTGCCACAATCCACAACACATGCCGGTAACCGAGCGGCCATCTCGAGTGGTTAAAGAGCCGGTGAGCTCCCGGTACTAGTGATCTGTCGCTCCGTTTGTGCGCGAGGCGGAACCCGGAAACGAGAAGGAAGCGTTTTTCCACTTCCGCATTCAAGTGCAGAAGAAAGCGCGCACCCTAGAGCGGCCGCGAGCGTCACACGGCGATGACATGGGCGGGGCAGAGCGGCTCAAACACGTGACCGTTCAAATGCCAGAACGCTTTATTTGTCTTCTTCAAAGAACATTATTGTAGAGATTGTTTTTTTTTGCCTAAGCAAAGCACGACTGTGATATGTGAAAAGATTATCTCAGAAAAAATAGTGAAAAATCTGCAATTTTGTGGCTTTCTCCCATTACACACACTTGCAGTCTTTGCATTTCCTGTATTTGGCCCAAGTGTTCAAGTGTGCATAACTTTTGATGCAAGCAATGCAAGTAAAGTTTGTACAGAGCTTTATGTGCACTTTTAGATGTTTAAGTTTCACTTTAAAATAAACGTCTAAATGTCTGTTTAGTAGTTCCTCAGTAACAGATGACGCAATTTCATCAATCAAGTGTTTAAAAGCATTTGCAAATGTATACAAAATACTCATAGATGCACTACACCCTAAAGACATCAGTCTAGCACACTACAGACGTGCACTTCACCCAAGTGTGGTTTTTTAAGTGCACTTATTCCTGTCTCGTGCACACTCTCAAGTGGCTGTATTCAATTGTGTGACAATTCTGTTCTATTTAATGTTTTAATAATGTTATCTGTGCATGTTGACATGTTGGCAAAGCAAGCATGCCAAATAGATTTTTTTTTATTTTGATTGAGACAAAAACAAAAAAAAGAGTAAAATGACGGCGAAGCGCGCCACCTGTCGGACACTACAGTGACCTGCGCGCGAGAGAAGATGCCACGAGAACGCGCTCAGCTGTCAATCATTCTACGTGGACGCTTATTCGATACAACATTGATGTTGTATAGGTTTAAAAAGTGTCAACGAGACATCAACAAGCTATTAATGAAAACACTCGTATCAACGATCAACCCAAATTGTAATTTATATTTTGTTTTTTTTAATGAGTTTGTCCAGCAAATGGCGCTCTATTGGTGGTCTGATCTTATCTGTATCATTACAACATCAAGAGTTCAAAGAGTTTTTATGTTCAGAAACACTGTATGATTTCATCAACTCAGTTATTTGTGCAGATGTTATAAAGTAAGGTAAGTAACGACGACAAGGATGCAGTTTAACAGAGACTTCAAACTTTACTCTCTCCATTGTGCAATCGTCAACATCTCTCATACATAAGACCTGTAAATCAAGCGTCCGTTCACACAGAACGCGTTTTTCATTCCACTGAGCTTCTTTTCCATTGTTTTCCACTAGGAATGTTTGTATCGATACTGAAGTAGCCTATTGAAATGCTTAGTATCGAAAGTAGGCGATCCTCAAATTAATATAGATTAATATAAATTTAAATTGTAGTAGGCCTATACATAGCTTGTGCAATTCCATTTATTTAAATTGAACGTTAACTATACGAACTAACGATATAGCTAGTTCATAATGATCATGTTCTATCTGTAACTAATGTTAAATCATACTCTTTCTAAAAAAAGGTTGCATTTTATGGGCGCAGTAGCCTGTCACTTATGAAAATGAACCATGGTTTTACAACAGTTGCTGTATTTTAACTATAGTATTTGTAGATTTCCATGGTTACCACTAGTAAACATATTTTAACCATGTGTAAACAAAAACATAATCTAATAAATAGCATATTGAATGTTAAAATCCCTTTTAAAAGTGGGTATCTTTTTCTGTGATAGGTCTGTGAAAACCTGTATTGTCTGTATTATGATAAGTTAACATGTTTTGTGTTGTGTTATGTACAGTGGAAGCAGATTTCCAAATTTCAAATAAAAACATAATTATTACCCATTTTACGCTTAGCAGCTCATTTAATAAATCAATGTAATAGTTTACAAGTTCAGTTTAGCGGTATCAGTATTGATGTTGACGATACTGGCCTTTGAAAGCATCGGTATCGTATCAAAAATAAAATAAGTTATCCTCGACCCCTAAAATCACATGCTAGATGGATGTGTTTAAAGTCCTCCTGTGGTGAAAATCCATAATGTTGTTTAAATGTCTATGTGGTGTTTTTAATATGCTTTAAGACAAACCATGTGTAAATTCATAAGTCGACAGCATTGCTGAGTATTTTCTGCTTAAAACTGCAGTGAACCAAAGACAGTCTCAAAATCACGGTTTGAAATCGCTGGTGTTTCTGACGTCACAAACGACCTTGTAACCAATCAGATCAACGTGTGATCGTCAACCAGTGGATCTCTGAGCTGAGTGAGTGAGTGGAGGCGGGGCTCATTTGCATATTCATAGAACCGCACATACTAAATGAGGCAAGGGTGTCGAGTTACATTCAAGATATTTTAAGGCATAAATATATATTTTTTCAAGGAAAAACGTTTAAATATGTAATTTTGCTGATCAAAGATAAGTTTTAAGAGATAAAATGATTGACTACAGGGGGACTTTAACTTTTGCACTCGCGTCTCACTCTTGACATAGCGTTATCAATGATCGTAAATACACGTTTTCTAGTTAAAAACTGGACATAAACGCTCTCCCAAGTCGTAATTACCACTGGGAAACTTGGGGATAATTTTGATACCCAAGTTCTGGAGTTGGACAGCCCATAATGATGCATGTTTGAGCTGTTTTAACAAAGCAACTAGTACTGACATATCTTAAAATATATCAGTGCCATAGTTTTGTCTCACGACGCACATCAGTAATGTTTTTTCCTATAAGGCACGTTTATAAAAGCTAATTGAAGGCCTAATCCTGGCTCAATCTAAGCCCTGTCTGTGAAACCTGGCCTATATGTTTTAGAAAAAAGTCTGTATTTGACTGAAATTAGCGCAGTGAATGTTTACATGGTTGTCAATTAATGAGGCGCTTGGTTTAATAAGATTTTACCAATAAATAGGCTAGAATAATCCTGCTGTCCTCCATGATACTCTTTCTGACAACAAAGCAACACGCTTGAAATCACAACGTCAGAAGTGGGAAGTTGGACATTTCCGACAGCATTAAAATAAGGGACCGTTCACACAGAACACGGTTTGCAATTCCACTAAACTGCAAAAACGCATTCTGTGCCGACATACATGCGGACAGATGAGGATCTTCACATGCCTTACAAGGGCTGTTTGTTAAAGTTTACAGAGATCCTCTATTTACATAAACCACATGCGTATTTCCTTATTAGGTGTGTGTCCATTCTGACTATAGTGGACCGCTACGGTTTCTCCAACAGTGGCGGCTGTTGCTAAAAGATCATTGGGTTTTCTTCTAGCTGACCTTTCTAACCCAAACACTTCTTACATACAAGCATCCGTCTTGAGTTTGTGGTGATATCTGCCGACACAAGAGCACAACTAGACTATATTCACACAACTTATAGGACATGTTAAACCCTGCGTCAACAGAACCACGGAGCCGAGCGCTTTAGGTCGTTTATAATAATAATAATAATAATAACCTTTATTTTCTATAGCGCCTTTAACCCTTTAAGTGTCACCCCCCCCCCCTTTTTTTGAATAGACATGAAAATGCACATTTCAAACTTAAATGGTTGTAATTCAAGAATGCTTTGGAATATAGACGTAAGATTGGTTTTGTTATTTTGTTATAAGAAGACATTTGACAAATTTTTGTAGAGGTGAAATAAATTAAGAAAGTGAAACAGAAAAAAAGTTATAGAAGTTTGAGTTTATGAAAATGTACAATGTAAATAATTAAATTATTCATATTTTATATAAAATATATTTTTTCAAAACCTGGGCGACTCTAAAACTGGGGAAAAAAATCAAAGGCAAAAATCTGAACAAGTTGTGTTTCAAATTTTAGGTTGATATCTCAAAAAATGAGCTTTTAATAAGATTTTGTTTGGGCGCAGCTTCCACTAGGGCAAAAGCAGACTCATATAAGGGCGCCTCCATTTCCATATGTGTTTTGAGTGATCTGAACCATTATTTCCACAATTTTCATACAATTTATGAAGTAGACATCCTATTCAGAAGTAATATGAGAAGTTTGGCAGATTTTGATATGAATTCAACCTCTAAGAAACGCATACAAAGAACACGCATGTGCGTTATAGCTCGCTGCCACATCACAAATGGTGAATCTGTTATTTTTTCTTTATATTTAAAACATTTTGAACCTTTTTTTCTAAAATAATTGAATGGATGCTATCATTTGAAGTCTTGGCATGAAAACAAACTGAGGTTTCTACCCTTCTTTCATGATTTTTCATGTTCATCGCCATTTCAAAATAAAGGTCTAAACACGCCTTAGGAGTTTGGAAATATTCTTGTTGCAAATTGAAAAATTACGGCTTCTCTGTAATTTATTTTGAAAACCACTCAAATATGGACACTAGAGATTGTAAGCTTT
>JARWKJ010000008.1:2846805-3076805 GCA_029959095.1 Rhinichthys osculus | reverse complement strand
AGCTTCTTCTATCTGAGCTCGGTGTTGAATCCGCTGCTGTATAACCTCTCCTCACGCCAGTTTCGCTCTGCGTTCTGGCAGACACTCCTGTGCCGTTTGTCTCTCGAGCACGTCAACAGAAGAACACTGGAAAGCAGTCAAGCCTCAAAGAGCTCCAGTAACACCGTACGCCCCCTGCTGAGACGATCGCTAAACCGCGTACGGACAGTCGCCAGCGACAGATCGACAACTCCATCGTCAGAAGAGAGACAAAGTACTCCGAACCCCACAGAGCGACAACCGGCCAGCTCTGAACCACAGGAAGAGGAGAGAACTCAAGCCACCACACTACCTAACACTAACTGATCAACAAACTAACTGTATACAACTGAAGACTGCTGACCACTAAAGACTGCTGGAGATTGCTTTACAGCATGCTGTAGACCACTGTAGATCACTATAGACCACTGTAGACGACTGTAGATCACTGTAGATCACTATAGTCCACTGTAGATCACTATAGACCACTGTAGACCACTGTAGATCACTATAGACCACTGTAGACCACTGTAGATCACTATAGACCACTGTAGACGACTGTAGATCACTGTAGACCACTGCAGATCACTGTAGACCACTGCAGATTACTGTAGACCACTGCAGATCACTGTAGACCACTGCAGATTACTGTAGACCACTGCAGATCACTGTAGACCACTGCAGATTACTGTAGACCACTGCAGATCACTGTAGACCACTGTAGATCACTATAGACCACTGTAGATCACTGTAGACAAGTGTATAACACTGTAGACCACTGTAGATCACTATAGACCACTGTAGATCACTATAGACCACTGTAGACGACTGTTGATCACTATAGACCACTGTAGATCACTGTAGACCACTGTAGATCACTGTAGATCACTATAGACCACTGTAGTCACTATAGACCACTGTAGATCACTATAGACTACTGTAGATCACTGTAGACCACTGTAGATCACTATAGACCACTGTAGATCACTATAGACCACTGTAGATCACTATAGACTACTGTAGATCACTGTAGACCACTGTAGATCACTATAGTCCACTGTAGACAAGTGTATAACACTGTAGACCACTGTAGATCACTATAGACCACTGTAGATCACTATAGACCACTGTAGATCACTATAGACCACTGTAGACCAGTGTATAACACTCTAGACCACTGTAGATCACTATAGACCACTGTAGATCACTATAGACCCCTGTAGATCACTATAGACCACTGTAGACGACTGTAGATCACTATAGACCACTGTAGATCACTGTAGACCCCTGTAGATCACTATAGACCACTGTAGATCACTATAGTCCACTGTAGACAAGTGTATAACACTGTAGACCACTGTAGATCACTATAGACCACTGTAGATCACTATAGACCACTGTAGACCAGTGTATACAACTCTAGACCACTGTAGATCACTATAGACCACTGTAGATCACTATAGACTACTGTAGATCACTATAGACTACTGTAGATCACGATAGATCACTGTAGACCACTGTAGATCACTATAGACTACTGTAGACCACTGTATAACACTGTAGACCACTGTAGACCACTGTAGACCACCATAGACCCCTGTAGACCACTGTCGACCACCATAGACCTCTGTAGACCACTGTAGACCACTGTAGATCACTACAGACCACTGTAGACCACTGTATAACACTGTAGACCACCGTAGACCACTGTAGACCACCATAGACCCCTGTAGACCACCATAGACCACTGTAGACCACTGTAGATCACTACAGACCACTGTAGACCAGTGTATTACACTGTAGACCACTGTAGATCACTATAGACCACTATATATCACTGTAGACCACTGTAGACCCGTGTAGACCACTGTAGATCATTGTAGGTCGCTGTAGACCACTGTAGGACATTGTAGACCACCGTAGACCCCTGTAGACCACTGTAGGTCACTGTGAACCACTGTAGGACATTGTAGACCACCGTAGACCCCTGTAGACCACTGTAGACCCCTGTAGACCACTGTAGATCACTGTAGACCACTGTAGATCACTGTAGACCACTGTAGACCATTGTAGACCACTGTAGATCCCTGTAGACCACTGTAGACCCATGTAGACCACTGTAGGTCACTGTAGACCACTGTAGGTCACTGTGAACCACTGTAGGTCACTGTAGGTCACTGTAGACCACTATAGGTCACTGTAGACGACTGTAGGTCACTGTGAACCACTGTAGGTCACTGTGAACCACTGTAGGTCACTGTAGACCACTGTAGGTCAGTGTAGACCACTGTAGGTCACTGTAGACCACTATAGACGACTGTAGGTCACTGTGAACCACTGTAGGTCACTGTAGACCACTGTAGGACACTGTAGACCACTGTAGACGACTGTATGTCACTGTGAACCACTGTAGGTCACTGTAGACCACTGTAGGACACTGTAGACCACTGTAGGTCACTGTGAACCACTGTAGGTCACTGTAGACCACTGTAGGTCAATGTAGACCACTGTAGGTCACTGTAGACCACTGTAGGACACTGTAGACCACTGTAGACGACTGTATGTCACTGTGAACCACTGTAGGTCACTGTAGACCACTGTAGGACACTGTAGACCACTCTAGGTCACTGTGAACCACTGTAGGCCACTGTAGACCACTGTAGGTCACTGTAGACCACTGTAGGTCACTGTAGACCACTGTAGGTCAATGTAGACCACAGTAGAAAACGGTATACCACTATAGATCACAGCAGACAGCCGATGACCACTGCAGACCACTGTAAATCACTGCAGACCCCTGTAGACCACTGCAGACCACTGTAAATCACTGCAGACCCCTGTAGACCACTGTAGGTCACTGTAGACCACTGTAGATCACTGTAGGTCACTGTAGATCACTGTAGGTCACTGTAGACCACTGTAGATCACTGTAGGTCACTGTAGACCATTGTAGACGACTGTAGGTCACTGACCACTGTATGTCACTGTAGGTCACTGTAGATCACTGTAGATCACTGTAGACCACTGTAGACGACTGTAGGTCACGAACCACTGTAGGTCACATACAGGTACACATACAGTAGTGACATACAGTGGTCAGTGACCTACAGTCGTCTACAATGGTCTACAGTGATCTACAGTGATCTACAGTGGTCTACAGTGACCTACAGTGATCTACAGGGTGGTGATGGCGCAGTGGATAAGACACATGCCTTTGGTGTGAGAGACCCGGGTTCGAATCCACTGTGAGACACCAATGTGTCCCTGAGCAAGACACTTAACCCCTAGTTGCTCCAGAGGCGTGCGACCTCTGACATATATAGCAATTGTAAGTCGCTTTGGATAAAAGCGTCAGCTAAATGAGTAAATGGAAATGGAAATGGAAAGGTCACTGTAGGTCACTGTAGATCACTGTAGACCACTGTAGGTCACGAACCACTGTAAACCACTGTAGGTCACTGTAGACGACTGTAGGTCACGAACCACTGTAAACCACTGTAGGTCACTGCAGGTCACTGTGAACCACTGTAGGTCACTGTGAACCACTGTAGGTCACTCTAGGTCACTGTAAACCACTGTAGGTCACTGTAGACCACTGTAGAAAACGGTATACCACTATCACAGCAGACAGCCGATGACCACTGCAGACCACTGTAAATGTAGATCACTGTAGACCCCTGTAGATCACTGTAGATCACTGTTGACAGTAGATCACTGTAGAAAACGCTATCACAGCAAACCACAGCAGACCACAGTAGATCACTGTAGATCACTGTAGACCACTGCAGATCACAGCAGACCAGATGGTTTAGAGTTTATAAACTTTAATCACAATTCAGGACATGAAGCAGTGCATGGGTCAAATGTGAAATGAGAGTGAGGGACCAAGAAACTGTAACCATAATGAACCAGGAAAAGTGCAATACTCATAATACAATAATAAGAAATATTAGTGATGTTTCTTGAAAAAGTATTTTGTCAGAATATATGGCTATTTCTGAATGACTTTCAGTTGAGAAAGATGCAGTTTACCAGCAGAGTCTAACTGACCCATGTTAACTAGCAGCCAAACCACTCTTTTAAACCTTTGGAGTTAACAGGGAATCTCAGATTGATTGATACGATTATATATCGTATCACTTTATTTATAAAGTCCAATTAAGACACTCTACTAACAACAAGTACGTCAACTTATTCTAATAACCCTGACCCTAACCTAACACTCTACTAATACTGCAATGAAAGTTAGTTGAGATGTAGTTGCAAAGTTACTTATAGTTAGTAGAATGTCTAAAGGCGACTGACTATCCATCCATCAATCCAAAAATGATTTTTCAAAGTTGTAAATAAAGATTATTGGAGTATGACAATTGTTTTTTGTTGTTGTTTTTTTTTTACAAAAAAATACAATTTCAGTCTTTCTTCTTTAAATTTTGTTTCTTGGCAACCAATACAGTGAGACTATAAGACCCGGTTCTCAGGGATTCAACGGATAAAGTCCTGAAGCCGGACGCTCCGCCACGTCCAGCTCCGAGGGTGGTGGAGGACTCAACAGGCTTTCACTCTGGAGAAATATAAGCGCACGGTAGGACGCAGCAAGCCGACAGAGCCTATTTACCCATTTAGGGTGAGAACATGGCAGGAGACCAGCTCTACATGTAGGCTATAAAACCTAGAGAATGTGTTAGGTGTCGCCAAGCCCACAGCTCTACAGATATCTGTTAGCGAGGCGGCACGTGCCAACGCCCAGGAGGATGCAACGCCTCACGTGGAGGATAAGCCAAGGCGATGGCATCCACTATCCAGTGGGCCAACCTCTGCTTGGAGACAGCCTTTCCCTTCTGCTGGCCTCCGTAACAGACAAAGAGCTGGTCTGAGGTCCTGAGGCTTTGAGTTCTGTCCACGTACAGTCGCAGAGCACGGACGGGACAGAGCAAAGCCAGGGCTGGGTCTGCCTCCTCCAGGGGCAGCGCTTGCAGGTTCACCACCTGGTCCCTGAAGGGAGTGGTAGGAACCTTGGGCACATAGCAAGGCCGGGGTCTCAGTACCATGTGGTTGTCACCCGGCCCAAACTCTACGCACGATTCGTCGACCGAAAATGCCCTACCCTCTTGATAGAGGCCAGTGCAACCAGTAGCAAAGTCTTCATGGACAAAAGGTTTAAGTCTCCTGACTGCAGATGCTTAAAGGGAGCATCCTGAAGTGCTCGGAGCACCAGGGAAAGGTCCCATGAGGGTGAGGAGAGGGATCGAGGAGGATTTAACCGTCTCGCCCCCCTAAGGAACCTGACAACCAGGCTGTGCTTCCCCACTGATTTGCCATCTATGTGGTCGTGATACACTGAAATAGCGGCAGCATGTACTTTGAGGGTGGAGGGAGACAGCCCTCACTCCAACCCATGCTGCAGGAAGGAAAGCACAGACCCTATCGAACATCTTCGGTGGTCCTCTCGGTGAGAGGAACACCACTCGACAAACAGGTTCCACTTCAAGGCGTAAGCGCGTCTCGTAGATGGTGCTCACGCTGAAGCGATGGTGTTAAGTACCTAACGATGCTAAGTCACCTAGAACCTCCGCGTCCCATCCAGGGACCAGATGGAGTTTCCAGAGATCCGGACGCGGGTGCCATAGGGTGCTAATTTTCCCCCTTCTCTGAGAAAGAAGGTCCTTCCTCAGAGGAATGGGCCAAGGAGGGGCTGTCACAAGGAGCTTGAGTTCCGGGAACCACGTCCGGGTGGGCCAATAGGGACCTGCACCTCGTCCTCCCTGACTTTGCACAGGGTTTGTGCAAGTAGGCTCACTGGGGGAAGCTGTGTGCCAGTGCATACGTGCCGAGTGTTCCCTCGGTCAGGAAGTAAAACAGCTGGCAGTGGGAGGTCTCTGGAGAGGCAAACAGGTCTACATGAGCCTCCCCGAACTCTCTCCAGATCAGCTGAACCGCCTGGGGGTGGAGTCGCCACTCTCCCGGGAGCGCAGCTTGTGATGGCTCGTCGGCCACACGGTTACGCACACCGGGGACGTGAATGGCCCGAAGCGACCTTAGATATTTCTGACTCCAGAGGAGGAGATGGCGGGCGAGTTGCGACATGCAACGGGAGCGAAGACCACCTTGCCGGTTGATGTACACAACGGTCGCAGTGTTGTCCGTACGGACCAGTACGTCCCTGCCCTGCAGCGGCCTCTTTAAGCGGCTCAGAGCGAGACGTACTGCCAGCAACTCGAGGCAGATGCATCTGTGAACACCACAGCACGCCTGGACACCTGTTCCAAAGGCACTTCTGACCACGGGCTGAAGGTCACGACTCGGCCGTGAAACCAGTGCTAAAGCGGTCTCATATGGAGCAACCCAAGCGGTGTTACCGCTGCCGTCGCTGCCATATGCCCCAGGAGCCTCTGAAAAAAAATTCAGTGGGACCGCCGTCCTGCCTTTGAACGGATCCTCTGTGAGGCGTTCTGTTTGTGTGACCGAATCCAACTCCATACCGAGAAATAAGATCCTCTGCACGGGGGAGAGTTTGCTCTTTTCCCAGTTGACCTGAAGAGTAAAGACCCAAGTGGCCGAGGTGACTGAGCACCAGATCCCTGTGTTCGCATAACTGATCTCGAGAGTGGGCCAGTATGAGCCAGTCGTCGAGAAAGTTGAGAAAGTGACCGACTGATATGGAACTGAAATATATATATATATTTTTTAAAACAATTACATAAAATAAAATATAAAAAACGTATTTTTATTTCATCTAGTTGCCAAGACAACATTTCTCATTTTCATTTAAGTTGAAGTAGTAAAATAACCTAAACTAAAACTGAAACTCAATAAAAAACTAGACATTTTAAAAATTCAAAAACTAATATTAATAACAACTGACTAAAAAACGAACAAAACTGACTTAAAAAAATTACTAGATAAGCTTGTGTTTTGTTTACAGCTATCAATCTGTTCAATTCTCTTACCAAAGATAGTTGCAAAGTGATTAAAGACCATAACAAATATTAAAGGCTTTAAATATGGCTCATTTTCATATGGATGCCTTCATTGTTTGATCATTCCAAATCATTGGCAAAAGTGCCCAAACATCGGTTAATCATTAATGCTACAGCCCATGTGGATAACTTTTGAATAAACTTTATTTTAATATATAGTTAAAATACAATGCTCTTGCAATGCATGATGTCATTTATTAGACACATAACCTACTTAATAAACTTCTTCTGTTCCAGTCATAAATGCATTTTAGGAAACTTAGGTTTTGTCATAATGTTATTTTAAAGAAGACAATGAGGAGATATGATTGATATAATCAGTACACTCTGAAGAAAAATCTGAAGAATCCCACAAACTTAATAACATGTATATAATAAGTAAAGCTTCTCCTCACTGATTCAAAGTAAAACCTGATTGTTGGTGCAAGCACTGCAAAAATTATTGTCTTTCTGTCTTGTTTTCCAGTACAAATATCTAAACATTCTTAATAATAAACATAATCTTGTTTTCCCTTTGAATTAAGTTTATTTTTCTGACCCCAGTGGCAGTTATTTGTTCTAGTTTGAACCAAAAATACAGAGGAAGAGCATTATTTTTGCAGTGTACTGAAAACAACATTGGGCCCTCAGCTGGGCTTTTCAATGCCGTCCTCAGAGAAGAAAGCCGTCAGCTCCTTTCCATCAGAAACGTATTTTATATTCTCAACCTCTCCTCCATAGTTACTGGGCTTCTGGAAGTGGATTTCTAGATGGTCCTGAAGATCTTCTTCATCCATCAGCCCCTGAATTCCCCCCAGAAGCACCGTGCGATTCGGGGCCCCTGAGTACGTCTGCAATGTGACAGCAAACACCATCAATCAAATGCATGCTCTTCCTCACTGAACTTGTTTCTGATGTAGAAAATGAACGCGTATGTGTGTTGTTGAAAACATACTTGAAATTTCTTGAGCTGGTAGTCATACAGAGGAAGCACGTCAACCACCACGTCGCTGCCGGTGTCTACACAAAACTTTCCTCTGAGAGACAAATTCTCCGCGACTGAAAGTGAAACCAGAAAGGCTGTCGTGAAGAACTATAAATCTGACAGATAATAAAATTCATAACTGAGGGGAAACATCCAACCACAAATGCAACAGACTTGCAAAACCTACAGTGGCTGAATTATAACAAAAGTTAGTGCAGATCAGTATGGGACAAGTACTGGGAATTAATTATAATTTAGTTTGAATGATGATATCCCTTCATTCTAGAGATATTCCCATTCAGGGACTGTGGAAAAACATCTTCAAATAATGTGAAAGTCTAGTTGTAAATCATACATTACCAGTGTTGTGTGTAATGCGTAACAAAGTAAAGCGTTACAGTAACGTAACTACTTTTTCGGGTAAAAAGTAGTGTAACGCGCTACTACTGAAAATTTGGTAACGAAACGTAGTTCCTTTTTCAATTCGGCGAAACGTTACTTTTCCAAGGGACAGATTTGACAGCGATCTCTGTCATTTGACAGATTTGACAGCGATCGCCATCTCCGTATGAACGACAGAGAAAAATGCACATAATGGATTACATAATCAGAGAGTAGCCTATTTCTTTTTGTTTTGAATTGTTTCGTTTAAAGAGATTTCGAGCTTTCTATATATTTCTCATGTCTGTGAGGCATACGCTGAGTTTCGGCTAATTTATGATGAGGTGCGCTCCAGTTCACGCGCAACAAGTGACTGTTATCTGCTATATTTGCTTGTTATTTATTAAATCCAGGCAATTGGTTGATAAAAAAATTATTAAAATTAAGATACAATTTATACAAAACGAAATTCACTTTAAAGAAAGGCTTTCTTCAAAACAAAACTTAATGAAGTGGTCAAAATCATGTCTCCCGATATATTGCGCATCCATCTTACTCATGCTGTTCACTTTTCAGAATCAACATAGATGGAAAAAAAATAACGTCATAATATTTTAACAAATATGAAACTAAATGCGCTTATTTAATGGCTACAACACGTATAGTAGGCCTAGACTCTCTCTATTTAAATTGCTGCACATTCATTTAATTCTGAATTTTGCACACAAGTTGAAAGGCATTTGTTTATGTGAATAGTAAAATATATCTGCAACTTCATCAAGTTCATGGATAATTGTGCGTGCATTTATTAATATACTAAATACTGAAATCATAATAAAGTAGGCTGTACAAAAAAAATCAGATGAGCCCAGAATATGAATGCAATGTGTTTAATTACACGTTAAGCATTTTCCTCCCATAGAAAACCATTATAAGAACGCTTAATTTGGCTTAATGCAGATTAGAATGTCCCCTTATTATGTCGAAATAACAAGATAAGTTATCATTTTTTTTCTTTACCATGCGGTTCAGGACTTCCATAGAATTATTTTTGGGGGTGCTAACGGGGAGCTTTGCTCTTTCTTGGGGGCTTTCTTTCTCATCCATGCATATGCCTATCCATTAACGGGCATTTCTTCATAAATATTCAAAATTTTGATAAATGCATTATGCATTTATGGCATTATATATGGCATTATGCATAGTAGAACTTTATTTAGGCCTACACATTTAGGAACAGATATTGGGTTCTGCCCAAAGTCAAGCAACATAAAAGTAACGTAAAAGTAACTAGTAATGTAAAAAGTTACTTTCCATATGGGGTAACTAAGTAAAGTAAGGGATGACTTTTTTTTAAGAATTAACGAGTAACGAGTTACACTACTTTTTAAAAGTAACTTCCCCAACACTTTACATTACCCAGCTAACAGGGATCGTTCTCAGAACGTTCTGGCAAGGTTTAATCAAAGTTATGAACAAACTTCCAGCTCCCAGTAACATTAATAGAATATTAGTTCAAAGTAATCTGGTCTTTAATAATGTTCTGAAAACATTAGCACAAAAACATTATTTAAGCATTATTTTGTTTTTTAAACGCTGTTTCAGAATGTTCAGAGAACTCTCCAAAGTAAACATTCTCTGAATGAAAATTATTATTATTATTTTTATTTTTTTAATGTTCCCTTAACGTTCGCTCTTAAAAGAATGAAGAAAAAAAAAAACAATAGATTTGAACGATCAGGAAACATTTAAAAAACAATTTTATAACTTAACAGGAATGTTAGCAAAACATTCTTAGAACATATTTTTGTTAGCTGGGTATGTGCTTCCCAATTTGCATACTTGTGCAATATTCTAAGCCATTTTGCAGCATAAATAGTCTCACACAATCGCTCTCTCACTGATGCATTCATATTTCATACAAATGTGTTCTTTACTGTGCTACTTTATCTGTATCTCATTTAGAACGAGACGAATTCTGTGAGAAATATAACGAGCCAAAGACAAACGAACTGATTTAAATAATCTGTTATAGGAGCACTGCGTCAAATGCCATAGCTGTGCACAAGACAACCCGCGTTCACTCTCAGCTCGAGGTTCAGGCTTATTTCTTCATTATTTACGTAATCTGCGACTATTCGACTCGACTTTAATCACATAAATGTCCAATTAAAAAAATTCAGAAGTAATTCAACCTCTAGTACATGATGCATTGTATAAGTATGTAGTGTATAGTACGGCATTCCTAACACAACTTCTATGATGAACAGGAAACACACAATAATAGTATAGAAGTTCAAAACAACATCATGTGAGGATAAAGACACACCTCCAGTGTTGACGAAAGTTACGCGGCCTGTGCCGTTACTCTTGTTGTACTCCAGTTTTTCCACTTCACCTCCACCTCGACTGACTCTAGAGAAGGACAGCTCCAGCCGGTCTCTCATTCGCTCCTCGGGTAAAGTGGGCGGGGCGTTGCGGAACTTGATGGTCTTCTTTGATACCTTGATGTGAACCTGCATGGACAGAAGTGATTCACGTCAACAAAGAACACATTATTCTGAAACAAATCTGTGATACTAAGGATATGAACATTTTGGCCAATGCCGATAACGGATAATTCTTTATATTTGAAAGCCGATAACCGATATATTGGGCGATAAATCAAAATCCAAATTTTTTATAATTTTTGAGAGCCTGATTAAAAAAAAATAATAATTCTCCATGTCCCAAGCACACAATTATAATGATGTTTTTATTATAATTTTATAGCCTATATGACAGACTTGCACTGCACATGTTGTACTGAACCGTAGCAATTCCAATCATAATAATCCATTATTGGCTGTAATATATCGACCACATTTTTTTTATTGGGCCGATAAGGATACCATTAAAAATGAACAGCCGATACTGATATGGTGGCCGATATATCGTGCATCCCTGTGTGATACAATCCCTCATTTCAGCTCTGATGAAAAAACCTCTCAAATCGCTCTACCTCAAACTTCACGGAAGGATCCAGAGATAAAGAGTACGGCTTCACATCCATCTTGGATTTGTCACAGGTCACCGAGCACTTCGCCAGTCTGAGGATCTGCTCTGCCACTGAAAGACACACAACAGAGACAGTGTGTCCACATTATGAGAAACACACACTGAACAAAATTATAAACGCAACACTTTTGTTTTTGCCCTCATTTTTCATGAGCTGAACTCAAAGATCTAAGAGTTTTTCTATGAACATAAAAGGCCTATTCCTCTCAAATATTGTTCACAAATCTAAAGGCATTTTATAGTGGACAGCCTAAGGCACACCTGTGCAATAATCATGCTGTCTAATCAGCATGTTGATATGCCACACCTGTGAGGTGGATGGATTATCTCGGCAAAGGAGAAGTGCTCACTAACACAGATTTAGACAGATTTGTGAACAATATTTGAGAGAAATAGGCCTTTTGTGTACATAGAAAAAGTCTTCGATCTTTGAGTTCAGCTCATGAAAAATAGGGACAAAAACAAAGTGTTGCGTTTATAATTTTGTTCAGTGTATATACAGTAGTGGCAAAAGTTATATATGTTTTTAATGACTTACAAGTTCAGTTAAACCATCAAAATATGAGGAAAATATTATATTCCCCCCCAATATTTGTAATATGAGGGAAGAACAAAACACTTAACTTGGTTAATGTATTTATCTGACAAAATTATTTGGCAAAAAGGCAAATTACAGCTACAGGTTTTATTTTACTATGCATAAAAAAAACACAGAAAAATATAAAATCTCACAAGAAAAACAAGTAGCAATGTTAGGAAAACTTCCTACTTGCATCCCTATCTCACTAATAAATATCTCACTGTTGTTGATGGATGTTCCTAGAATTGTCATTTTTATTCATCTTTGATATATTTGTATTGTATTTGTTGTTTAAATTGTGTTTTTATGTGAAACTTTATGTCGCCATCTTGACCAGGACTCCCTGGAAGAAGAGATTTTATATTTTAATGGGACCTTCCTGGTAAAAGAAAGGCTAAATAAACATCCAGCAGAACCCACGACACCAGGATCTCTCTGTTGCAACACTTACATAAATGGATCAAAGCAAATAAAACCAGAAAAAAATGCACAGATCATGAAAAAATGTGATTTTGTCGATCTTACCCTTCTCCTCCTCAAACGTGATGAGAGCCTGGCCGCCCTTCAGGCGAAACGAGGGTCTTTGTGTGACCGTGAACACAGACGCCACGAAATCCTCTCTCTCGTCTCCCTCTTCCGCCTCAAGACCACGAGTAAACTTCACTGTTTTCACTGGGATTTTGGCTTGTATCTGCATTCAGAGAGAATGAAGAGTTATTGGTCAGTTACAGACAAGTATTCATATACATCACTGTAGATTCTGGGAAAGGACTATGGGCCCTATCTTGCACCCAGCGCAATTGACTTGGTACACCGACGCATGTATCATTCGTATTTTGCACCCGTGCAAAGCGGACTTTTCCCTCCACAGACGCACGCCGGCAAATCAGGGAATGAACTTGCGCTCCCTGGGCGGTTCAGCGCAAAAAAGGAGGCGTGTTCCGGCGCAAACAATCCCTAGTGCTATTTTGCAGTTCCAGAAAACGATTGCGCCACTGACCAGAAAAACCCAGTCTAAAGTCAGTGGCGCATTGCGCGTACATTCAGATGCTATTTTAAGCGCGCATGCTTGGCCATAATACAGAGTGTGAACAACGCGCATACACTGTAGATGATTCTCGCATCTACACAGATGCATTTTACTTTTTGCAAATGATATATTATTAAAAGGAAAAATATTAAAACACGAGGGAAATCATTGTTGTGTCCATGACGATGGGAAAAATAGGCATAAACCTTACACATTTACCCAAATTATTATATACATGTTTAACCGAAGCTAATTTGGGTGGGTTTGTCCCATCCCCAATGTCACTTCTCTTTCTTTTACGGCCCTGACGAGAACATCGATCTCCTCGGCTGTGAACCGATGGTAAATGCGCCGTTATAATAGTATTGCGCCATGGAACAAGCGCACCTCGTTCATCATGCTCATTAAAGGGAATGTGATATGACGCTCTTATTGGTTTGTTTCCCGTTACGCCCAAACCACACCTATGAATAATGAAGATACTTCAGACCAACTCGTTTTAGATTTGCGTCGAGCGCAAGACTCATTTTTTTCCCGCCAGTTAAATAGCAACAGCGCCGAGATCCGCCCACAAAGTTACTTGCGCTTTGTGCTTGACACTTGGGTTTTAGATCGTTAAAATAGGGCCCTATGTCTGAGTTGAGCACTCTTTGAGTTTTAGGCTAAAAAAATGTATTAAAGAAAGATGTGATATGGCAATGAGGCACTACATGTATCACTACACTTCCACGAAGAACCTTTAACATCCATGGAACCACTAAGGTTCTGTCCGCAGTTTTCCCTCTTTGTCGCCATCTCTGTTCGAAATCTGCAATTGCACTTATTATCGGAATTATCAACTTTATGTCAAGTCAAGTCATCCTCATTTATATAGCGCTTCTAACAATGTAGATTGTTTCAAAGCAGCTTTACGGAGATAAACATATAATTTAAGGTAACAGAGATTGGTTTGGTTTTATAGCGGTTCTTGAATAATGTTATTTTCCAGCTAAAGTTAGTTTTGATTGATTCACTTCCGGTGAAATGATAATTTGTTATTAAATTAGGGGCCGCTAAGACGACACCGTTCTCTCTAAACAGACTTTAAACTGCGTTCACATGCGCATTAAGGATTTATTCTATAGTTATGTGCATTTGAATATATGTGTGCAGGTTTATGGATACTGGAATTCAGAATCACAGATTACACTTTTTGGAAGTATGACCAACCCAAGAATTTGTACCGGAAAATGTCATCTGAACAAGTAAGAAACATCCACTTTTGTTCTGACCAACTAAGGGGAAAAACCATTGCAGTAAACTGCGCTGATTAAAGGGAAAGTTCACTTTGAAATTAATTTTTGGTATGTTTTAGCTTACCTCAAGGGCATCCAAGATGTAGGTGTCTTTGTTTCCACAGTATTTTCAATTTTGATATTTTTAGGTCAAAGCGTTCTTGTCTGTCAGTCATATAATGCAGGTCTATGGTCACCACCTCAAAGAGCAGCACAGAGAAGTCCAAATTAAACATGATTTAATGACTCGTAAATGTAAGTACACATTGATGGCCTAAGACACGAAACGAGCGGTTTGTGTGAGAAAACGAACAGTATTTATATCGTTTTTACCGCTTGTAAACACAGCCACGTCCAAGTGATCTGAGGGCGCCGGCGCTTCGGTCTGGAAGTGATCTCTCGCGCGTGTACGTCACTCATTGTTTACACAGAGATTTCGGAAGTTTTACCTTTCACTGTGAAGATCTAAACATATTTAGATATACAGGAAATCGCAATGGAAGACGATTTCGATATATCAACAGACAACGTTCCGGCGCTTTCCGGCGCTTGCACAGACCGAAGCGCCCGCGCCCTCAGATCACTTGGACGTGGCTGTGTTTACAAGAGGTAAAAACGATATAAATACTGTTCGTTTTCTCACACAAACCGCTCATTTCGTGTCTTAGGCCATCAATCTGTACTTACATTTACGAGTCATTAAATCATGTTTAATTTGGACTTCTCTGTGCATGCTCTTTGAGGTGGTGACCATAGACCTGCATTATATGACTGACAGACAAGAACGGTTTAACCTAAAAATATCAAAATTGAAAATACTGCGGAAACAAAGACACCTACATCTTGGATGCCCTTGAGGTAAGCTAAAACACATCAAAAATTAATTTCAAAGTGAACTATCCCTTTAAATATAACGATCGATTATCATATCACGTCAAACCGTGCAAATTATACTTTGTTCTCAAATTGTTAATATTCAACGTCAGCATTGCGTGACTACATTTAATGTCCTTCCGATATTATCCTTGTTTTCGCATGGGTCCGGTTGCAGTCTCTTTTTTTCTGTAGCCGCTCCGAAGTCTTTTGTATTTTACAGCGGGTGAGTCTCTAGTTGTCACTGATGATCCTCGTTTAAATCTTTCTGGATCCAACATCAAATTGATAAGTTTAATTTAGGGCTGTGCAAAGATTAATTGCGATTAATCGCATCCAAAATAAAAGTTTTTGTTTACATAATATATGTGTGTGTTCTGTCCATAATTATTTTGTTTATATAAATACACACACATGCATGTATATATTTAAGAAAATCTGTTATTCATATATAAAATATTTATATATAATATAGATTATGTATTTATATATATACAGTATTTACGTGCAAATAATTCTTAAATATATACATGCGTGCATATGTATTTATATATACAAAATAATTATACACAGAACACACACATATATTATGTAATGTAAACAAAAACTTTTATTTTGGATGCGATTAATCGTAATTAATCTTTGCACAGCCCTAGTTTAATTATATCAAGTGCTGTGAGAAAAGGCTATAAATCTCCACCTCCAGCATCCTCACACTCAATATAGCTTATACTAGCCGAGACTCTTCTTTATGTGGACAGATGTGTGTGTGCAGATGTGTGTGTGCAGATGTGTGTGTGCAGGTGTGTGTGTGCAGGTGTGTGTGTGCAGGTGTGTGTGTGCAGATGTGTGTGTGCAGATGTGTGTGTGCAGATGTGTGTGTGCAGATGTGTGTGTGCAGGTGTGTGTGTGCAGGTGTGTGTGTGCAGATGTGTGTGTGCAGATGTGTGTGTGCAGATGTGTGTGTACAGATGTGTGTGTGCAGATGTGTGTGTACAGATGTGTGTGTGCAGATGTGTGTGTGCAGATGTGTGTGTGCAGGTGTGTGTACAGATGTGTGTGTGCAGATGTGTGTGTACAGATGTGTGTGTACTGATGTGTGTGTACTGATGTGTGTGTGCAGATGTGTGTGTACAGATGTGTGTGTGGACAGATGTGTGTGTGCAGATGTGTGTGTGCAGATGTGTGTGTGCAGATGTGTGTGTGCAGATGTGTGTGTGCAGATGTGTGTGTACTGATGTGTGTGTACTGATGTGTGTGTGCAGATGTGTGTGTACAGATGTGTGTGTGCAGATGTGTGTGTACTGATGTGTGTGTGTACAGATGTGTGTGTGCAGATGTATGTGTGGACAGATGTGTGTGTGCAGATGTGTGTGTGCAGATGTGTGTGTACTGATGTGTGTGTACTGATGTGTGTGTGCAGATGTGTGTGTACAGATGTGTGTGTGCAGATGTGTGTGTACAGATGTGTGTGTACTGATGTGTGTGTACTGATGTGTGTGTACTGATGTGTGTGTGTACAGATGTGTGTGTGCAGATGTGTGTGTACAGATGTGTGTGTACTGATGTGTGTGTACTGATGTGTGTGTACTGATGTGTGTGTACTGATGTGTGTGTACTGATGTGTGTGTGCAGATGTGTGTGTACAGATGTGTGTGTACTGATGTGTGTGTACAGGTGTGTGTGTGTGCAGATATGTGTGTACAGATGTGACGTAATGACACAAAGACATGCTCGAATCTCCCGTGGAAATCCACCAGTACCACTGGAATTAAAAACATTATTACAAGCTTACCGCTTTGAATCGAGCTACGGCAAGCAGAGAGTTTTGAACACTGGCTGGTTATGTATTTGCTTAAAAATTTATTTTGGATAATTTTTAACCCAAAAAAAAGCTACGGACTGCAGCTTTAAATTATCAAGACGTTAATTAATTAATAAATAATTTTTTAATTTTTTACTGGGCAACAGTAAAAAAAAAAAAGTGCACATTGTAACCCAACCTTGAATTTGCGTTGCAGAGAGTCACTTTCGTCCCTCTTGAGTTGAAGCTTCTTTCGAAAATCATCACGTTCTCTCTTCAGATCCTGATTGACCCGATCGAGACTCTTCATCTCCTCCTGAAATGATGAAGGAGAAACATAAATTCTCATCAGCTAATTTCAGTTAAGAGTGCTTACCCAACTACCAATAATATACTCTAAGAACGCTTTGTCAATGTTCCCTTTAAAGCCATGAAAACGTCATTGTTGAATGATCCCTGAACATTCAAAACATCCTGTTTTAAAAATGTTTCTTGTTGGTTATACGAATGTTAAAGGAACATTTCATTTTAGATGTTTGCACACATCATGGGAATGTTACTTTTAAACCTTCTCTGAAAATTCTGAAACAAGTAACAAATGATTATGGATTACAGATATGAAAACCTTTTCACAATATTCTAATTTTGACTTTGGGGTTTTCATAAGCTGTAAGGCATAATCATCAAAATTATAACAAATAAATGCTTGAAATATCTCACATGTAATGAGTCTATATAATATATTAGTTTCACCTTTTAAGTTGAATTACTGAAATAAATGAACTTTTGCACCATATTCAAATTTTTCGAGTTTCACCTGTATAATTAAATAATGTTTTTGTGCTAACATTTAAATAACATTTTTAAAGGCCCGATAACTGTGAACGTTGGTTCCTAACTTTGAGAGAACCTTGCCAAGTAGGGTAACATGAGGGATGATGACCCCCGGGGCAAGATGAGCCACCCACCCACTTTATTTTTTCTCCTCACCATAGATGACAAAATCTCATCTCAGCACTTTTAATAAATGTCTACGCTATTTTAAATTTTGACTTTTCATCTGAATATCAACATTTGTGAGATTTAGTCAGCTGAAACAGTTTTGAGGGCAATTGATCAAAAAAAAATTTCTGGCAAATAGTGTTTTACGGCATTGTATTATGTTGAATGTCAAAGTTGTTTGTGTCTATTTGTTAATTAGGGATTTAAGGACATATTAATGTTTATAGATCTGTGGAGTAAAAGTTATAGTGTTTAGTTTGAAGTAAAGAGATCAAATTAGGCCCTTGGGGTAAGATGGGTCATCCAGAATTGGCGCAGAAGGCAACAGGTTGTTCCTAGTGTTATTTTTCAATGTAATACTTATTGTAACTATTGGTGTTATTATTCAGCATTTCTATGAATTAGATGTACATTTCAGACATCTTTATTCCAACTTTCATTAAAACCTATGTGTTAATTGAGTGAAATCTTTTAATTAGATCTCTCAGTGGTTCTATTATGACATATTTTCGATTAAAATATAGGCAATTAAATATGTAAATATTCATATGCCTGTATTTAAGTAATATCATTTACCTTTTTTAGATAAATCTCTTTTACTGGTATTCTGCTTTGTCTGTCATCGGTTATTCAACTAAATTGTCAAAATAAAACTTTAAATACAATAGCTGATTTAGAATTTTAAAAATACTTTAAAAATATATAAATATTAATAAGAATTATATCAAAAGTAATTTATACACTGTGTAAAATTGTATCCAGTAGGGGCAGGCTTACCTCTTTTAATATTTGACATGTTGTGCTATAACAACTAGGCTAAATTAGCAAATATTTCAATTTATTTTTATTTACTCATTGTCTGATGCATCATCATCCTGCACATGCTAAACTTATATCTGAATATGTTGCTGTTTAAAAGTAAACCCACATAGTTCTTGAGGGAGTTATCTTCCCCCATGTTACCCTAAGTTTTGAGAAAGTTCCATGTTATTGGTTATTATAGCATCGAAATTCACCTGTACTTCTCGAAAATCTCTCTTAAATTGCTCTCCCAGTTCTTCTTCAGAATCCATAAACGCCTTAAGTTCTGCCTCGGCTTTTCTCTTTTCGTCATCAGCTGCAGCTTTTTCCAGCAGCAATCTGGATCTTTCATTATCAGCAGACTCAACGAGATCCTGTGTGGACATAATTGGGCCATTCCACCGAATGGGTGACATTTGCTTGTTGTATTTCTTCAAAATTAAACTTTATGTTTTATCTTTTTCAACATTGAATCTAATACTACACATATTTAACTATTCAAAATGTGTATTGGTCAATCTTAGGCAACTTTATTTACTTTTTTACAAGGTTTAAGCAGAAGATGGGCGCATGTTTTCTCAATCCTGTTACCGAAAACCATGTGCCATTTAAAAAGCAAGTTTAAAAGCATGTCAATTAATTCCTTTGTTTTCCCCACAAGAAAGTGTTTATTTTAAAGAAATTGTTGGTTATTTGTTCCAAAAATGTATATTTGTGACAATAAAATCACTATTAAGGCAAGGTGTATTTTAATAAAAAACACAAAGCCATTTTTTTCATTTTAAAGAAGACCAAAGCCTCAAGTTTATATATTTTTTAAACAATTTAATTGATTAAATAATTGTATAAATGATGGGCCAAACAAAACTGATAAAAACAGTGATTTAATTTAATTTTTTTAGAAAAATGAAAAAAAAATAGTAACAGGACTGAAAGTAACAGGATTGAGTTTTCAAGCAAAAAGTTATCAAATACATGGCATATGGCCACATAGTACATGCTAATAGCATGAGGACACTGAGCCATTTCTAGTGCCTTTCCAAAAGTTAATATTTTTAAAATAAACAAATAAAATCTAAGAAAAAGTTTAGGTAACAGGACAGTATGTTGAGATTGACCTTCTCAGTCGTAGTTACAATTTCATCACATATACAGAAATTAAAATGAGAAGACTAACTTATGGTCTTCCCATTGCCTTCAGAAGATCCAGATGATGCAACTTACTGTTGAAAATGGTCTTGTGGATTATTCCCAGTTTTTCAGAGGGGGTAATGTGTTAGGGTAACAGGACTGAGTGAAAACCCGGGGACATGACTAAAATGTGTATTTTATCTCAAATATTAGATAAAATGTCTTTTTATTTTTTTTATTTTAAAGCAGATTGGATATAAAGTCACACAACAATAAAAAAAAAATCAGATTTCTGAAGGATTTGAATCATTATATTTCATTGTAAAGTTTAGAGATGGAGAGTGGGGACATGCAGAAAATGCCATTTTTTAGTGTTCTATGTAGTTTTTATCTAAGTTTTTAAATATACATTTTAAATTTGTAGGTATATGTGCAGGACATTTTGCTTAATAATAAAATGTATTTTAGAGTTAATTTTCATGCAATTTTATACATATAATGTCCTGGGGACAGAAATGTCACCCTTTCGGTGGAATGGCTCAATTAATAATGCAAATGTTCGATGTAGATAATTTATGATGAATTGTTCGTGAAGTTTGTGTGTGTTTTTAACCTTGTATTTCTGTAGCTCCGCCTCAGCAGCGATCATCTCGTCGTCCAGGATGAGAAGCTGTTCGTTTTGAACACGATTTTAGACAAGTTTTTCACTAAAGCATTATAAAATGTTAAACTGAATTCACATCAAAAAAGTGTGTGAAACGGACGTACCTCGCCGTTTAGGTCTTCTGGGTTGTCAGACATGTCTCAAGCGAAATCGGCTATCTGAAGAAAAAAGAAGAAGAGACGATGAAATACTTGTCCAATGACTAAATTATCATATATATATTCAGTGAATATTATTCACCACGTATTATTTACCTCCCAACTTCCTGATTGCCTTGTAGCTACTTGATCAGAAGTCACGTGAGCGAAAGTGAAAGTATCTGAGGTAAAAAGACGAATCAAATCACCAAATACTTGTCCAGTGACTAAATGATCAGATTTATATTCAGTAAATATTATTAGCCGCTTATTATTACCTCCCAACTTCCTGATCCCGAACTTGCCTCGTATTGATAAGAAGTCACGTGAGCGATCTGAAGTAAAAGCGAAAGGACCAGTTGAATCGACTCGGTGCTTTCTTGAAATTCTTCATTTATGATTTGTTGTGAGTGTCTCCGTGTGACAATATGCCTGACAGTCACTTTTGAGCGTTTTTGTCACAGTTTTGTGACTTTAAAAGAAAGTTAGACTACTTCTCAACTCTTTGGAGCGCAAATATGGAAGAGAAAAGTCTGATTCTCGAGGGTTTGCCGGATGATTTTGACCGTGTGAAATCAAAGGTTGAGCTTTATTTTAAAAATAAAAGAAGATCTGGAGGAGAGATCGAGCAGATTCGAGAACATCAAGATGACAAACGAAAAGCACTTCTGATTTATATGAGGGAAGAAGGTGAGTCTATCAAAATTGATAGCTAAAACAAAAACAAAACCAACACTGATACACTTAAAGGAAGCTTAGGCTATTTACTGAACTGCAAGCTTAATTATTTCCTCCACGGAAAATAAAATAAAAAATAAAGGTAATTGCCATGGTTTATCTTACAAATCTGACTTTTCTACAACACTGAGAAAATTCAGAATGACGAAATATTATAAACTCGCATGGTTTTTAAATTTATCTGTAATGTATTTCTATGTGTGTTTACTTATTTTTATTGTATTGTAGCCTACTTTATTATTAGCCTATTATTATTATTTGTAATTGTTATTGCAGCCTAAACCTACCTTTTCCTACGCCACATAACGCTTTTCCCGAATTACCGTATGTGAGTAACTTCCGTTAAACTGTAAACAATCAGTGAAAGTTTCGCTCTATAAGCATTTTCAAAACCTGGGTAGCCTACAATGATATGAAATTATTCTACTCATTTGGGCAGAAAAACGAGAGATTCGTAGTGCATTCCAGTCAATTAAATCGGGCCACAAATGCGCAGTTATTGTATTTTTTCATACAGCGAAATAAGGAAGGAGAGAAAGAATGCAGCGTCTGAAAAGAGCTTGTCATACATCTTGGCATGTCACATTTAAACACCAAGTATCACGTTATTCTATGTATCTAGGCTATCTGAAAATAGTAGATGAAGGAAATTTGTAGTTACGTTAATTCAGTCAAACTGATTGACAAGTAGGGTAGTATTTGTAGCCTTATGATTTTAAATGATTGTTTTCTTTTTGAGTGGAACTTCCCCAAACCGGAAGTCCCTCCCATAATCTGAAATGGAGTAGGCTCGTTTTAAGAATTTTCCTTTTTTTTTAATGTTACATAGAGGATTTACTTTATATTTGTTATGAATGCTAAATAAAGTGAGATATAAACTCGCAATTCTAAAGAAAAATATAAGAATTCTGAGATTTGGAATTGTGAGATAAAAACGCGCAGTTGTTAGAAAAGAGTAAGCATTGTGAGATAAAAAGTCACAATTATATCTTTTTTGTTCAATGGCGCAAACAACCTTCCAGCTTCCAGCTCAAAACAAACCTTCCACAACGTTACATAACATACATGATTAAAAAAGAACTGAAATAGTTTGGGAAATAAAAGAGTTTTACAGAGAATTCCCCTGTTTTCCAGATCTGAAGAAGGTGCTTGACAAAAGAATCCATAAAGTTGATTTCAAATCTAAGGGAACAGTTGAAGTGACAGTGAAACTACCAGAAGACACGAAAAGCAAAAAGATCAAACCACAAGTTCTGCCAAAGCCCAAGCTGGAGAAAAGCGCTCTCCTCAAGTCACTGCCCGCTCCTGCAAACCAGGTGATTCTGTTTTCTGTTATTATTTATGAATTATCATCATTAATACATTTGCATTACATTTAATCACTTAGCAGACGCTTTCATCTAAAGCGACTTACAACTGAGCAGAGCAATTGAAGCAATAATATGGAGCAAATTATGTGCCATAATTAAACAAACAAATCCAGCATTTTGCAAACAAACCCGATCTGCTTTGCAAAGGAAAACTCGACTCGCAAACAAACAGAAAGCAATTTGCAAAAACAAAGGTCAATTTGTACGGAAGCGTTAATTATCTCAGAATTACGAGATAATTTTTCATGGAAAAAAGTTTTTGCTCTGTTTTTCTGAATTAATGACTTAATTATCTCAAAATTATGAGTAACTCATTAATTCATAAAAACAGAGTGAAAAAATGTTTTTCAAGAAAAATGTATCTCGTAATTCTGAGATAATTAACTCGTTATTTCAGAAAAACAGAGCAAAAACTTTTTTTCCATGAAAAATTATCTCGCAATTCTGAGATAATTAACTCGTTAATTCAGAAAAACAGAGTAGATTTTTTTTCTTCAAGTGAATGCAATACGCTTCCGTAAATTTGAGTGACAATGCAGTGGAGTAACCAATATGTTTTACAAATATAAATAAATGAGCCTAGATAATATTTCACAAATAAATACAAAACATCCTACAAATTGCATGCAACCTTTGAACAAATACCAAATCTAGGACAAATGCCTGGACACATTTGTGAGAAAATCAAGCCGAGAGATCTCACAATCGTAACAGACAGATATGCATTTGTATGCACTAGATTTGGTATTTGTTCAAAGGTTACATGCAATTTGTTGGATGGTTTGTATTTATTTGTGAAATAGCCTGTTATCTAGGCTAATTTATTTATATTTGTAAAACAAAATATTGGTTATTCCACTGCATTTTCGCTCAAATTGACCTTTATTTTAGCAAATTCCTTTCTGTTTGTTCGCGAGTCGAGTTTTCCTTTCCAAAGCAGATCGAGTTTGTTTGGAAAATGCTGGATTTGTTTGTTTAATTATGGCACATAATTCGCTCCATACCAATCAAACCAACAATAGGGCAACAATATGTAAGTACTGTGAATAGTCCCAATTAGTCTTTACATTTTTTTTTTTATAGATATATAGAATAGTAATTCTGGCTGGGATGAGAGGTAGAGTGTGTTAGTGTAGCAATTAAATGAAAAACCATGTTTCTGAGTGACAGATCCATGTAGATGAAGAAGAGAAGTGGTCCAAGCACTGAGCCCTGATGCACTCCAGTAGCTATATGATGCGATTTAGACTCACACATTAGACTACGAGTTTCAAAATATCATGATTTATGTCTCTTTTGAAAGACAAGGACGCAATGGTACATTTACGCAACACTCCAGCTTAATATGGGTCCCAATCATGATTTAAAATATCAAAGAAACATAAGAGAAATACAGTTAGGAGTGTAACAATACCCTCATGTCACAATTCGATACATATCACGATACTGAACTCACGATATTATTGCGATACACCAAGACATGGTAAAAGGTTAACAAAAAATGCAGTTGATTAAAATGCTAAATTGTATATTACATTGGTGTGTAAATGAATTGGCTTGGACTTGGTGCTGGAAACCCAAAGCACAGGACAATAGAGACACCAGAATAACAATATTCATGATTCTGAAGCTGAAAATAGAGTTATTTTAGACGAATATGCTTGCATTGTTTCACGACTAGATATATTTAAAATAATGAAGGCCAATTTTTACTGGTAACATCAGACATTTGGCATTATCAGGACCCACAAATATCCCCCCTTTGCATTATTATACATTATATTCAACATTATATATAGAAGTTTAATGTAGTACTGACACTAAATACATGATACACAATACATATCGTCACTATCCACGATACTTATTGATGCATTTTTGTATTGCGATATATTGTGACACGATATATTGTTACACCCCTAAATGTGTAATTCAGTGAAGGAGTGACACATTACTGTAATTTAAAGGGATACTCCACTTTTTTTGGAAATAGGCTCATTTTACAACTCCCCCAGAGTTAAACTGTTGAGTTTTACCGTTTTTGAATCCATTCAGCCGATCTCCGGTTCTGGCGGTACCACTTTTAGCATAGCTTAGCATACATCATTGAAGTGGACACGACCATTAGCATTTCAAAAAAAAAAAATGACCAAAGAGTTTCGATATTTTTCCTGTTTAAAACTTGACTCTTTTGTAGTTACATCGTGCACTAAGACCGACGGAAAATGTAAAGTTGTTTAAATGTGCAGTTTAACTCAGGGGGAGTTGTAAAATGAGCCTATTTCCAAAAAAAGTGGAGTATCCCTTTAAAACTAGGTCAGATGAATGTTCATATGCTCACACACTTCCTCCTTATTGTACAAAGGTCTCTGCAGTAGGACAGCCTGCAACAGATATTAAAGATCATAAAGGTTTGACTATAATGCTTCTACTTTTAGTGTTTAAAAATATTCACAGATTTCAAAACATTTACAATAACACCTTGGTCACATGTATATATTTGTCATAATACAGACAATGAGGAGGAATCAGAAATACCAGATCTTCTAATTACCACCCCTTCATTAACTTCGGTTGATAAGGAAACACTTCAGATGTATTTTGAGCAATTTACAGAGCAATTTGAGCTAGCAAAGCACGGAAATAACAGCTGGATCCTGAAACTCTACAGCCAGTCAGGTATGATTTAAGACCAATGTTGCACTGGGAGTTTGTTTACTAGCCACTCATAATGTAACATGAAACCAGTTTTGCAAGTCTATTTTTGGGGCTTCACTTACACACGATGTAGGCCTAATTCTGTTTCATAGAAACTATCTTTAGACAACTAGCACTAGCTTATTCAGACTTAGAGCTTACCTTAAAGAACATTAACAAAGCAAATCATGATGATTAGTTGTCATTTTTGAGATCAAAATTAACAATGTTGACCCTTTTCTCAGACTTCAAGGAGATTTTTGGCAAGGAAGAACATGATATTGGTGTATCTTTACAAGTGTATAATGAGGGAAGTCTGGGAGAGAAGTCAGACCCCCGGCGCTTCATCTTGACGGGGTTTGATGGCGACACAGACTGCAAGAAAATCTCAGTGTTCATTGGCAGCTGTAGCAAGACACCAGAATACACTTGGGAGACACTTGATGATGATGATAGGATTGTTGTCACCTTCAAACAAGATATTGGTGGGTTTGGAAGTCATTATGGGTGTCTGTTATTGTCACTCTCTGCAATGTTTTGTCCTCTTTCTGGGACGCCTGCTTATTTTCCTTTGTCTTTGGGGTCTACTATGTAGCAAATTAGCTCTATGAAATATTAACAATCAATCATAACTTGTTATAATTGATTATGAATATTTGGATCAGTTAGTCGGGTTGACTTGATGTAGCTACATTAACATTACAACCAATTACTCGGTTCATCCCGTGAACACTCAATATTGGTTATTAATTAATTAATTAATAGAAATGTACATTTCCGGGTCATGGGAAATGTCTTTCTAAGTACTACTGAGAGCAAGAAGCCAAGATCTACATGTACAATACACTGTGTTACATGGAAATGAAGTCACCTAAGCATAGAATCTGAGCCGTCATTAATATTCACAATAATGCTCTTCAGTTAAAGCCTTTTGCAAATGAGTAAAACAGAAATCAGAATTAGAAAAAAAGACTTAATATCTTAAGTCATTTTGCTTCTCCAGTAAATGTATCTTGATTTAAGAACGTCTAGACATAAATACAAGACAAAAATACAGAGGAAGAAAATCATTGTTTTGCAGCTCATTTTAATAGTAATTCTCGATTTTAATACATGACAGATTTTCAGATCTAACCTCTACAGTTTGTGCTAAATCTAACCACCTTTCATCATTGCAAATAATCTGAAAATGAATCATTAATGACATTAAAACCAGAGGACATTGAGGAATAAAAGCAAAGATTTATCATTATACACTCTTAAAAATAAAGGATCTTTATGGTTCAGTGAAGAACCTTTAACATTTATGAACCACTAAAGGTTCGTTAAAGTGGAAAAACGATTGCAAAAATAATTCTATAAATGTTCTGTTGTTAATCAATAGGAAGAAAAGTGACCTACATTTGACACCCTCTTCTGTCTCCACGCTCCACCGTTGTGTTTTATATTCTCATGAAACGCTTCTTTACGATTCAGCAACTTTGATCAATACAAGAAATGTTAGACTGTAATCAATTAATAAATAATCTCATCCAGGGCACCAGTAAATATATATATGTTCACATTGTCAACATTAAAAACAGATGTTCACACTTCACTGTTTTACACTCTTAAAAATAAAGGTTATTTATTGTCATTGATGGTCCCCCATGGAACATTTCCAATGCACAAAAGGTTCTTTAGATTATTAAAGTGTTTTTTACACGAAAAAAAATAATAAATTCTTTGGTGAACCAAAAACAGCTCTTCTATGGCCCTGCTGTGACAAAAACAAACACTTTCGGAAACTTTATTTATAAGAGTGAAATCTCAGAGTCAAAATAAGATACACCGGTGTTTTGCCAGATGAGAAGTTTATTCTATGTATCATCTTTTTACTATTTTAATTAATTTTACTCTAATTAACTGTATCATTTATCTCCTTTAATTCCTTTTATAACTGCTTTAATTCCCCCTGCTTTTATTTTGTGTCTATTTTCTATTAATTGCTATAGTGTGATTATTATAATTCCTTTCTATGTAAAGCTGTTTGAATTTTCCTTGCTTTTATTTTGGGATTATTTCCTCTCTATGTAAAGCACTTTGAATTGCCATAGTGTATGAAATGTGCTATATAAATAAACTTGCCTTTAACTGGAGAAAATGAATGACTGCCGGCTGTGGTCAACATTCAAATAAGAAATAAAACTGAGTTAATGACAACATACTTGTGAATTTCACATTTCAAAAGAACATGTAAAGCCTAGATAATTTTTCTTCCTTTTTCATTTTATCAACAGACGTGAAATCATTTATAAGAAAATGCACCTCAAAGCAACTGCAGGGCCGAGACATCGGAGTGACGCGCATGGAGCGGACGGACTCGGTCCTGGTCCAGGGAGATCTGGAGAAGATCAGTGAAGACATTCTCAACCTTTACTTCAGCAACAAGAAGAAGAGCAGAGGAGGAGATATCCAGAACTTCATATGGATCAACAGACGAATGAGCGCCGTCATCACCTTTGGGAACTGTGACGGTAGGTTTTCAGATTAGCTGCAATAATGAAATCTTCGTTTAACACAGTACACCGCAAAAAAATATATAGGGATGCACGGTATATCAGTACAGGCCGATATATGTTCATTTTTAATGTTATCGTTGTCGGCGCAATAAAAAAATGTGGCCGATATATTATTATATATATATTAAAGCCGATAAATAATGGATTATTTCCTTCAGCTGAGACACTTCAGATGCACACTGTTCGACGTGATGGTTTTGAATTGCTTGAAATATGATTGGAATCACTATAAAAAGGGAAAATACTGTTAAGTGCTGTTAGGGGTAAACCGTTAAAGACCCAGAACCAGATATGATGAATGAAGACCCGGAGTCATAATTATAATAAATTAAAGACAAGTTTTACTGAAGATAGTTTGATTCAGCAGAAGTCAGCTTCAAGACTCACACGGGAGTTCGTAGGATCACAGCAGTTATACTCTTCACCACACACACACACACACACACACACACACACACAGTAGTTATACCCTTCACCAAGGTCTAAGCTACGTCCTTGCTTCAGGTTGAATGATTTTCATTGGCTAAGAAATAGATAAACATAGTCATTTTCCACACATATACAGATAGACTAAAGCATATCTCCATGGATTATGCAGCGGACACTCGGACCCTGAAGTTAGGCACGTCGTGACCTTCCAGGTCACAGATTTGGGTTGCTGGACGCCAGCATATCCAGAACAACAACTCAGTCAATCTCCCATAATGCCAGTGGTTCCTTAACCTGTAACCAAAAGGACTAACACACACACCGACACACAGCTTTTCCAAGGTTGGATTTGGCCAGGCTCTAACTATAAACAGGAGAGTTTTCTCAAAACATCAAGATAATACGTTCTTTCTCTCAAGGAGAGCTACACTGTAGTCTAACTGGAAAGTAAGGCGTAAAGACAAAGAGATGGTCCTTTAAACTATTGGCTTCAATGACCCCTATATGTTTTAACACTTTGAAGACCTTTCTCAAACACAAAACAAGTCCATATTTCATTTCTGGAAGCCGGGCTAAATGAGCGAGCACTGTTACTGCATTCATATCACATGCAGACAATAGAGAATACATGAAAAGAACATTTCAGTGATCACACTGGTAACTTCTATAACAAAGTAAAATCTCACAAGCGTAGAGAAGACATTCAACTCATTTGATATTTAGAAGCAAAAATATTGATTAATACCTTGATTATATTTCACTCATTCATTACATATACATTGAAGCAGCAGTTTATTCCAATCAGGGCAACAAGCGCATCACAAATCTGTCATATATGCTGTAAAACTAACTATAAAAGAACATCATTATAATTGTGTGCTTGGGACATGGATTTTAATTATGAGACTTTTTTTTTTTTTTTTAATCAGGCTCTCAAAAAATATATAAAAACTCGGATTTAGATTTATCGGCCAATATATCGGTTATAGGCTTTCAAATATAAATAATTACTGTATTGGTATCGGCCAAAATGTTCATTTCGGTGCATCCCTAAAAAACTTAAAATATCTAAACATTATTAACTCAAGATACAAGCAAAATGACATAAGATATTAAGTCTTGTTTTCTGAAGAATGTGTCAAAATGAAGTGAGTTTTTGCTTAAAACAAGAAAAAATATCTGCAAATGGGGTTAGAAAAATAATCTTAATTTAAAGGGAAAAAACAAGATTTTTCTGACCAAATTGGCAGATATTTGTTCTTGTTTTAAGCATAAAGTCCCTTAATTTTGATACATTCTTCAGAAAACAAGACTTAATATATTATGCATTTTGCTTGTATCTTGATTTCTACTGGAAAAGAAGACAAAAATACTGAGGAAATAAACAAGCCTAATTCGAGTAATTGGTAACACTTTACAATATGGATTATTAGTTAACATGAACTAAGAATGAACAATACATTTATTAATCTTAGTTAATATTAATTTCAACATTTACCAATACGTTATTAAAATCAAAGGTATTATTTGTTAACATTCGTTAATGCGCTGTGAACTAACAATGAACAGCTGTATTTTTATTAACTTACATTAACAAATACTGTAACAAATGAATTGCTCGTTGTTAACTAATGAACCTTATTGTAAAGTGTTATCGAATAATTTGACTGTCTCTTCTGTTTTAATAGATGCACATGCAGCGGTGGAACAGAAACACAGTGTTTGCGGCACAGATGTTCACGCTTCACTGTTTTACTCAAGTTTGCAAAAGGCTTTAACTGGAGAAAAACACACCCCGACTGACATCACCACAAAAGTCAACATTTCGGTCAGCGAAGATCTACTCCTATTCTTTGAAACCAATAAGCGATGTAGAAAACAACTGGAGAGCGATGCCAAACTGCTTCATGCTAAGGTTTTCATTGACAGCACTGCATTAGCAAGTGAAATAATTCTAGAGATGGACGTCAATAAAGAGTCTCTGACCGCCAAGCAAATCGCACCAACTTGGGAGTCGAAGGTAATGAGAGGAGTTCAGTCGTTTTTGAGTGGATTCGACACAGAAGAGCTGAAAGTGGAGGAGGACGTCTGGAGGAGAGTTGAAAAGGACTGTGACGTTCTCGACACGGTTGATACAGCGTTCTCCTTTAAGGAGCGCAACTCTAAAGTTGTAATTTCTGGAGTGAAAGAGCAGGTCAGGATCCTTTCGGATAAAATCAGGATTCTCCTGAAGAACGCTGCGTTTGAGGTCGAAGTGGAAAGAAACACGATCGAAGCAACAATTCAACTAGACTGCAGAGAGACATTCGATCTAATAAAAGAGCGCGTACAGTCCAAGCTAGGAGAGGTGAGTTTATCCCATGATGAGAAACGGCATATTATTTCCCTCAAAGGTTTGAAGGAGAAAGTAAATCCGGTGGAGATGCTCATCAGAAACGCACAGAAGAACATAATCACGCACCAGCTGAAGCTTTCTTCTCATCTGATTGACTTTCTAAAGTCGTTGGATCTTTTAAAGTTTGAGCAGGACCACCACATCCCAGCGAGATTCCTAAACCGAAATGATTTTTTTGGGATTTTGGTTGAGAATGAAAACCTGAAGGGAGCTGAAGATAAAATCGGTGAGATTCTCAAAGAGGAGGTTATACAGATTTCTCCCAATCAAACCGGTGTGATGACAAGCTTTCTCGGGAATCTTCAGGATGAAATCAAGAAAGCGAACGACATCAGGATCGCACAATCAAACATGCAGGTTATAATATGCGGGCTTTCTAACGCAGTTGCGGATATTACAGGAAAAGTGAGGAGATATCTAGAGAACAAGGAACCAACGACTGAAAACGTCATTCTTAAATCAGTGCGAGAGCTCGAGTTCGTGGACTCCTGCCTGAATCTGTCCGATCTCCCTGAACTCAAGCGGCTTGGCGCGTCGATACTTGCTTGCAAAGCGGCGAATTCTCCTTGTCTGAAGGTCACAGCGCCGAAAGACAACATTAAAGATGCCGTGGATGTCGTCCGGCACAAGCTGTCATCCATAGTCGTGGAGAAGCACAAGTATCCCAAAGCAGGAGAAGCCAAGGTTCTGGAAAAGCACGAAGATAACCTGAAGACCAAAGCCAGAGAGAAGCAGTGCAACCTGTATTTATCACAACAAGAACACACAGTTGCTCTTCCGAAGAGCTTCACACACAAAATAGGCGATTTCGCGACTCTGAGCATCATTGAGGGAGACCTGCACCACTTTACAGCCGACGCTTTGATATGCGAGATGAATGGAAATCTCGATTTTAATAACCCCGTGGCTCAGCGCTTTCTCACGTTTGGAGGCGACGGGATTTCAGAAGTGTGTAAAACTCCCAAGAAGGAAAAGCAGAGTCTGTTACCTGGAGATGTGCTGCTCAGCGACGCTGGGAAACTCAACGCCGAGACGCTAATCTACGCCGTGCTTCCGCAGAAGGGTCAAGCGCTGGACTCGAACTACCTCCAGGCGTCCGTGAGAAACTGTCTCCTGAAAGCCGAGGGAAAGGGATGCGTCTCCATCGCAATGCCAGCTATTGGTTGTGAAACCTTTGGATTCTCCGTCAAAGAAAGTTGCTTGGCGATCCGAGCCGCCGTACTGCAGTTCTGCTCCGAGCATCAGGATTCACATCGAAACATTAGAAATATCAGCGTTGTGGATTCAGACGAGAAGACCGTTGAGGAGTACAACGCTCTGATCCAGGAACTGGTATGATCCCCTGCTAGTTTACAAACCTTAAATGTTTAATAACACTGCAAAAAACAATGGTTCTTCCTCAGTGTTTCTAAACAAATATCTAAACATTCTTAAATCAAGATATACAGGTTAAACTCGAAAAATTTGAATATGGTGCAAAAGTTAATTTATTTCAGTAATTCAACTTAAAAGGTGAAACTAATATATTATATAGACTCATTACATGCAAAGTGAGATATTTCAAGCCTTTATTTGTTATGATTTTGATGATTATGGATTACAGCTTATGAAAACCCCAAATTGTGAAAAGGTTTTCATAAGCTGTACGCCATAATCATCAAAATCATAACAAATAAAGGCTTGAAATATCTCACTTTGCATGTAATGAGTCTATAGTTTCACCTTTTAAGTTGAATTACTGAAATAAATGAACTTTTGCACCATATTCTAATTTTTCGAGTTTTACCTGTATTTACTGGAGAAGGAAAATGATTGAAGATATTAAGTGAGTTTATGCTTAAAACAAGAACAAATACTGTATCCGAAGTCAGAAAATAAACTTAATTTAAAGAGAAAACAAAATTATTTTTCTGACTCCATTGGCAGATATTTGTTCTTGTTTTAAGCTCAAGTTTGATGATTATTATTTAAGTAAACAAGACTTAATATCTTCAGTCATTTTGCATCTCAAGTAAATGTATTTTGATTTAAGAATGTTTGGATATTTGTACTGGAAAACAAGATTTATTTATTCATCATTTTACGCCATATCATCGCAAACTCAAAAGTAATAACATTTAAAATACTGCAAAATATTGATAAAATATTTTAATCATTTAAGTATATTATCTCTACAAACAAATAAAACAAAAATATAATAACAATAATAATAATATAAATATAATTCAATTTGATATTCAATAAAAATTATAATATTTTGCCAGGAGAAACCTTTTTAAAAATGGGCATTAATGTACATTCAGAAAATAAAAATGGCCTAATATCATTTAAAGCAGGAAATTCCAATAAAATATGCAAGGAACACTTACAAAAATCATATAACGGCCTCGCCCATGTATATTTATTGAAAGCCGTTATATGATTTTTGTAAGTGTTCCTTTCTATGTGAATTCTTATTGTGTGACCAATTCGACATCTCGCATTTCTGGTCATTTCTATTTTCTAAATGTAAACAATGGTTAGGACTTTCATTTATAACTGGATTCACTTCATATAATTTGTTATGGACACTTTTTGGAAATGTACAAACTCGGTATGGGTTTAATCCTGGAAAACAAGAGTAAAATACTGAGGAAGAGAATCTTTTGTTTGTTTGTTTGGTAACACTTTATTTGAAGGGGTGTGCATAAGACTGACATGACACTGTCATAAACATGACATAACACCGGTCATGAACATGGAGTCTTTATGAATGTTTATGACTGTTGTCATAAAGAAGTTATTTAGCTTTGCGTTAACATTACATTACCCTGTCATACTGTATGTTAAAGCATTTGTCATATGTCATATGTTAAAGCATTTGGCAGTGTAATAACCCTTAATGACATCTTTATAACTAGTACAATGTGTTCCACTTTACTTGAGGACAAGTAAAATATTCATGACACAGTTATAATGGTGCCATGACGGCCAAAGTCAAAACCAACCACATATGACAGGTTAATGTAATGTTAACGCAAAGCTAAATAACTTCTTTAAGTTTGATAATTAGACCTGTTATGACATATTTGTGACAGGTTGACAGGTTATGATTTCTTGGTTAATGTCAAGTTGTCATAACAAAGAGATTTTAAACAATGTCAACTTTGCATTAAAAGTGTCATAATTTACCGAATGACACTTAATGACAACAGTCATAAACATTCATAAAGACTCCTTCATGTTCATGACCGGTGTTATGTCATGTTTATGACAGTGTCATGTCAGTCTTATGCACACCCCTTCAAATAAAGTGTTACCAAACAAACAAACAAAAGATTCTCTTCCTCAGTATTTTAGTCTTGTTTTCCAGGATTAAACCCATACCGAGTTTGTACATTTCCAAAAAGTGTCCATAACAAATTATATGAAGTGAATCCAGTTATAAATGAAACTCCTAACCATTGTTTACATTTAGAAAATAGAAATGACCAGACATGCGAGATGTCGAATTGGTCACACAATAAGAATTCACATAGAAAGGAACACTTACAAAAATCATATAACGGCTTTCAATAAATATACATGGGAGACAGGTTGACAGGTTATGATTTCTTGGTTAATGTCAAGTTGTCATAACAAAGACATTTTAAACAATGTCAACTTTGCATTAAAAGTGTCATAATTTACCGAATGACACTTAATGACAACAGTCATAAACATTCATAAAGACTCCTTCATGTTCATGACCGGTGTTATGTCATGTTTATGACAGTGTCATGTCAGTCTTATGCACACCCCTTCAAATAAAGTGTCACCGTTTGTTTTTTGCAGTGCATCTTTTTTTTTTATTGATCACCTATATTTTATTATTAACAGGGATTTCCTGACATGTCAACAAAAATCCCCCTTCAATCCCGGAAGGTTAAACACGGATCAGACAAAAGAGGTACCATATATATATATATATATATATTTTTTTTATGCCTTCCTGTAGCTCAAATATTAACATCAAGGTCATGGGTTCGATTGCAGGAACTAATACAATGTATACCTTAAACGCTTTGGATAAAAGCATCTGCCAAATGCATAAATGTAATTTCACGACTCCTGGACTTGGAATTGCTTATGTACTTTTCTTTTCACATGACTGGGAATTCGATCAGTGCGGATCAATGGTGTGCCAATATCCCTGAAAAAGGGTGACATCACCAAAGAAACGGTGGATGTCATAGTGAATTCATCCAACCAAAGTTTAGATCTTAACACCGGTAAGTGTTTCTTTGCTATACACTGCAAAAAAAAATGCTTTTCTTAGTATTTTAGTCTTGTTTCCAGTCCAAATATCTAAAAATTCTTAAATCAAGATGCATTTGCTATTATGAGTAAAATGCCATAAGATATTATATCCTGTTTTCTGGGGGAATTTGTTCAAATTAAGTGAGTTGATGCTTTAAAAAAAGATAAATTTTCTGCCAATGGGGTCAAAAAAACCCCCATAATTCAAACAGAAACAACATTATTTTTCTGACCCCATTGGCAGATGATTTTGCTTGTTTTAAGCAAAAACTCACTTAATTTTGATTAATTCCCCCAGAAAACAAGACTTAATATCTTATGGCATTTTACAACTTTAGTAAATACATCTTGATTTAAGAAATGTTTGATATTTGGACTGTAAAAACAAGAAAAAAATACTAAGTAAGAAATGCATTTTTCGCAGTGTAGCATCAATACTAAACAGACTTGCATCATCATCATCATCATCACACTTTTACCTTTCATGCAGTGTTTTCCACTCTTGTTTCCATCTAATCATCATCATTTTACAGGCGTTTCTGGTGCCATCTTAAAAGCTGCAGGAAAATCTGTTGTTGATGAGTGCAAAAAGCTAGGTATCATCATCATAATGGCAGTGAATATTGAGCAATGCTTGTATTATAATGGCAGTGCTGAGTGACGTGTGTTTCTACTGTAGCTCCTCTGAAAGCAGGTTCAGCCGTGATGACGAGCGCTGGAGCGCTTCAGTGTAAGAACATCGCTCAGATGGTCGGGCCGGTCAACATCGCAGACATCACAGACTCTCTGGGAAAGGTTTTGAATCTCTGCGAGGGAAAGATGGCCACAACTCTGGCCATTCCTGCCATTGGAACAGGCATGACAAAATACATAATGTTTGACATCTACACATATTCTTTTTTAGAGCAATTATGAAAGCCCATTTCTGCCACGTAGGGAAAAAAAATCATGCTTCGGTAAATCATAATTAGGACAAAAAAAGTCATGAAAATGTCATAAAAAGTTGAAATTATGACATATTAAGTGTAATAATTGACATTATGATGCATGTACTAAGTTATAATTTTGGCTTTTTATCTCCTAATTGACAAAATGTCATAATTATGACATTACTGTCATATATTCTAATATTTTGCCAGGAGAAACCTTTTTAAAAATGTCCATTAATGTACTTTCTGAAAATAAAAAATTGCCTAATATCATTTAAAGCAGGAAATTCCAATAAAATATGCAAGGAACACTTACAAAAATCATATAATGTCTGTCAATAAATATACATGGGTGAGTCTTGTGTGACCAATTTGACATCTCGCATATCTGGTAATTTCTATTATTATTATTTCATAATTATGAGATAAAAAGTTGAAATTATGACATACATCATTATGATATATAGTCATAATAATGACATTAAGTCATAACTAGGATGTACCAAGTCATAATTTTGACACTTTAAAAATTCAAAATTATTACAAAAAGTCAGAATTATGACATACTGACAATATGACTCAAAACTGACATAAAAAGTCATACTAATGAGTCATAATTATGGTGTACCAAGTCATAATTTTGACTTTTATCTCAAAATTATGAAAGAAATCATAATAATGACATGCTTTCATACTGTAATTACGAGATAATAATGACAGTCAAAATTATGACTTGTCATTATGAGATATAAATTCATAATTATGGCATGCTAAGAGATAAAAAGTCAAATTTAAGACCAAGTAAAAGCTGACATAAAAAGTCATAATTATGATGGTCAAATTAAGACATATTAAGTCATAATTCTAATGTAATAAGTCAAAATTGACTGTGACAAAAAAGTCATTATGATAGTCAGAATTATGACAAAAAGTTAAAATTGACAAAATCATCATGAGATGAAGATTAAAATAAGACATAAGTCATAACTATGATGTACCAAGTAAAAATTGACATACTACTTAATACAGTTTTGACTTTTTTCTTATAATTATGACTCATGATATTTTAAATGCCATAATAATAATTTACGAAAGCATGTATTTTTTTCTTATGAGGGGCTTCCATAAGAAATATGAAGTCCTGAGCAATAATCCTGTTTTCCGCAGGACGAGGCGGCTTTGAACCGAAGGAATCCATCAAAGCCGTTCTCACAGCGATCGAGAAACATTTGAAGGAGCCGAACTCCTCCTGCTTCCGGAGCATCACTATCGTGGCGTACGAGCAGAATCAGAAGGCCTTTGATGACTTTCGGGAATACTTTAAACAGTGGAACAAGGTTAATACCAATGATTTAACAAAAATAGTTTCCAGATTTCTTTTTTATCATATTCAATTTCTTCAATTTGTTTTCCTACAGCCTGCATGCAACAAGATGCCCGAAAATCAAGGTTTTCACAACCTCCTCATGCTTACTTAGCAAATAAATGTGGTTTCAATGTAATAGTTCTGGCATTTCCAGGAGTGAATATTTTAAATCTTTCTCGTTCCTCTATAGTCAAAATCGGGGGCGTCAGAATTGAGGTGAAGAAAGGGGACATCACTACAGAAACTGTCCGAGGGATTGTAAACACCACCAACAGAGACATGAGCCTGAGAGGAGGTCTGTATGATCAGATATAACTCAAAATACACAACACTTTCACATGAACACATCATTTACTCTGAAATAAGCCATAGATCTATTAGGGTTTGATAGATAGATCTATTACTCTTTATTACACTGTGCCTCGTTTACAAAACAATCGACAGTCAAATGCTCCGAACAAACTTATAATCCTCTTAAAATGAGCCGTTTTTTGGAGCTTGATTAAATAAATGCTTTGTTTATAACGAGGACGACGTTGTGGACTATGAAACATGCATGTTTTAATGGTACAAAGACCTCGATATGTCAAAAGAACAAGGCATATTTAATTTATCATGTCATGACTCATATCTAAAAAATCTTAAATCAAGATGCATTTACTAGATGAGTAAAATTACATAAGATATTATGTCCTGTTTTCCAGGGAATTAATCAAAATTAAGTGAGTTTTTGCTTTAAAAAAAAGCTAAATTATCTGCCAATGGGGTCAGAAAAATAATCATAATTCAAACAGAAACAAAACATTATTTTTCTGACCCCATTGGCAGATCATTTTGCTTGTTTTAGGCATCAACTCACTTAATTTGTATTTATTTCCCCATAAAACAAGACTTAATATCTTATGTAATTTTACTACTTTAGTAAATGCATCTTGATTTAAGAAATGTTTGATATTTGGACTGGAAACAAGACCAAAATACTAAGTAAGAAAAGCATTGTTTGCAGTGTGCACCAAAATATGATGTTTTAAACATGATGTTCAGTGTGTGAAGCTCAAAAGCTCGTTGCTCTTCAGGTGTATCGGGTGCCATATTTAAAGCAGCGGGAGCGTCTGTGGAGCAGGAGTGTCAAAAACACGGTGAGAGAACGTTACACACCACATAATCAAACCTGGATAATAATCGATCACATGAGCAAGAGATGTCAGGTGTGATTGGGCCGAACTGAGACTGAATGACAGGGACTGGTTATGTTAAACACATTGAAGTGGGAAACTTTCAATCCATCTTTAATGTCTTGTGGGAATGACTAACAGTATGTAAATAATCAAATCATTACCGGTATGTGTCTGCAAATCTGGTGGGATTAAATTATAGACACACAGACAGACAGACAGACAGACACACACACACAGACACAGACAGACAGACACACACACACACACACACACACACATAGACAGACTCACACACACAGACAGACACACACAGACAGACACACACACACACAGACAGACAGACACACAGACAGACACACACAGACAGACACACAGACACAGACAGACACACACACACAGACAGACACACACACACACAGACAGACAGACACACACACACACACACACACACACACACACACACACACACACAGACACACAGACACAGACAGACACACAGACACACACAGACAGACACACACACACACACACAGACAGACACACAGACAGACAGACACAGACAGACACACACACACACACACACACACACACACACACAGACAGACACACACAGACAGACACACACACACACACACAGACAGACACACAGACAGACAGACAGACAGACACACACAGACACAGACAGACAGACACACACACACACACACACACACACACACAGACAGACACACACAGACAGACACACACAGACAGACACACACACACACACACACACACAGACAGACACACAGACAGACAGACACACAGACACAGACAGACACATACACACACACACAGACAGACACACACAGACAGACACACACACACAGACACACACAGACACACACACACAGACACACACACACAGACACACACACACACACACACACACACACACACACAGACATAGACAGACACACAGAAACAGACACACACACACACACACAGACACAGACAGACACACAGAAACAGACACACACAGACAGACACACACACACACACACACACACACACACACACACACACACACACACAGACACACACACGGACACACACACACAGACAGACACACACAGACACACACACACACACACACACACACACACACACAGACACACACACGGACACACACACACAGACAGACACACACACACACCCACCAAAAAGTCAATTCACCTTTATTTCTACAGCGCTTTATAATACAGATTGTTTCAAAGCAGCTTCACAGTGATAAACACAATAATAACAGAATCGATGATGCAAACTTCATCAAATATGAGACAAATTCAAATTCTACAGCTCTAAAAAGACAATAGTGTCACTATACAGCTCAATTCAGTTCAGTTCAATAACTGTAGTTCAATTAGAAACAAATGAGTTAAATTCCACTATACACATATCTTCAGAAGACGAGTGTCATTATTCAGCTCATTGAAGTCAGTGCAGCCAAATCAATAATACTACTTAATATTAATGAAAGTATTTGTACATTTCAGTTACGAAAAAGTATCAAATAAAAAATAAAAGTATTTTAATGCATTAATTATGCACCTTATAATGCATGAATGGATAATTGTACCCACAGTTATAATACATTAAAACACTTTGATATGCATTTAGAAAGTATAATGCATTTAAACACACGACAAACAACCAATTTCAGATGTAACAAGGAATCTGCAAAGATTATGAAAATATATAATGCATTCTAACGTACATAATGATTAATGAATGCCGTCATAATGCATTACACATAAAAGCTTTAAGTAAACTGTTACCGGAAGTCTAAATGTCTTTAGATATCACAGCAAGAGTTATAATGAAAGATGCACAAACACCTTTACAATCATGCAGAAGTTTGTTGGTTCCACTAAAAGTCCTCAAAACACACTGAAGTCTAGTGGTGATGTTGTGAACTGCACCCAACAGAAGTTACGGTGGCCGACAGGAAGTGATGTCGTCGTCTGAGACAGCAGAGAGTAGCCAGTTCAGCAATGAGGTTTCTTTACAAAGATAAATTAAGAACTTAGGTTTACTTAATTATTCAGTAAAACGATATGCTATCGCTGACTTTAGCAGCTTCTTCGCACAAAAACGCGTTTGTCCGCTCAGGGCCACTGTAGAAACACGTCGATGTAAGGCGACCCGCAGTGTGTGTAGAGAGAAATGGCTCATTCTAAGGTAATAAAAACATTACGGTTCATTATGTAAGGTCTTTATACACCACTGAAGACATATTTATGTATATGATATTGCATTTCTGTCCGGACTATATAAGTCACTCTGGAGTACCAGTCAAAAAATGCATCATGAAGTGGAAAAAAACACTTATTTATACATTTATTTCACTAAATCCAAGACCAAGAACAGACATTTTATCTGGAAAGGCAAGTTATTTAACTACACAACAACACACAGAGCAACAGGCTGAATATGTGTCCGGTATGTTAACGTAACACATTAACAGTAATTCAGCTATACAATAGCATAAAGCACACCTGGGAGGCTGAATAGGCTAAATTAACATAAGCCAGCGAGTCCAACAAGCAAGTTACCGGTAACCATAGATATCCATAATAAAGGCTAGATGCCTGTCCGCACTGCTGGCCAATGGAGGTCGACGTCCGCACTGGCGGCCATCTTGCCACAGTCAGCTCGCTCACTCGTAACATTGTGTTTTAATGGTGCATGTACTTTTTAAATAACCATAACTTGCTCAATTTTCTACCGATTTTCAAATGGTTTGGTTTGTTATAAACGTCAGAGATGTAGTTATGACACTGCACACTTATGAATAATAAGTGTATAAATAAATAACAATCCAGAATTATAGCCACGTTAATAACGTTTGTAAGAAACCAAACCGTTTGTAAATCCGTCAAGATTTCAACGAGATAAAGAGTATTTGTGTTCGTGTTGATCACTCATCTTACATCAGGCACCACAGAGCCCGCCAGAACGCTTGCCTGTGACAAGATGGCCGCCGGTGATGACGATAGAGACTCCGCCGTAACACATCTAGCCTTTATTATGGATATCTATGCCGGTAACAGAGAATGTCTAATATGGGGAGAACTTTCACTCTCAGTAAACGTCCGGCTTCTGAACTGGTTGCAGTTCCACTCTGGCTCCACATGAGGGCGCTCACAGGACGAGTGCAGAATGAATGGAGGTCTATGGAGCTATACCCCTCAAAATCCACTTTTCTCAGGATATCATTTTTTGTCTAGTAATTTGAATGTTGTTTTCGAAAGGAGATGCAAAGAAATTACAGATTACTGGGTGTTAGATTCTTTTAGAGTCACTTATTTCCTTTAAAAAGACTTTTAAAATGTCAATGACGTCACACACATCGTACGACCAGAGATACTGCTTTACAGCAATCCTTCAGTCACTTTGGTGCGTTCGCGCTCTGCACTTTCCTTTCTCTCGAGGCATCGACAACACAGCTGACACGGGTAAACACACGTGCTAGAAGAGTTAAGTCCGCCTTAACATTCTGGTCCTTAACAAGCAGTATCTCTGGTCGTAATCAGTTCTTCACTGACCAATCAGCGTCCATTAGCAGAATGCTAGCGTGTTATGGGCAACAACAACTCAACCCGTAAGAACTCGAAAGGACATAAGTACTCGTTCATTCAACTTTCGACCTATAACCCATGTTGAACTTGCAAAACCTACAATCAAATCTGAGATTTCTCAACGGCAATCGGTGAATTTTACACTCGGACGATCGCCCCCAGTGGAACTCTGGTGGAACTACAACCAAAATTCAGTACAATAGGACTTAAAGGGGTGGTTCAGAATTTTGGACATCGGGCCTCATTTCCAAGTTAGCCTTAGTGTTATTTATCCAGTCGTTCCAGTTGCATAGTTCGCTGGTCCTAGGCTAGCGCGAGTCAACGGTAACTGCTAGTCTGCCATTAAAAACAGTTTTACCCACTCCACAGTACAGCAAAAGCGAATAAATTATAACGCCAGACTATCGATGTAAATGTTTGTTGAGAGAATAATGTCAGAGCTGCCAACTCTCACGCATTGGCCGTGAGACACACGCATTTGATTGGTTTCACACGCTCACACTTTCATCGCATTGCAATAGTTATACTTTGTTCCCTGTATTTATTAGCGCAGTCTACAGCAGCGGCGGAGTGATATGACAGTCCCTCCAGGATTTCACGATTTTTTTGTGTGATTTTTGCGATCAAAATGACTGATTTTGTGGTGGTAATTTCCAGAAATTTGTGAAAAAATTTGCGATTTTTATATTTTATAATTAGGACATCACATTTACCATAATAGTATTATGTCAGATGCACAATAGTCATACATGACACAAATGACAAACAAATTGCATAAAGCTTGTTTATTTGGTCTAATCAAATTCTTTTTTTTAAATTGTGCTGTAGCCTATTGTTGTTGCTTGCTTGAATAACATTAACAACACTGACAACAGCAGGTAAATTAGGTTACTGTCACTTTAAGACCTACTACAGTAATGACAAACGTCCCAATCAGTTATTACTGATTGTTTTACGTAAATACTTGCCAAGATGAATATTTTGAAGTAATTGTAGCTATGTGTATTTGTTCAAGCGCTATAAAGAGAATTCAATATTCTAACTAGGACGACAGGCGGTGACACGCAGTCAGTCACACACACACACACACACACACACACTTGTAGTCAGAGACAGACTGTCACTCGACTGGCTGAAATTAGTTCTCTTTCACGGTATGCTGCGCTTTTAATAATTCTTTTTAGTACCATTGAGCATATCATACTTTTTGTTATGTCATTCAATCATGTTAAACGCGTTAATAAGTTTGCCGTATCCCAATGAAAACATGGGCGGTTATGTGAGAGGGCAGGAGAGACGCATTTTCTTTCGCCATGTTTCTGACAGACCGCTCACAGACATCACGCGTGCGCAACATCTGTATCCACGTAAAAATGCATTGAAACTTTAACTAGATACATTTCAATTGGGTGATTATAATTTAATGTTTAATGAGGTCATTTTTTGAATTTTTGTGATTATTTTGTGGTTAAATTAGGAATTATGCAGGATTGCAAAAAAATGCGTCATTTTGTTGATTTTGCGTTGTATTCAGCGATCGCAGAATCGCGAAAAACTGGAGGGACTGATTAAGTAAGGTCTTTATACACCACTGAAGACATAGTTATGTAAATGATATTGCGTTTCTGTCAACAGATCCTCCTAAATATTACACAATGCACCTTTAAACAAGCATCTGACGTTCTGGTTTCTTTATCTGTGAAGGTCCGTTGCAGAACGACGTCGCAGCCGTGACCAGCGGCGGGAATCTGCAGTGTGATGTCATCATCCACATGGTGGGCCCGCACACGGCGGCAGAGACCAGATCCCGCGTGAAGAAGGTTCTGGAGCGCTGCGAGGAGAAGCAGATCACCACGCTCTCTTTCCCTGCCGTCGGCACCGGTACGAGCGCCGGCTGTCAGATGCCCACCGAAATCAAAATTGAAGTTTTTTTAGCTCTTAGTTTGAATACGATAGCCTTAAAGCGGTCATCGGATGCAAAATTCACTTTTATATAGTGTGTGCATATAAACGTGTCTTTCCACACAACCACCATACAATGAAAAAAATCCATTCACTCCTTTTTTTTTATCCTCAAAAAGCCTAAACACTCCCAATAATCAGGCCTTTTGGATTTTCTGAGCAATATGATGTCAACCAGAAGCGCTGCGCTGTTACACTACGTGAAATCTCGAGGCCCAAGAGAAGGAAATGAAGAGTTGAATAAAGTCGCTATTTTTGTTTGTTTTCTCGTCGCTTAATAAACTTAAGGTTGAGCCACTGTAGTCACTCGGACTATTTTAACGATGTCTTTAATAACTTTTCTGGGCCGGCAAGTTTCGATCCCTTAAGAAGCCTATGGAGGAGTGATCCAGCTCTCAGATTTAATAAAAAATATCTTAATTTGTGTTCCGAAGATGAACGAAAGTCTTACGGGGAACAACATGAGGGAGAGTAATTACTGACAGAGTTTACATTTTTGGGTGAACTAACCCTTTAATCTGATTCTGTTCATTCATTCATTCATTGATTCACTCATTAAGGTGGTGGAGGAGTTCAGGCTGCGGATGCCATCGCTGCCATGCTGGAGGCCTTTGAGGATCATCTGACTCCAAACGTCTCAACTGTGATCAAGCTCATCTACATTGTGATTAACCAGGATAACATCCTACAAGAGTTTCAGAAAGGTCTCAAAACATGGGCTGCAAATGCACAGGTAGTGATGCCAACCATAAACATAACTATAACCAAGATGATTGAAAAAAGGAAGGAGCGTTCACTGCAAAAATGTTTTTGTCTTGTTTTCCGGTACATATCGGAATATCTAAACATTCTTCAATCAAGATGCATTTACTGGAGTCTTGTTTTCTAAATATACACATATATTTTTAAATCAAGTGAGTTTTTGCTTAAAACAAGAAAAAATATCTGGGAAAACAAGATTATTTTTCTGACTCCATTGGCAGATATTTTTTCTTGTTTTAAGCAAAAACTCACTTGATTTAAAAATATATGTGTATATTTAGAAAACAAGACTCCAGTAAATGTATCTTGATTTAAGAATGTTTTGTACTGGAAAAACGAGACAAAAATACTGAGGAACAACATTATTTTTGCAGTTTAGTGTAAATGCTTTTGTGCACTTTTAATTAACATCAACCCACAACTAGGAAAGTGAGGATGATAATGAAGATGAAGACGGTGAAGATGGTGATGATGAGTGGGAGGATTTTAGCTCAACGGAAGAAAGCTCGTCGTCTGACCAAGAAGCTGATGCCAGCGGTAATGTGGCTTTTGATGACTTAACCTTTTGTAAATGTGTTGCTATACTGTAGATGTTTCATATTTGCTTAAAATATTTACCAGGAAACCCAATGGAGATGATAATTGGCCCAATTAAAGTCAAGGTGTTTTCTGGTGACATCACCAAAGAGACTGTTGAGGCTATTGTTAACAGCACGAACACAAGCCTCAATCTGAACTCGGGTGAGTTTGTTTTTAATTAACATGATTATTGAACTGAACTGAATCAACATTGAACTGAACTGATTTAACATTGAACTGAATTAACATCGAACTGAACTGAATTAACATCGAACTGAACTGAATCAACATTGAACTGAACTGAACTGAATCAACCGAACTGAACTAAATCAACATTGAACTGAACTGAATCAACATCAAACTGAACTGAATCAACATTGAATCAACATTAAACTGAACTGAATCAACATCAAACGGAATCAACATTGAACTGAACGGAATCAACATTGAACTGAACTAAATCAACATCAAACTGAACTAAATCAACATTGAATTGAACTGAATCAACATTGAACTGAACTGAATCAACATTGAATCAACATTAAACTGAACTGAATCAACATCAAACGGAATCAACATTGAACTGAACTGAATCAACATTGAACTGAACTGAATCAACATCAAACTGAACTAAATCAACATCGAATTGAACTGAATCAACATTGAACTGAACTGAATCAACATTGAACTGAACTGAATCAACATTGAATTGAACTGAATCAACATTGAACTGAACTGAATCAACATTGAATCAACATTAAACTGAACTGAATCAACATCAAACGGAATCAACATTGAACTGAACTGAATCAACATTGAACTGAACTGAATCAACATCAAACTGAACTAAATCAACATCGAATTGAACTGAATCAACATTGAACTGAACGGAATCAACATTGAACTGAACTGAATCAACATTGAATCAACATTAAACTGAACTGAATCAACATCAAACGGAATTAACATTGAACTGAACTGAATCAACATTGAACTGAACTAAATCAACATCAAACTGAACTAAATCAACATTGAATTGAACTGAATCAACATTGAACTGAACTGAATCAACATTGAATCAACATTAAACTGAACTGAATCAACATCAAACGGAATCAACATTGAACTGAACTGAATCAACATTGAACTGAACTGAATCAACATCAAACTGAACTAAATCAACATCGAATTGAACTGAATCAACATTGAACTGAACTGAATCAACATTGAATCAACATTAAACTGAACTGAATCAACATCAAACGGAATCAACATTGAACTGAACTGAATCAACATTGAACTGAACTGAATCAACATTGAACTGAACTGAATCAACATTGAACTGAACGGAATCAACATTGAACTGAACTGAATCAACATTGAACTGAATTGAACTGAACTGAATCAACATTGAACTGAACGGAATCAAAATTGAACTGAACTGAATCAACATTGAACTGAACGGAATCAACATTGAACTGAACTGAATCAACATTGAACTGAATTGAACTGAACTGAATCAACATTGAACTGAACGGAATCAAAATTGAACTGAACTGAATCAACATTGAACTGAACTGAATCAACATCGAACTGAACTGAACTGAATCAACATCGAACTGAATAATGATACTGTTGTCTTTTTAGAGCTGCAGAATTTGAATTGGTCTCATATTTGAAGAAGTTTGCATTATTAATTCTGTTATTTTCCTGTAAAGCTGCTTTGAAACGATCTGAATTGTATAAAGGGCAATACAAATAATGCTGACCATTGTATGTCTTTACACACGCACAGGTGTATCAGGAGCCATTCTCAAAGCTTCAGGACCAACAGTGGTGAACGAGTGCAAAACAAAAGGTACAGCTTTAAAAAATATGGGCATTTCTGGCCCATTATAACCTCTACGAGAATAACGTCTCATTCTTTCTCTCCTGAATAAAGCGCCTCAGCCGGCCGACGGTGTGATCTTGACCAAAGCGGGAAATCTTTCAAATATCAAACACATCGTTCAAATGGTTGGGCAGACGAGTGAGAAAGGCATCAGCAGCTCCATGTATAAAGTTCTGACGATGTGTGAAGAAAATCACATTCAGTCGGTTTCATTCCCAGCTCTTGGGACGGGTAAGGTCATGCATTCAGATATACAGATGAGCAAAGTCAAATCACGAGGTCTGGATGAAAACACAACGTTGAATGTCCTTTAGGAGCTGGAAACTTGGTGGCATCAGGAGTCGCCAATGCAATGACTGAAGCTCTGCTGAAGTTCGTAAAGGACTCGCCGAAACATCTGAAGGTCGTCCACATCGTGATCTTCCAAGCCAAACTCCTGCCTGACTTTCAGGAAGCTGTCAAAAAGTGCAAGAAGATTTCTCGGAAGGCTTCTGGTACGTTTCAGTGCATGAAATAGTGTGCGCACATTAGAGGTTTGCGATGTATTTTGTCTATAATAATTAGGACTGTCACTTTTGTGAAAAACTGTTCGATTTTTGAGACATAAGATGATTGTAAAATCGATTTTCCATGTCTAAAGACGTTTCCATTTCCAACACCAAATACAGGCAAATCCACGGACACCTAACAGGCATTAGGACGAGCGTAAAGAGGGCGCTTGAGACGCACAAGTCAGCAATATTCCTGATGATTTATTGGCGTGAAGTTTCAGCACAATGACAAACAGAAGCGCAACATTCAGGGATTGAGATTAACACCCTCGACCCGCCAAATGCGGTAAAAAATGAACTTTGGCGGGAAACGCTGTCAAATCACGAGCTAATCTGGCGTGTTTCTGTGTTTACTCACTTTGCTGGGGAAGTTCGTGTAAGACAAATCTGCGCGGCTTTAGCGCAAATACGCAACTCGTGATCCTCATGATATATTAAATACAGCGTATTGTAGAATCTGCTCATTTCTGGCTTACTTGAACACACACGTCACTACACAACACATACCGGCGCGCTTGTTCACTTGCATTGAAGTAATAGCGAATATTAAAAAGCATTTGGTGAACAGAAAAGACATTGTTATTTTTCAACATCCGACATGTTCTGTGTGCTGGATTGATCTGTCCATCTATCACAGATTTTTGATTTAAAAAATCTGTTAAAATCGATTAAAATCGTTAAAATCGTTAAAATCGATTCCCTATTTTCGTTTTCGAAACTTGTGTTGGTCGGTCCGATCGATTGTGCATTCGATTTTCCAAGGTAAAGTGACAGCCCTAATAATAATATGGTGATTGTTGTTTTAACGATGTACGGTCGATCTTATTGTAATCTATTGAAATGCATTTATAATGCCTCCAAAATTCAACATAAGAGGCAAAACTGCTTCTGTATGTCTTTTATATTTATATAATTTAATATAGTTAATCAATATCACACGAAGAGTGACGTTTTTTCTCCAAATATCAGCATGATTACAAATGTGATTTTAGATTTTATTCATCAAACAAGAACTTAATATTAAGTTACTTGCATTTTAAACACAATGTTGCCTATTTTTGCTCTATTTCACCAACGAAAACAGTGATGCGTTTCTGAGCAACACCGCGGTGAATGAACGAATCGGTTGAATGAATGATTCAATGACCCACACTGCAAAAAATGCTTTTCTTACTTCGTATGTTTGTCTTGTTTCCAGTCCGAATATCAAAGATTTCTTAAATCAAGATGCATTTACTAAAGTTGTAAAATGACATAAGATATTAAGTCTTGTTTTATGGGGGAACACGCAAAATGATCTGCCAATGGGGTCAGAAAAATAATCTTGTTTCTGTTTGAATTATGATTATTTTTCTAACCCCATTGGCAGATAATTTTGCTTTTTTAAGCAACAACTCACTTCATTTTGATTAATTCCCCCAGAAAACAGGACATAATATCTTATGGCATTTTACTCATATAGTAAATGCATCTTGATTTAAGAATCTTTTGATATTTGGACTGGAAACAAGACAAAAATACTAAGTAAGAAAAGCATTTTTTTGCCGTGCACTCATTAATTCAACCGATTCATTCAAACGTCTGATTGATTAAGTAACGGATTACCTAATGAATCAGACGTTTGAATGAATCGGTTGAATCTCATTGAATCACTCATTAACAGTGACTTGCTGCTACTTCCTGGCAGTTATAATTTCACATTTTAAGTATCTTTTCTTTTTTTAAATAATTTCAAATATCAATATTCAACATTTTATGTAAACCATCAAAACATTATATATGCATTTGTAACTGCAGTTTAAATGCATTCATGTCCCCCTGAGCTGCATTAAACAAGTCTGTGTATCCTCTGCATTGCAAAGAACAACTCTGTTGATACTGGCTGATTCAGCCCTATTGTGTCTTATTATTCTAATTGAATTTATTGATTAAATGTAAGAATTTGACACAAAAGATTATGCATACCGGTACATTTAATTCGGCTACCTTCATAAAGTGAAAACTTCCCATAAAAGGTAAAAATTAGGGCTGGGTATTGACACAAATTTGACAATCCGATTCGATTTCGATTCTCAAGCTTGCAATTCGATTCGATGCAATATTGATTATTTTGGATATCAGGTACAATACATGGCAAATTTTCTCAAGGAAAAAACAAATCTCTTAACTAATGCTGTAAACTATGGGAGTCAGTTGTGGCCTATAGGCTTCATTAGCCTACTATAATATTGAAGGTAAAAATTGAACAGTTAAATTACACTTTTATTTATTTTTATAATTATAAAGTTATATGAAATATAAACATTTAAATTGTGGCTGTCATAAAAACTTGCCAGATTTATTCAAACATGCATTAAATATTGAAGAACATAAAAAATTATAATGAATATGTAATATGGTGCATATATTTAGCAAAATGCTCCTCTTTAGAGTTAATTTTTCTAGCTGACTAACGAGTTTATGGGCACTAGATATGTTTTTTTCTGAGGTAAATGTGACGTCACATGACATTGTTTACAAGTTTTAATGACGTCTTTCCACGGTTGAAACACTGATTGGGCGTTTCCATGTGACATGATACGGATTTCGATAAGTTGTACTCTATCTTTAACACACTTTCAGACGCTCATTCATGTTTATTTGGCGCTGTAACTGGTATTATTAAGGCGGAAGAGGAGATCATGTGCTTCTCTTGAGCTGCGCCAGAGCGATCTCACGCCACAGCGCCAAAACGCTATTTATGTTTTTGAATTTCGTAAGAAAAGGGACATAATTTGAAATTTGAGACTATTTCATAATAATAGTAACAAAGCACAAAGATTATTGCGCTTTATTGGATGGGATGAGCGCTACAATGTTCCATTCATTCATCAAATGAAAACAGGATGACTAATCGATTCTTGAGATTTAAGAATCGATATCGGTTCGTAAAAATGAGAATCGATTAATATCGAGAAATCAATATTTTTTACCCAGCCCTAGTAAAAATCCATTTAAACTTATCGGAAACTGACCAACAAATAGAATATGAAGAATATCAAAAACTTGCTGTCCACAGCAATCCTTAAGATACCAGCACAATAACACACTCAGCAAAATATTGTTTAATTATCGTTTTTGAGAAGATCCCAGAAAATATTGAGATATAATTTTTTTGTCAATATCGCACACCCAGACTTAAAACAAAAAAAAAACAAAAAAATCAAAGAAATGAAAACCTGCACTGTGCTTTATCTGCTGCAAAACTAATTATTATTTAGTATTTTTGTCTGGTTTTCTAGTACAAATATCTAAACATTCTTAAATCAAGATACATTTACTGGAGACGCAAAATGACTGACGATATTAAGTCTTGTTTTCGGAAAGAAATTGATCAAAAATAAGTGACTTTATTCTCAAAACAAGAAAAAAAAAATTTGCCAATGGGTTCAGAAAAATAACCTTAATTTAAAGGGGAAATAAGTTTATTTCTCAGACCCCATTGGCAGATATTTCCCCTTGTTTTAAAGGGGACATATCATGCTAATGGTGCGTTCACGTGCTATGGAAAATATGATATTTTCCACTTGTGAACTGGTATTTACCAGTGTGTTGCGTTCAAGTGCTTTTGTTGTCGTAATGTGGTAAAAAGATGGAGATCCAGACCTGTCATTTAGCTAAAACTATTTTAGATTGCTTAAGTCATCTGCTACAGCAAGAAAATGATTTATCAAAACTCAAACGTAAATAATATATGCTGTATATTTTCTAGATCATGAATAGTACATATTTTTACCATTCACAACTCTTGCGTTGCTCTCCGCCATTTTGAAAAGGTCAAAGGTCATCTCGGCAACTCGTGCATCAAAATATTCTACGAGTTGCCCAGTGGAAAATACCACATGAGGGGGTGTTCATGTGCATTTTCCATGTCGGGTTTTGGTATTTACCATAATTACCATAGCACGTGAACGCACCATAAATCCACTTTTTTTAGCCCGTAAATTCATTTTGGTGTATATTTGGAGTGTTTATAAGTACAGAAAAGTTGAAATTAGTCTCTTCAGGTGCTTCGTTGATATCTTTATATTCTGTTTTAGTCATATTTTGCAACCTGTTCTGATTTTTCTATTCTCTATGACGTTTTTTGAACAGTTACGTCACAGTACTTGCATTGCCATTTTTATTTCTCGCTGCGATTTTGTAGTCCAAGCTCAAGGATGCATGACAAGGGTCATTTAGCTGCTGTGTTTTCTGTAGCATATTATCAATACAGATTTTTAGTGGTAAGATTAGGCCGTAGTCATTTGTCTTGTTAGTGTGCTTGTTTTAACAAGAAGAAATAATCGACTTTCACTTTAGTCTGGCTCAAACATGTAAGGCTTGATGGACAAGTCTTCCGTTGTTGACATTTTGTGCTAGATAATCGTATCTCTGCTATCAAACTACAAAAATGGCCGAACGGGGTGGAGTTGAACCGAGTGTCACCTCTGCAAACTGGAGAGGGGCGGGGTATGAAGTGTCTCATTTGCATTTAAAGAGACAGCAACAAAATGAGTTGATCTCAGACGCACATCAGAAAAGGGGTAGAAAAGAGGCCTGTGGAGCTATAATAATGAGGAAGCATTGCAGTTACGCTTTATATAGACCACAAATGTATGATTTATATGTAAAAAGGAACGATTTAAAAGCATGATATGTCCCCTTTAAGCAAATTAAGGCAATCCAAATTAGGCAAGAACAAATATCTGCCAATGGGGTCAGAAAAGTAATCTTGTTTCCTCTTTAAATTAAGTGTTTTTTTTTTTTACCCCACTGGCAGATATTTGTTCTTGTTTCCAGCAAAAACAGAAAAAATACTTGATATCTGAAGTAATTTTGCTTCTTGCCACCTTGATTTAAGAATGTTTAGTATTTTTGTCATGATTTCCATTACAAATATCTATATTTGTGACAACATACAGTGTGAACTAACCTGTTTTCTTGTGTATTCCCAACAGTGCGTCAGCAGACACCAGTGAGCCGAACTCGACTACCAACGCTTTGTCTAGCCAGAGAAACGGCCTCGGTCTCGTTCCCCGTCATGTCCGTTGACGTTTACGGGACGTCCCATGCAAACCTCGCCGAGGTCAAGAGAATCCTAGACGAGCTGATCTCTGATGAGTGCGTGAGTAAAGACATCCAGTCAAGACACATCGCTGATCTTCCCGAAACCGACAAGAAGAGCATCGTGGGCCTCAGCCGAGCCAATCGGGTCAGCGTTCTGGTGACCGGTCTGGATAAGCTAACAGTATCAGGGAAGAAAGATGACGTGTTGGACGCCGTGCTGAAGATTAACAGCTTCATCCAAGCGGCGCGAGACCGAGAGACGCGAGCGGGTGAGGTGAAGCGTCTGCGGGACATGCTGTGTTGGGAACGGGCCAGAGGAGAGCGATGGGAGCCGCTGGATAACGCCGTTAGCTACGACATCGAGCTCGCGTTCCACCGTAAGCTAAAGAGCTTTCAGTACCAGGAGAACGGAGAGAGCTACACCGTGGACTTCAGCGAGATGACGCTCACTAACAGCAAGCAGGAGTCCTGCAGGATCAAGAGGACTCTGCTGGGAGACTCGGAAACCGGTACGAGTTAAACATACAAAGGTTTTACAAGAGAATCAGAAGCATTGGTCCTGCAAAAATGATTTTCTTATGTTTTGTTTCCAGTCCAAATATCTAAAATTCTTAAATCAAGATGCATTTACTAGATTAGTAAAATGCCATAAGATATTATATCCTGTTTTCCGGGGGAATTAATCAGAATTAAGTGAGTTGTTGCTTAGAAAAAGCAAAATTATCTGCCAATGGGGTCAGAAAAATAATCATAATTCAAACAGAAACAACATTATTTTTCGGACCCCATTGGCAGAAAATTTTGCTTTTTCTTTTTTTTTATAAACATGTATTTATTGAATTTTAACAGTTAACAAGGTTACATGTTAATACATTTAACAAAGCGTATAACAATCAAACTATAAAATAATCCACTCCCCCCACCCCAAAAAAACAAAAACAAAAAAAAAACACACACACTGGATAACGACATTATATAATGATACATAGCTTAGGAAGTACAGACAGTTAGGTACATATCACCTTCAAATTTCCAGAGTTTCCTCGGCCTCACAGTTCTCCAAAAATGCAAGAAAGGGATTCCAGATCTCTTTAAATTCGGCTGATTTCTTTTTCATTGTGTATGTTAACTTTTCAAGGATAAGGCATGCTGATAATTCTTTCAGCCAGCGACCAATAGAGGGGCTCTTGACATCTTTCCAACAGAGAGAGATCAAGCGTCTAGCTTGTACTAAGCATAAGTCTGTGATTTTCCTCTCTTTGCGGTTTAACATACAGTCCTTTGGATACAAATTAAGAATGCAAAGTGCAGGATCGTCAGGCACTAGATTTAAGGTCATCTTAGAAATACATTTTGTAACTTCATTCCAGAACTTTCGTATCTCAGGGCAGTCCCACAGACAATGAAATAAGGTGCCCTTTTCGACATTACATTTAACACAGATATCAGGAATATTTGGATTCATCTTATTCAGTCTTTCCGGAGTAACATAAGTCCTCATAATCCAGTTATACTGAATCAGTTTGAGATGGGTATTTATTGTTAGGAGTTGTGCTCTAGAGCATATCTCTCTCCAGTCCTCTTCTGAGATATCTATTTGTAAGTCATTTATCCATTGGGTTTTCTTATGCTCAGTAGAGTCTTTATGGTTTTTAACCAGAATGTTATAGAGTAATGATATCTGACCCTTGCCAGTACAATTATTCACTGCTAGGTTTTCTAACATGGACAAGCGAGGTTGTGTATAAGAATGTGTCTGCGCATAAACAAAACTCTTTAACTGTAAATATTTAAATAAATGTGTCCGAGGTATATCATATTCATTACTAAGTTCCTCAAAAGAAGCTAGTTTACTTTCCTTATATAGATCCAAAACTTTACAGATGCCCTTTGTTGCCCACATTTTAAAACCTTGGTCTTTTTTTCCAGGAGAGAAGTTATCATTCCCCCATATTGGTGAAAAGCCTGAGAAAAAAGTAGATTCACCAAGAATTGACTGTACATTATGCCAGACATTAATTGTGTTTCTCACAAAGGGGTTATCAGTGAGCCGCCTCAGTTTTTTGACAGATGCAGAGTATAAATAAGTGTCAAGTCGCTGGCCTTTAGTGCAAATGTTTTCAATTTGTACCCATGGTAAGTAAGGTTCAGGGGAAAACCAGTACATTGCTGCTCTAATTTGAGCAGCCCAAAAGTACCATTGTAAATTGGGTAGTTGTAACCCTCCTCTATCATAAGGCAGGTACAGAAGTGATAGCCTTAGCCTTGGCCTCCTGTTATTCCAAATAAACTTAGTAAATAGTTGCTTCATTTTGGAGAAGAACTGTGGCGGCGGGGGTAAAGGGATGGATTGAAATAGGTATAAAAACTTTGGTAGTATATTCATCTTGATTATATTTATACGCCCTAAAAGGGAGATTGGCATTGATGACCAGTTATTCATAGATTCAGTTACTGTAGATATCATAGGATCATAGTTACAGGGTACTAAGTCTTTAATGGTTGGGGTAATGGTGATACCGAGATATTTAAATCCATTTACCGCATTATTGAAAGGATGGTTTATCACCGGATTTATTCGCTCCTGCTTATTCAAAAACATAATAGAGGATTTTGTTTCGTTTACTTTAAAACCTGAAAATTTTCCGAATGTGTCAATTAAATTGGTCAGATTACAAATTGAGTTACTTAAGTCTGTTAAAAGTAAGAGGGTGTCGTCAGCATACATTACAATGTGATGTTCGGTGTCTGATACTTTTATACCTGAAATTGAGGGATGCGATCTCACCGCCAATGCAAGCGGTTCCATTGCTAAAACGAATAGCATTGGTGAGAGGGGGCACCCCTGACGAGTACCTCTTGTGAGTTTGAAAGGAGATGATATTATATAGTTGGTGGAGACCTCTGCCATTGGGTCAGTATAGAGTGTCTCAATCCATTTTCGAAAGTAGTTACCAAAGCCAAGACGAGATAACACATCAAATAAATAGCTCCACTCCACTCTGTCGAATGCTTTTTCAGCATCTAAGGACAGAATAGCGGCGTCAGAGGTCCCCTCCTTCTCATGTATCAGATTCAACACCCTTCTGACATTATGAAAAGCTTGACGGTTTTTCACAAAACCATTCTGATCTAGATTGATCACTGACGGGAGCACCGGTTCCAGTCTTCTAGCCATTACTTTAGCGATAATCTTAGCATCTGTGTTGAGCAGTGAAATAGGTCTATACGACGTGCAATTGGTAGGGGATTTATTGGGTTTCAAAATAAGTGTTATCAACGCACTCCTCATGGAATCTGGAAGACAACCCTGTTGAAAGGCTTCCTCATACATATCTAAAAGTGGTGAAATTAATTTATCTTTAAATATCTTGTAGATATCAACCGGAAGACCGTCAGGGCCTGCGGCTTTACCTCCTCTCATATTAGTAATGGCGTCAGCGATTTCTGAAGCTTCTAGATCTCTATCCAATTGATCTTTAAAATCAACTGATATGGGAGGGATATAAAGATCATCCAGAAACTCAGATTGTGTTTCCAGACTCCCCGAGGATTCGGATGAATATAATATTTTATAGTAGATGGAGAAAGTGTCATTAATTTCCTGTGGGTCTGTTGTTATTGCTCCACTCTGAGTTTGAATTGCAGTAATTGCCCTGTCCGCATCTAATTTTTTAATTCGCCAGGCTAGCAATCTCCCCGGTTTTTCACCTTGATCATAATAACTCTGTTTGAGCCGGATTAAACTATTTTCTGCTTTTGATGTGGAAATTTCCTCATATTGGGTTTTAAGTAACTTTAATTCTTGTTTTATTTTTGTAGAGCCATCCAAAAAGGCCTCTCTTTCCAATTGTCTAATTTTGTGGTCAAGCTCATTCATTTTCAACTTGAGTTTGTTTGTTTTTGAACTGGTGTAAGATATAATCATGCCTCTGATGTATGCCTTAAAGGCCTCCCATCTGACAATAGCAGAGGTCTCATCTGTATTTGTAGTGAAGAACGACTCAATTTGAACATCTAAAAATTGCAGGAAATTCGAGTCAGAAAGCCATCTGGGATGAAATCTCCATCTAGGGCTCCCTTTAACTACCCCTTGGGCTCTAAACACCAGTGAAGTAGGGGAATGATCTGATAGCAGTATGCTATTATAGTTACATTCTATCACAGAGGAAAGCATAGAGCTGGAAATCAGGAAAAAATCTATTCGTGAGTATGACTTAAATCGGGGAGAATAACAGGAGAATTCTAATTTATCTGGGTTCAGACTCCTCCAGGGGTCGCACAAATTCAGATCATTTATATACTGTAACAGTTTTTTCCTACTTTGCATATGAGAGGAATCCATCCCAGTTGATCGGTCCAATTTAGGGTCTAAAGTGCAGTTGAAATCACCTGCTATTAGAGCTTTCCCTGGGAGAGAAGCAATTAATAAAAATAGATTTTCAAAGAATTTGGGATTGTCTTCGTTTGGGGCATATACATTAATCATGTTTATCTTCTCATTTATCAATGTACCTTGGACAATCAGGTATCTACCCCCTATGTCACGGATGACGTTGTCCACTTTAAAGGGTATCAATTTATGAATCAGGATCATCACCCCTCGAGTGTGTGATAAGTAGGAGGCTGATATTACTTGCCCTGGCCATCTCCTTTTTATCTTTATCACTTCGTCTGATAATAAGTGGGTTTCTTGGAGATATACAACTAACGATTTGAGTTGTTTAACCCTACTGATGATTTGCTTCATTTTAGCCAACTTCACCATTCCTCTAACATTCCAGGATGTAAGCTTCAAATTTAGATTAGAAGACATAAAATAAAATCAAGCGTAAACATTTTCAACCAGGCCATATATGTAATAGAAAGGAATGATGTAAACTGTAGTCTCGTTCTTAAAACCATTGGAGTGTATGCCGTTATCCCGAATTACAAAATAAAATGTACATTTATAACCCCTAAACTTAATCCCAGCACTGTCTCCCCAAACGAGACGGCTTACCTTCCCCAGTAGCATTAGGAGCGAGCTAGACGCTCAACTGATCCACTAATAACGAGGAGCAGTTATAAACTGATGAATCACACACTAACCCTCCCCCCCCCTCACATTCACAATCGGCTTAATGCTATAAGCGAACAAAATATACGATATGCATATATGTGCATCTGTCTTTGTGGGATTAAAACCACGTCAGCATATAGTGTAAATCAGGTGCAGCCTGATAACGCAACGTTACAGTACCTTTTCTCAGTAGGTGGAAAAAACAAAGTTCAGGTTATATGATCATATCGTCCGCTGGCGGTAATATGTCCCGTCACTGACAAATGTCCTCACCATTTAACTTTAATACCGTTAGTTAGCCGTGGCCAACTTGTTAGGTGTCCAACTCTTTAATAAACGACTCCACATCTGCAGGATCAGCAAACAAACGAGGTTTCCCTCCGTGGATCAGCTTGAGTTTAGCAGGGTAAATGATTCCGTAGTCTATCTTCAGGTCGCGTAGTCGTTGTTTCACATCATCGAATCGCTTTCTTTTCTTGTGTAGTTCAGTAGAGATGTCTTGGAAAAGCATGACATGGTGGCCTTCATACATGATCTTGCCCTTCTTTCTGGCTGCCTGCATGACTCGGATCTTGTCACGGAAGTTTAAAAACTTCAGTATCATGACTCGTGGAGCAGAGGATTGTGGCGCGCCTGGTAGTCTATGAGCTCTTTCGATAATCAGCGGGTCAGGAAAGGTCTCGGGTCCCAGGACATCGGGTAGCCATTTTTCCAGAAAAGCAGCTGCATCGCCTTTTTCAACTTTCTCCGGGAGATTCACCAGTCTGAGATTTGAACGACGGCTCCTGTTTTCCAGGTCATCCACCTTAGAGGTGAGCTCAGACACCTGCTTTTCCAGTATCGTGATTCTGGTTTTCTCATTAGCAATATCATCCTCCATGTCACCAATACGGTTCTCTGCTTGTTCCAGTCTCCCTGAAAAGTCTTTAAAGTCTGACTTAATCTCGCTGATTGCGGTCAAAACTCCGTCAAATTTGGAGCTGAAGTCATTTTTCAGGGCTGCAATAGCTTCTAAAATCCCTGCTGTTCCGGAAGAGTACACATCAGTGGTTAGCGTGCTAGCATCTTCCTCTGCTTCTTCGTGTCGGTCGGCCCTGTTCTGAGCTTTTTTTTGATGGCCCGAGTTGGTTTTAGATTGTTTGGTCGACATGTCTTAGATTACAGATGCACTAAACTTAAATTTGGTGAAGGATTGCGTTCGCTTTTAACTCAGGATGAATAAATTTAGCCGATTCCTACGGAGGGGTCGAAAATGCGACCTCTCAGCTCCGCGTCATAGCCGCTCCCCGAGTGTGTAATTTTGCTTTTTCTAAGCAACAACTCACTTCATTTTGATTTATTCCCTCAGAAAACAAGACTTAATGTCTTTTGGCATTTTTTCTCATCTAGTAAATCTTGATTTAAGAAATGTTTGATATTTGGACTGGAAACAAGACAAAAATACTAAGTAAGAAAATCATTTTTTTGCAGTGTGAAGATATATATATATCACTGCAAATATAGATACATTTGCACTGGAAAACAAGACACAAAATACTTAAATCAAGATACATTTACTTGAGGAACAAAATGATCTAGTTTTCTGAAAAATGTGTCAAAATTAAGTGAGTTTTTGCTGAAAACAAGAAAACAGAAAAATAAACTTAATTCAAAGGGAAAACTAGTTTATTTTTTCTAACTAAAAATAACTGCCAGATATTTCTCATTGTTTTAAGCATTAAGTCACTTAATTTTGGTTAATTTTTCAGCATACAAAACTTAATATCTTCAGTAATTTTGCTTCTCCAGTAAATGTATCTTGATTTAAGAATGTTTAGATATTTGTACTGGAAAACAAGACAGAAATACAGAGGAAGAACTTTTTTTGCAGTGTTGTTGTATGTCATGAATGATGGCAGAAACTGTTCTTTTAACTTCACTTGTTTGTTTCTCAGCGATCATTCATCCTCCTCCAACATGGACCAAAATGGATGGACGGGATTTAGAAATAATCACCTTACAATCAGATTCATCAGAGTACAAGAAGATAGAAACAGACTTTCTGAGCTCCAGTTCACACCCCAATGTCTTGCCCGTACAGGTTCAGCAGGTAAAATGATGAGTGAAAATGACCTTATTTCCCAATAAAAACACGTAAACTTTCTTAAATCAAGATACATTTACCTGAGAAGAAAAATGACTGAAGATATTAAGTCCTGTTTTCGGTAACATTGCTCAAAATGATTCGTTTTTGCTTTTTAACAAGAAAAATATTTGCCAATGGGGTCATTAGACTCATGTTACGTCTTTATTGGGACAGGGCTTGACGGATTACATGAGTTGGTCTCTATTTTTTTATTATCAAGCATTTATGTAAGATATCATTTGACCATTAATGGCTGTTATGTTAAATAAAGCCTTAATAAATGCCTTATTAACATTTTAAATACATTCTGCTGAAATGAACGAAATGATTTGAAAAAAGATTCGTTCATTTTGATGAACGAGATTCAAAGATCCGAGTCAGTAAAATGATCCGAACTTCCCACTACTTCCCACAAGATGCCGCCATTTATCAAGGAGTCCGACATTAGAAAACCGGTGGGGAAAAATCACTTAAAGGGATAGTTCACCCCAAAATGAAAACTGTCAGTAATTACTCTCCCTCATGTTGTTCCCCGTAAGACTTTCGTTCATCTTCAGAACACAAATTAAGATATTTTTGATTAAATCTGAGAGCTGTCTCACTCCTCCATAGGCTTCTAAGGGATCGAAACTTGCCGGCCCAGAAAAGTTATGAAAGACATCGTTAAAATAGTCAGAGTGACTACAGTGGCTCAACCTTAAGTTTATCAAGCGACGAGAATACTTTTTGTGCGCAAAAAACGAACAAAAATAACGACTTTATTCAACTCTTCATTTCCTTCTCTGTGGGCCTCGAGTGAGTTCACGTAGTGTAACAGCGCAGCGCTTCTGGGTTGTACGTCACACGTAGGCTCACTATTGGCCGACGCTGGTCATGTGTGTGATACTGGCCAATAGTGAGCCTACGTGTGACGTACAACCCAGAAGCGCTGCGCTGTTACACTACGTGAACTCACTCGAGGCCCACAGAGAAGGAAATGAAGAGTTGAATAAAGTCGTTATTTTTTTTGTGCACAAAAAGTATTCTCGTTGCTTGATAAACTTAAGGTTGAGCCACTGTAGTCACTTAGCCTGACTATGTACTTCCACTCAATTTCAGTTCGCTTCTATACTCAGTCTGAGACATCGACATGTCTCTCAGTTTTCCTCTGGCCTGAAAACAGCCGGCCAATCAACGAACAGAGGGCGGGCTGAGAGCCGTGACGTAGACGCTAAGCGCCGAGTTTAAGATTGTATTTTAGGTTAGGGAAATCGAAAACGACCACGGATTTGGAGATACGGGACGCAATTCGCTCTGTTGTGGAGAATATTCCCGGTATTTGCAAACTGAAGCCCGAACAAAAAGAGTGTTTGTTAAACATTTTGAATGGAGGTGATGTTTAAGTTGGAGAGAGAGGTGATTGCGTTATGTGATTGGCTTACGGGTAACCAATGATTTTGTACTTCAGGCAAGTGCCCCCCCGCGAGAAAGAAAACCCTTTTCAATTATGCCATTCCAGACTCTGTCTACGAAGTAAAGCGAAGTAGCAGAGTTTGGTATTACCAGGCTAGTAGTCACTTGGACTATTTTAACGATGTCTTTACTAACTTTTCTGGACCGGCAAGTTTCAATCCCTTACAAGCCTATGGAGGAGTGAGACAGCTCTCAGATTTAATAAAAAATATCTTAATTTGTGTTCCGAAGATGAACAAAAGTCTTACAGGGAACAACATGAGGGAGAGTAATTACTGACAGAGTTTTCATTTTGGGGTGAACTAACCCTTTAAATATCAGTAAAACAGATTATCATTCGATCTTCTCCAGTAAATGTATCTTGATTTAAAGCAACACTAAGTAAGATTTTTTACCTTAAAATAATGTTTCCAAAATGGTTTCAGTGGTTCATTAAGTCGTAACAGGGTGAAAGGCACTTCTGGATTGGCTTTGCGCTCCTATATCTGCTATAACCACGCTGTGTGAGATTGCCAGATCGGGTCGCGTTTCTGTAGTTCTAATGAAACATAAGAAAACTACAAATTTGACTTGCTTTACATCAAGCGTTACAATAGTCATTATTTAGTTATTCTTCGTTTCTGATGTCGCAATACATCATACTTTCATGAAATCATGCAACATACTCTAGCTTGTCTGTGGACATCGTTCACTCTAAAGCCGGCGCTGGATAAACAGCGAGTGTGTGTGCGACAGTAGCTGCGCTAGGCTAAAGTATTTACCACAGCGGTAATGGACAATTCCGCTTCCAACCTGTAGGGCGACCGCAGAGGAAAAGTCACTTGGTGTTGCTTTAAGAATGTTTAGATATTTCTTCTAGAAAACAAGACAGAAACACTGAGGAAGGACATTATTTTTGCAGTGTGTGACTCTAGTTTCACATTGATCGCCTGTGTTTATTAACATCTGAAAAGGTTTGTCAGATTGACAGGATTCAGAGTCAGTCGCAGTGGCAGAGATACTGTGTGCTGAAACAGGCCGTGGATAAGAAATATCCCAAACAGACAAACGAGCGCATGCTTTATCACGGGACTACCAAAGAAATCTGCCAAAAAATCAACAAGAACGGCTTCAACCGAAGCTTCTGCGGGAGAAACGGTAGGTTGTGTCTCGGGTCCCTTTCTTTTTCTTTTATTAGAGAATATAAAGACATACAGAATGACAGTATGTTACTGTATATGCCAGGGAGCAAGAAAATAATATACCTTTTGAAATGATTTACACAGCTGTCTTTATTGAAGAATCAGAAGTCAGATACATGTAGAGTCTTCAAGAAAAAGATGAATCTTACTGAATTTACACTTGTGGATAAAATATTTAGCCTAAAACAAGATTACACTGCAAAAAATGCTTTTCTTACTTAGTATTTTTGTCTTGTTTCCAGTTCAAATATCTCAAAATTATTAAATCAAGATCCATTTACTAGATTAGTAAAATGCCATAAGATATTATGTCCTGTTTTCCAGGGAATTAATCAAAATTAAGTGAGTTTTTGCTTTAAAAAAAAGCTAAATGATCTGCCAAAGGGGTCAGAAAAATAATCATAATTCAAAAAGAAACAAAACATTATTTTTCTGACCCCATTGGCAGATCATTTTGCTTTTTTTTAAGCTAAAACTCACTTAATTTGTATTTATTTCCCCATAAAACAAGACTTAAAATCTTGTCATTTTACAACTTTAGTAAATGCATCTTGATTTGAGAAATGTTTGATATTTTGACTGGAAACAAGACAAAAATACTAAGTAAGAAAAGCATTTTTTTGCAATAATTAAATGAAATAAATATCAGACTCTTCCCTCTCATAATTATGGAAGCTTGGTTCCAGCATGGAATAAAGTAAATATAGAGAATTGTAACTTTTTACACCACAAAATATGTTCTTCCTTAGTATTTTTGTCTAGTTTTCCAGTACAAATATCTAAACATTCTTAAATCAAGATACATTTACTGGAGAAGCAAAATTACTGACGATATTAAGTCTTGTTTCAATCCAAATTAACCGAGTTTATGCTTAAAACTAGAACAAATATCTGCCAGTGGTAAAAGAAAAATTATGTTGATTCAAAGGGAAAACTTTTTTCAGACCCCATTGGCAGATATTTGTTCTTGTTTTAAGTATAAACTTGATATTGTTTTCTGGAAAAATCATAAAAATGTATTTACTTGAGAAGCAAAATTACTTGAATATTAAGAATTTGTAGACATTTGTACTGGAAAACAAGACAAAAATACTGAGTAAGAAAATAATTTCTTGCAGTGCATAGTAATAATAATATCTAAAAATTCTTAAATCAAGATGCATTTACTAAAGTTGTAAAATGCCATAAGATTTTAAGTCTTGTTTTCTAGGGAAATTAATCAAAATAAAGTGAGTTTTTGCTTTAAAAAAAGCAAAATGATCTGCCAATGGGGTCAGAAAAATAATCTAGTTTCTGTTTGAATTAACATTATTTTTCTGACCCCATTGGCAGATCATTTTGCTTTTTTTAAGCAAAAACTCTCTTAATTTTGATTAATTCCCCCGGAAAACAGGACAGGGCATTTTACTAATCTAGTAAATGCATCTTGATTTAATAATTTTTAGATATTTGGACAAAAATACTACGTAAGAAAAGCATTCTTTGCAGTGCACTCACAATTCTGACTTCTGACATTTAAAAGTCACATTCCCTTTATTATTGCGTGTTGAAAACGAGCTTTCTTCACAACACTGACCTCTGACCTTGTTTCCAGCGGTCGTTCACGGTGACGGCACGTACTTCGCCAAAAAGGCCTGGTACTCCTGTCAGGACCAGTACTCCAGCGCCGACGACAAAGGGCTGAAGTACATGTACCGAGCGCGAGTGGTGACGGGCTCCCTGTGTAAGAGCCGGCACGGGATGAAGGAGCCGGATCCCATCAGGCCCGGTGACCCGCGGGCCGGCCTGCACGACTGCGCCGTGGACAGCCTACAGAACCCCTTCATCTTCGTGGTGTTCTGTGATGCCGGAGCGTATCCAGAGTACCTCATCACCTTCAAATCTATATAGTCTGCGCATCTCTATCTCACAAGCACACGGTCAAGTTTACAACAGAACACTGCAAAAACTGAAATCGAAGAAAGTAAAAAAAATCTTATTTCTAGAAAAAAAATGTCCTGTTTGGATAAAAAAACTCTTATAAAATGCTTATAAAAGACTATAAATCTTATTTTAAGGAAATTGGTCTTCTTCAGTCTTGGCAAGAAGTAACTTTTAGCTCATTTTGAAGCAAGAAGATGCACTTAAATCTAGGTAAAGTGTCCTAAAATTATTAATTTATTGGGATGTTTTAAGAATTTTCATCTATTTTCAGGTTATTGTGTATCTTTAACAAATTTAAATAAGATGAATTTAAGGTTAAATATTCTAGTTTTAATGCAACCTTCACTAAAATTACAAGTGTAAAAAAATCACAATTACAAATAAAAAAGTGATTTTGGTCTAGTTTTAAGATCCAATAGCATTTATTAGTGACTAGATATTTATGCTATTTTCAAGATTTCTTATCATATTTTGCGTGATTTTAGTGCACTTTGGATTGAAGTTCATCCAGCATCCAGATCCAGAGTCTAGATGACTTTACACTGGCCTTGTCACAATGACAAACACATGAAGAAATGTTTTCAGACGCAACTTTTATCACCCCCCCCCCCAAAAAAAAATCACTAAATTAATTGGTAACACCTTACAATACGTCAAATTTGTTAACACTAGTTAATGCATTAACTAGCATGAACTAACAATGAGTGAGCAATATATTTATTAAAGCATTTATTAATCTGCCTAATATTCATGTTTGTTCACAGTGCATTAACTGATGCCAACAATACAACTTTTGATCTTAATCTCAACATTTACAGATGGATTTTCAAGATTAATAAATCCTGTAGAAGTACTATTGTTCGTTGTTAGTTCATGTTAGCTTATTAAATATTAACAGATACAACTTTTGCTCTTTAAAATGTAATAGTAATAGTAAATGTTAGGATTAACATCAGGATTAATAGATGCTTTAGAAGCATGTTAACTAATGTTGAAACCTATTGTAAACTGTTACCAGTTAATTACATGATAAGCTAATTTGATCACACTTTAGTCCAATTCTCACTTTTAACTATGACTTTTGCCTCATTAAACTCTTAATTACTGCTTATTAATAGTTAATAAGGTAGTTGTTGAGTTTAGGTATTGGGTGATTAAGGGATGTAGAATATGATCATGCAGAATAAGCCATTAATATGTGCTTTATAAGCACTAATAAACAGACAATATCCTAGTAATATGCATGATAATAAGCAACTAGTTCAAAGTGAGAATTAAACCATAAACTAAAGTGTCATTTAATAATTGCATTCATCAATATTTACTGAATAAAGCTCCCAAATGAAGATAATTCAAAGACCATAATGTGACAGATGTGTAAATAAGTGAATATGGTGCCACTTTACAATGAATAAACTAACAATGAGCAATACTTTCTTAATGGTAGTTAATAAAAATACAGCTGTCCATTGTTAGTTCATGTTAGCTCAGGTCCATTAAATAATATTAACAGATACAACTATAATAATGTATTAATAAATGATGATATTAAGATTAATACATGCTGTAAAAGTGTTTTTAACAACAACAAAAAGCAATATTTTAAAGTGTTAAGCTGAATATATGAATATAATATATATAATTCAGATAATCAGTGACCTCTGATCCGTTCTCGTGTCTGGGTGTTTTTAAGACTTTGTGATCATCACTAATTTTGCTATATTGAATCCCTCTAAGGTGAAATCGCAGTGTTTTAATCATTCTGAATGTGTGAAACATTGACTTAGTCTGTATGTGAACATTTTGAACAAAAATAAACATTTTTGTGATTTTCCGTGCCCTGTATTGCGATCTCTGTGAGATGATGCGTCATAACTGGAGAAACAGAAACTGATGATACAGTGAAAGCAATGAAAACTCAAAATATGTTTACCTTTAATATGAATTACAAAACATGATCACACTGAGTACAACAGATTATAGTAACTGCAAATTATTGTGTCAGGTAATTAATCAATTTGAGTTTAACATTTTTACAAATTAATGAATTTCTTAAGATAGTTCTACACTGTAAAAAAAAGAAAGAAAAGTTGCTGCCTTAAATTTTTAAGTACAAAGTACTTTCGACTTACATTTAAACTGACTTAAAAAATTAGTTGAATCTTGCATAAGAAATTTTTTTCACTTATTTTGATGAGTTAAAGCAATGGAAAAACAACTTATTGATCACACAGGTGAAACTCGAAAAATTTGAATATCGTTCAAAAGTTCATTTATTTCAGTAATTCAACTTAAAATGTGAAACTAATATATTATATAGACTCATTACATGCAAAGTGAGATATTTCAAGCATTTTGATGATTATGGCTTACAGTTATGAAAACCTTTTCACAATATTCTAATTTTGAATTTGGGGTTTTCATAAGCTGTAAGCCATAATCATCACAATTATAACAAATTAAGGCTTTAAATATCTCACTTTGCATGTAATGAGTCTATATAATTTATTAGTTTCACCTTTTAAGTTGAATTACTGAACTTTTGCACCATATTCTAATTTTTCATTTTTCACCTGTATGTTTTACAGTGCAGAGGATTAAACCACAACGAAACCAAAAGAGAAGAATGACTTCAGTCGAAGTGCTTCATTGAAAAACATCTTTTATTCTATGGTTAAAGGATCAAGTAGCATGTGTGCTGAACTAGTAGAAAGACATTCTATTGCCGAGGCATTTAATGATGCTGTGGGGGTCAAAACCGCCGTATAAAACGCCACAAAGCCCTCAGGAATTCACAGCTTTATTATTAAATACTGTAACTGTATTAAATCAACCCTGGCAATAACAGAACATCATCCGTGAACCAGTGTGTTTGTCAAGCCTGGAGTCGTCCTGGTTAAAGTAGTCGGCACGCAGAAGCGAGTTACGCTAACCTGATTTGATTTACCCATGCGGGATGGAGCGGGAGGGACGGGGAAATGGAAACCATAGCCCTAAATGATAAAACCCACCGTGTTAAGACTGAAACACACTCAAATCAAACCGCTTGGGACCGCATCTCTACATCTGCTGGGTGGAGTTGCCGTTCCAGGTGTTGTTGTCGTCCTCGCTGTCTTCTTGAGTCCGTAGTCGGTATATTTTCCCGTCTTTCTTGAAGTCCTCCGGCCTCTTCTCAAGAACCCTCTTACGAACTGCATCTCTGAAGCGGAAAACGAGTAGAACTGAGTAGAAATTCCCTGACACATGATAGTCCAGTCATTTTATGAAATTAAAGCTGCGAGCAGCATTTAGCGGGGTTCAAGCATTTAAGGCCTTTAAGCACATAAGCATTAAAGACATTAAGTTTTATTTAGCAAGCATTTAACCACTGACATCATAGACGGAAAAGAGCTTTTATAGCCAATACAGGCAATTTACCATAGGGTTTTCAAAGCTTTTTGACAGTTAAAGCGCCACTTATGGTCCGATATCCATACAATTTTGCATGCTTGATTACTATGTTATGTCACATATTTCCACCAATTTTTGTGAAGTTCTGAGTTTTCCTTTAGGATTTATAGACTTTTGAGTGTATTTTGTCACGCCCCTTTTCTAAATGACCCTGTTGCAGCCACTCCAAATGCAAAAGTTCAACTTTTTTTCTCTCGATAATTATTGATCTCGAGAGTCCAGAGAATTGCCCTAGACTGGTTTGGTTCCGATCGGGCGAAAAACCAGGGACTAAAAAGTAGGTAAAAAGGTTCGAAAAAGTAGGTTTTGGACAAAATTCGACATAGCAGAATTTTTTGCTGCCTAAATCGAAATTGGAGATATACATATTGTCCTGCTTGAGCCAAGAATCACAGTGGTGTAAAAACCTTGAGTCTAAGTCAAACGGTCTAGGAGTTATGCACAATTTGGTACTTTTGGTTGCTGTAGCGCCACCTATGGGCCAATCAGGGTCATACTCTGATAGGTTCTCGTCTCCTGCACGATCAGTTTTGCAAATCCTTACAATTACAATAGGGTTTCAGCACTTTGTGCTTGAACCCCTATAAAGGTTGAACAAATTGCAACAGAAGCAAACTCAACTGATTTTGTTTCCTCAATATGTCCTGAGTAAGAAAAAAAAGAAAAGCCCAGTAGAATCCCATTAGGGGAAAGCTTCGAAAAACACCCAAATATAGTCTATTCATACGCCTATTCATACTTTTTCTCATGTGAATAGGGTAAAAGTTTGAACCTTACCTTACTGAAAGATGTCAACAAGATTCTACAAGAGATTTTCACCTGGCTATACCCAATGTTTAGATATGTTGTGTAATGTATGCAAATTAGCACATTATGCACCGTTTGTCTAGCCTGGTTAAAACCAGACCATCTCAGTTGTAACTGAGTTATGGTCTGGCAAAGCGTCATAGACAAATCATTTCCAGAGGGGCGTCACCAACTAGGGATGGGACGATACACTTAAACTCACGATACGATGCACCTCGATATGCCAGGGTCACGATACGATACGTCACGATACGATATCAAAAAAGGCAAGAAAAAGAAAAAAAATATTACTGTATAACAACAACTTATTCATTTGCTTTGGCCGCCAAAGCCTTTTTTGATCGGCGAGTGATGTAGAATGAATTGACTGCTGCGCTTGACATGGCGCATAACGAGCAGAGAGAGAGAGAGAGAGAGAGAGAGAGAGAGAGAGAGAGAGAGAGAGAGAGAGAGAGAGAGAGAGAGAGAGAGAGAGAGAGACCCGGCCGCGCGCGCGCACTCTCACCTCTTCAAACAAAACGAGCGCTGTCTTGCTCTCTCTCCCTCGCGCATATTAATCAAAATCAATTGACACGATAGTAAAAGGTCGGAAGACCACAGTTTCACGTGGAGCATTTGGAGATTATTAGAGATTAGAGACTCTAGGCTTACTTCGACTCAATGAACATCTCAACACTAAATTATAAAGGCCGGTCTCATATAACGTTAGACGCCTGTCTCAAATACAAGCCGGTGCAGTTCGAGGATTTGGGAAAATAAAAGCCCGGGCTATTATTTGAAGTTTTACGGTATACATTTGACTCCTTGGTCGGCTGTTTGGGGGCAAGGCAGTTGGTACTGATGCTAATATTTGTTAGCTCGCTGTAGACTGCAGTGTTGTTGTTGCAACATGCGCTGTCTTGACGTGATGACGTACCGCACCGTTCCCCGGATATATATATTTTTTCATTTAGTTTTACCCTGCTTGATCAGCAGATGGTGCTGCCAGCCTGCCACCATAGACTGTATGTCTGCCCCATATACATACACACACACACATATAATACACTAAATTATTTATATACTGCGCAAATCATGCAGTAGTGCCATTTATCTTTATTTCGCGATCCATTTTTTTTTCGACCTCGATGCGTTTCGTCACGTTTTGTATCGCGATATTTTGTCAAACGATATTTCGTCCCATCCCTATCACCAACGGACGTCGCGGATAGACCTAAACCAATCAGAGCGATGAAGGAGATGACGTATGCAGAGCGGCGGAGACACATCTCCGAGTGTTGTTCTTTGCTCGGTTTTTAACAAAAAGGAAACGTTCAAATGGCTTAAAACAGACGCGATAGCTGATTCGAACGAGTGATGTTCGACGGGCGGCATCCATCTTTGTAATGTAGGCTACAAAATCTGCTTCAAAATCCCAGCGCTGTCGTCATCGTGTAAAGCCCGCCCCAACGCTTCTGATTGGTGCCGCGATTTCGACGGATTGGAAATGGGCTTGAATGAGCTCTTTGCCAGACTAACTTTCAGAGCAAATCTAAATTTGCCGGAAGTTGTCTGGGTTTTCCCAGGCTACCGTTTGTCCATGTTAACAAACAATTTAAAAAAACTTGTAATACATTTTTTCTTTGTCTTGATCCAAGTAATCAACTCAGTAATTTTCATGGTGATATCTAAAGGTTAAAATTTTTACCCTATTCACATGAGAAACAGAATGAATAGGTTATATTTGGGTCTTTTTCGAAACTTTCCACTAATGGGATTCTTCGCGGCTTTTTTTTTTCCTTACTCAGGACATATTGAGGAGACAAAAGCAGTTGAGTTTGCTTCTGTTGCAATTTGTTCTAGGTTGACCCCGATTTTGGCTTAAAATGACTGGACTGGACACACTTTAGCAAAATATTTGACAAAAAGGATTTAAATGCTGAAGCAATAGATCTAGTATTAATTAGTTATATATCGAGATCCAGTGACATAACGGACTCTTTAATAGCACTACAATAGCTATGTTTCCATTCACCTATTTTTATGCAAATTTTGGGATATGGCATTAAAAAAAAACATTGGATGGAAACACCAAGATGCACATAAAGTCTAAAAATGTACACAGAAAGCATGCACTCAATTGACTCAGATCCTTCCTCATATTCTTCATTGTTGCGGCTCCTCTCTTCCCAGTCTGTCAGTGACGCTCTGTTTAGTTCCTGTCTCTATGAAGCCCCTCCTTCTGAAAAGCACACTGTGCTCTGATTGGTCGGCTGGATCAGTGTGTTGATTAGTCGAGCGCTTCGAGTGTGTTTGGGAAATGTCCCGCCCCTTCCCATAACCGCCAGTTTAACACAGTACTAACTCACTCAACCAGGCCCCGCCCCTTTATTCTGCATATGAATTATTATAATGATGAATATTGTGACGTGTTCGTTCCTGGAAGAAACTCAAGACTACAATGGAGGCGTTTCAGGAGTTCAGAAACACTGGCACTGATATAGAGAATGAAGAAAACGATGTGCTTTGTAACTTCGCAGAGCTTTTTCATGCTCAAACAGCAACATTACACTACAGCAGTGTTGTGCCTGAACGCGTTCATTGAACGATAGTTCATATTTTGGGCGAACGTGAACTGAACGTACATGTCCTTCTCAAAAAATTAGCATATTGTGATAAAGTTCATTATTTTCCATAATGTAATGATAAAAATCAAACTTTCATATATTTTAGATTCATTGCACACCAACTGAAATATTTCAGGTCTTTTATTGTTTTAATACTGATGATTTTGGCATACAGCTCATGAAAACCCAAAATTCCTGTCTCAAAAAATTAGCATATCATGAAAAGGGTCTCTAAACGAGCCATTAACCTAATCATCTGAATCAACTAATTACCTCTAAACACATGCAAAAGATTCCTAAGGCTTTAAAAACTCCCAGCCTGTTTCATTACTCAAAACAGCAATCATGGGTAAGACTGCCGACCTGACTGCTGTCCAGAAGGCCATCATTGACACCCTCAAGCAAGAGGGTAAGACAGAAAGAAATTTCTGAACAAATAGGCTGTTCCCAGAGTGCTGTATCAAGGAAGGCACCTCAGTGGGAAGTCTGTGGGAAGGAAAAAGTGTGGCAAAAAACGCTGCACAACGAGAAGAGGTGACCGGACCCTGAGGAAGATTGTGGAGAAGGACCGATTCCAGACCTTGGGGGACCTGCGGAAGCAGTGGACTGAGTCTGGAGTAGAAACATCCAGAGCCACCGTGCACAGGCGTGTGCAGGAAATGGGCTACAGGTGCCGCATTCCCCAGGTCAAGCCACTTTTGAACCAGAAACAGCGGCAGAAGCGCCTGACCTGGGCTACAGAGAAGCAGCACTGGACTGTTGCTCAGTTTTGCATGTCATTCGGAAATCAAGGTGCCAGAGTCTGGAGGAAGACTGGGGAGAAGGAAATGCCAAAATGCCTGAAGTCCAGTGTCAAGTACCCACAGTCAGTGATGGTCTGGGGTGCCATGTCAGCTGCTGGTGTTGGTGCATGGTGTTGTTTTATCAAGGGCAGGGTCAATGCAGCTAGCTATCAGGAGATTTTGGAGCACTTCATGCTTCCATCTGCTGAAAAGCTTTATGGAGATGAAGATTTCATTTTTCAGCATGACCTGGCACCTGCTCACAGTGCCAAAACCACTGGTAAATGGTTTACTGACCATGGTATTACTGTGCTCAATTGGCCTGCCAGCTCTCCTGACCTGAACCCCATAGAGAATCTGTGGGATATTGTGAAGAGAAAGTTGAAAGACGCAAGACCCAACACTCTGGATGAGCTTAAGGCCGCTATCGAAGCATCCTGGGCCTCCATAACACCTCAGCAGTGCCACAGGCTGATTGCCTCCATGCCACGCCGCATTGAAGCAGTCATTTCTGCAAAAGGATTCCCGACCAAGTATTGACTATTGAGTGCATAACTGAACATAATTATTTGAAGGTTGACTTTATTTTATTTTATTAAAAACACTTATTTTATTGGTCGGATGAAATATGCTAATTTTTTTAGATAGGAATTTTGGGTTTTCATGAGCTGTACGCCAAAATTATCAGTATTAAAACAATAAAAGACCTGAAATATTTTAGTTGGTGTGGAATAAATCTAAAATATATGAAAGTTTAATTTTTATCATTACATTACGGAAAATAATGAACTTTATCACAATATGCTAATTTTTTGAGAAGGACCTTTACTGTATTACTGCCTGATGAACGCGTTCATTCTGGTGTCTGTGAACGCACGCTCTCTCAGTTTAACTTCGTTCAATAGGGTGCCAGATTTCTATAGAGCCTTCCAGGCGAAACCCCGGCTAAAACATCATAAACAGGCCTTAAAATGTAGCGCAAAAAACACCCAATCTGGCAACACCAGCCACCAGTGTCGCACCGCCGCATGCATCATCAAAACTAAAAGCAGTGTGAAGCCGACAAAAGCATCGAGGAGGCGTCGTATGATCATTTACACGAGTTTTATGACAAGGTCGCTGAGAATGGGAAAAATCGGACATTACTACATTTCTGTGCAAACTTTACCCGCCGATAAAATAATTGCTGTCTGTGGTTGTATATGGGCTGTGGCAATAATTAAAAAAAAGAAAATAGCTCACAGAAACATATGGAAAAAAAGAACTATGAACTAGTTAATTTTTGGAAATGTGAACTTAGTTCAAAATTGTGAAGTATGAACTATGAACTGAACTAGTTCATTTTAAAATTTGTGAACTGAACTTTGAACTAGTTCATGTAGAAAGTGAACTTTCCCAACACTGCACTAAAGGAATTTGAACATAAAAGGTCCTCATTCACACATCTAGAGAAGCCCACAGACGCACCTCTTTGGTTCCGCGCCCGCGCCGGAGTCGTGTGTGTTGTGTGTGTGCTGGTTGTGGCCGGCTGCGGGAGGGGGGGCGCTGAACAGGAAGCCTCTGATGATCCTCCAGACGGCCAGCAGTGGGTAGAGGAGCGAGCCCAGCAGAGCCCACACGCCTCCTCCTGCGGACGAGCGCACCACAGCGCTGGACGGCCGGCTCGACTGCTGACGGACCAATCACAGGACAGCATTTACAGGGATTCACTTAGCAGACGCTTGTATTCAAAGCCACTTACAAATGAGAACAGTAGAAGCAAACTTTTATTTTACTATTTTCATAATTCAGTGTGTGTGAGAGAGTATGTGAGAGAGTGCGTGTGTGTGTGTGAGAGAGAGTGCATGTGAAAGAGAGTGTGTGTGTGTGTGTGTGTGAGAGAGTGTTTGAGTGTGTGTACGTGTGTGTGTGTGTGTGTGTGTGTGTGTGTGTGTGTCTCTCACAGGCAGCAGGACGATGGATGCGCTGGGTGTGTGTGTGTGTGTGTGTCTCACAGGCAGCAGGACTGGATGCGCTGGGTGTGTGTGTGTGTGTGTGTGTCTCTCACAGGCAGCAGGACGATGGATGCGCTGGGTGTGTGTGTGTGTGTGTGTGTGTGTGTGTGTGTGTGTGTCTCTCACAGGCAGCAGGACGATAGATGCGCTGGGTGTGTGTGTGTGTGTCTCTCACAGGCAGCAGGACGATGGATGCGCTGGGTGTGTGTGTGTGTGTGTGTGTGTGTGTCTCACAGGCAGCAGGACGATGGATGCGCTGGATGTGTGTGTGTGTGTGTGTGTGTCTCTCACAGGCAGCAGGACGATGGATGCACTGGGTGTGTGTGTGTGTGTGTGTGTGTGTGTGTCACAGGCAGCAGGACGATGGATGCGCTGGGTGTGTGTGTGTGTGTGTCACAGGCACCAGGACGATGGATGCGCTGGGTGTGTGTGTGTGTGTGTCACAGGCAGCAGGACGATGGATGCGCTGGGTGTGTGTGTGTGTCTCTCACAGGCAGCAGGACGATGGATGCACTGGGTGTGTGTGTGTGTGTGTGTGTGTGTGTCACAGGCAGCAGGACGATGGATGCGCTGGGTGTGTGTGTGTGTGTGTCACAGGCAGCAGGACGATGGATGCGCTGGGTGTGTGTGTGTGTGTGTCTCTCACAGGCAGCAGGACGATGGATGCACTGGGTGTGTGTGTGTGTGTGTGTCTCTCACAGGCAGCAGGACGATGGATGCGCTGGGTGTGTGTGTGTGTGTGTGTGTGTGTGTGTGTGTGTCTCTCACATGCAGCAGGACGATGGATGCACTGGGTGTGTGTGTGTGTGTGTGTGTGTGTGTCTCTCACAGGCAGCAGGACGATGGATGCGCTGGGTGTGTGTGTGTGTGTGTGTGTGTGTGTGTGTCTCTCACAGGCAGCTGGACGATGGATGCGCTGGGTGTGTGTGTGTGTGTGTGTGTGTCTCTCACAGGCAGCAGGACGATGGATGCACTGGGTGTGTGTGTGTGTGTGTGTGTCTCTCACAGGCAGCAGGACGATGGATGCGCTGGGTGTGTGTGTGTGTGTGTGTGTGTGTGTGTGTGTGTCTCTCACAGGCAGCAGGACGATGGATGCGCTGGGTGTGTGTGTGTCTCTCACAGGCAGCAGGACGATGGATGCGCTGGGTGTGTGTGTGTGTGTGTGTGTGTGTGTGTGTGTGTGTGTGTGTCTCTCACAGGCAGCCGGACGATGGATGCGCTGGGTGTGTGTGTGTGTGTGTGTGTCTCACAGGCAGCAGGACGATGGATGCGCTGGGTGTGTGTGTGTGTGTGTGTGTGTGTGTGTGTGTCTCTCACAGGCAGCAGGACGATGGATGCGCTGGGTGTGTGTGTGTGTGTGTGTGTGTGTCACAGGCAGCAGGACGATGGATGCGCTGGGTGTGTGTGTGTGTGTGTCACAGGCAGCAGGACGATGGATGCGCTGGGTGTGTGTGTGTGTGTGTGTGTGTGTGTGTGTGTGTGTCACAGGCAGCAGGACGATGGATGCGCTGGGTGTGTGTGTGTGTGTGTGTCACAGGCAGCAGGACGATGGATGCGCTGCGTGTGTGTGTGTGTGTGTGTGTGTGTCTCTCACAGGCAGAAGGACGATGGATGCACTGGGTGTGTGTGTGTGTGTGTGTGTGTGTGTGTGTCTCTCACAGGCAGCAGGACGATGGATGCGCTGGGTGTGTGTGTGTGTGTGTGTGTGTGTGTGTGTGTGTGTGTGTCTCTCACAGGCAGCAGGACGATGGATGCGCTGGGTGTGTGTGTGTGTGTGTGTGTCTCTCACAGGCAGCAGGACGATGGATGCACTGGGTGTGTGTGTGTGTGTGTGTGTGTGTCTCTCACAGGCAGCAGGACGATGGATGCGCTGGGTGTGTGTGTGTGTGTGTGTGTCTCTCACAGGCAGAAGGACGATGGATGCACTGGGTGTGTGTGTGTGTGTGTGTGTGTGTGTGTGTCTCTCACAGGCAGCAGGACGATGGATGCGCTGGGTGTTTGTGTGTGTGTTTGTGTGTGTGTGTGTGTGTCTCTCACAGGCAGCAGGACGATGGATGCACTGGGTGTGTGTGTGTGTGTGTGTGTGTGTCTCTCACAGGCAGCAGGACGATGGATGCGCTGGGTGTTTGTGTGTGTTTGTGTGTGTGTGTGTGTCTCTCACAGGCAGCAGGACGATGGATGCACTGGGTGTGTGTGTGTGTGTGTGTGTGTGTGTCTCTCACAGGCAGCAGGACGATGGATGCACTGGGTGTGTGTGTGTGTGTGTGTGTGTGTCTCTCACAGGCAGCAGGACGATGGATGCACTGGGTGTGTGTGTGTGTGTGTGTGTGTCTCTCACAGGCAGCAGGACGATGGATGCGCTGGGTGTGTGTGTGTGTGTGTCTCTCACAGGCAGCAGGACGATGGATGCACTGGGTGTGTGTGTGTGTGTGTGTGTGTGTCTCTCACAGGGAGCAGGACGATGGATGCGCTGGGTGTTTGTGTGTGTGTGTGTGTTTGTGTGTGTGTGTGTGTGTCTCTCACAGGAAGCAGGACGATGGATGCGCTGGGTGTGTGTGTGTGTGTGTGTGTGTGTGTGTGTGTGTGTGTGTGTCTCACAGGCAGCCGGACGATGGATGCGCTGGGTGTGTGTGTGTGTGTCTCACAGGCAGGAGGACGATGGATGCGCTGGGTGTGTGTGTGTGTGTGTGTGTGTGTCTCTCACAGGCAGCAGGACGATGGATGCGCTGGGTGTGTGTGTGTGTGTGTGTGTGTCTCTCACAGGCAGCAGGACGATGGATGCGCTGGGTGTGTGTGTGTGTGTGTGTCTCTCACAGGCAGCAGGACGATGGATGCGCTGGGTGTGTGTGTGTGTGTGTGTGTGTGTGTGTGTGTGTGTGTGTGTGTGTGTGTGTGTGTGTGTGTGTCTCACAGGCAGCCGGACGATGGATGCGCTGGGTGTGTGTGTGTGTGTCTCACAGGCAGGAGGACGATGGATGCGCTGGGTGTGTGTGTGTGTGTGTCTCTCACAGGCAGCAGGACGATGGATGCGCTGGGTGTGTGTGTGTGTGTGTGTGTGTCTCTCACAGGCAGCAGGACGATGGATGCGCTGGGTGTGTGTGTGTGTGTGTGTGTGTGTCTCTCACAGGCAGCAGGACGATGGATGCGCTGGGTGTGTGTGTGTGTGTGTGTGTGTGTGTGTGTGTGTCTCTCACAGGCAGCAGGACGATGGATGCGCTGGGTGTGTGTGTGTGTGTGTGTGTGTCTCTCACAGGCAGCAGGACGATGGATGCGCTGGGTGTGTGTGTGTGTGTGTGTGTGTGTGTGTGTGTGTGTGTCTCTCACAGGCAGCAGGACGATGGATGCGCTGGGTGTGTGTGTGTGTGTGTGTGTCTCTCACAGGCAGCAGGACGATGGATGCGCTGGGTGTGTGTGTGTCTCTCACAGGCAGCAGGACGATGGATGCGCTGTGTGTGTGTGTGTGTGTGTGTCTCTCACAGGCAGCAGGACGATGGATGCGCTGGGTGTGTGTGTGTGTGTGTGTGTGTCTCTCACAGGCAGCAGGACGATGGATGCGCTGGGTGTGTGTGTGTGTGTCTCTCACAGGCAGCAGGACGATGGATGCGCTGGGTGTGTGTGTGTGTGTGTGTGTGTGTCTCTCACAGGCAGCAGGACGATGGATGCGCTGGATGTGTGTGTGTGTGTGTGTCTCTCACAGGCAGCAGGACGATGGATGCGCTGGGTGTGTGTGTGTGTGTGTGTGTGTCTCTCACAGGCAGCAGGACGATGGATGCGCTGGGTGTGTGTGTGTGTGTGTGTGTGTGTGTGTGTGTGTGTCTCTCACAGGCAGCAGGACAATGGATGCGCTGGGTGTGTGTGTGTGTGTGTCTCTCACAGGCAGCAGGACGATGGATGCGCTGGGTGTGTGTGTGTGTGTGTGTGTCTCTCACAGGCAGCAGGACGATGGATGCGCTGGGTGTGTGTGTGTGTGTGTGTGTGTGTGTGTCTCTCACAGGCAGGAGGACGATGGATGCGCTGGGTGTGTGTGTGTGTGTCTCTCACAGGCAGCAGGACGATGGATGCGCTGGGTGTGTGTGTGTGTGTGTGTGTGTGTCTCTCACAGGCAGCAGGACAATGGATGCGCTGGGTGTGTGTGTGTGTCTCTCACAGGCAGCAGGACGATGGATGCGCTGGGTGTGTGTGTGTGTGTGTGTGTGTGTGTCTGTGTGTCTCTCACAGGCAGCAGGACGATGGATGCGCTGGGTGTGTGTGTGTGTGTGTGTGTGTGTGTGTGTGTGTGTGTCTCACAGGCAGCAGGACGATGGATGCGCTGGGTGTGTGTGTGTGTGAGTGTGTGTGTGTGTGTGTGTCTCTCACAGGCAGCAGGACGATGGATGCGCTGGGTGTGTGTGTGTGTGTGTGTGTGTGTCTCTCACAGGCAGCAGGACGATGGATGCGCTGGGTGTGTGTGTGTGTGTGTGTGTGTGTGTGTGTGTGTCTCTCACAGGCAGCAGGACAATGGATGCGCTGGGTGTGTGTGTGTGTGTGTGTCTCTCACAGGCAGCAGGACGATGGATGCGCTGGGTGTGTGTGTGTGTGTGTGTGTGTGTGTGTGTGTGTCTCTCACAGGCAGCAGGACGATGGATGCGCTGGGTGTGTGTGTGTGTGTGTGTGTGTGTGTGTGTGTGTGTGTGTCTCTCACAGGCAGCAGGACGATGGATGCGCTGGGTGTGTGTGTGTGTGTGTGTGTGTGTCTCTCACAGGCAGCAGGACAATGGATGCGCTGGGTGTGTGTGTGTGTGTCTCTCACAGGCAGCAGGACGATGGATGCGCTGGGTGTGTGTGTGTGTGTGTGTGTGTGTGTGTGTGTGTGTGTGTGTGTGTGTCTCTCACAGGCAGCAGGACGATGGATGCGCTGGGTGTGTGTGTGTGTGTGTGTGTGTGTGTCTCTCACAGGCAGCAGGACGATGGATGCGCTGGGTGTGTGTGTGTGTGTGTGTGTGTGTGTCTCTCACAGGCAGCAGGACGATGGATGCGCTGGGTGTGTGTGTGTGTGTGTGTGTGTGTGTGTGTGTGTGTGTGTGTGTGTGTGTCTCTCACAGGCAGCAGGACGATGGATGCGCTTGGTGTGTGTGCGTGTGTGTGTGTGTGTCTCTCACAGGCAGCAGGACGATGGATGCGCTGGGTGTGTGTGTGTGTGTGTGTGTGTGTGTCTCTCACAGGCAGCAGGACGATGGATGCGCTGGGTGTGTGTGTGTGTGTGTGTGTGTCTCTCACAGGCAACAGGACGATGGATGCGCTGGGTGTGTGTGTGTGTGTGTGTGTGTGTGTGTGTGTGTCTCTCACAGGCAGCAGGACGATGGATGCGCTGGGTGTGTGTGTGTGTGTGTGTGTGTGTGTGTGTCTCTCACAGGCAGCAGGACGATGGATGCGCTGGGTGTGTGTGTGTGTGTGTGTGTGTGTGTGTGTGTGTGTGTGTGTCTCTCACAGGCAGCAGGACGATGGATGCGCTGGGTGTGTGTGTGTGTGTGTGTGTGTGTGTCTCTCACAGGCAGCAGGACGATGGATGCGCTGGGTGTGTGTGTGTGTGTGTGTGTGTGTGTGTGTGTGTGTGTGTGTCTCTCACAGGCAGCAGGACAATGGATGCGCTGGGTGTGTGTGTGTGTGTGTGTCTCTCACAGGCAGCAGGACGATGGATGCGCTGGGTGTGTGTGTGTGTGTGTGTGTCTCTCACAGGCAGCAGGACGATGGATGCGCTGGGTGTGTGTGTGTGTGTGTGTGTGTGTGTGTCTCTCACAGGCAGCAGGACGATGGATGCGCTGGGTGTGTGTGTGTGTGTGTGTGTGTCTCTCACAGGCAGCAGGACAATGGATGCGCTGGGTGTGTGTGTGTGTGTGTGTGTCTCTCAGGCAGCAGGACGATGGATGCGCTGGGTGTGTGTGTGTGTGTGTCTCTCACAGGCAGCAGGACAATGGATGCGCTGGGTGTGTGTGTGTGTGTGTGTCTCTCACAGGCAGCAGGACGATGGATGCGCTGGGTGTGTGTGTGTGTGTGTGTGTGTCTCTCACAGGCAGCAGGACGATGGATGCGCTGGGTGTGTGTGTGTGTGTGTGTGTGTCTCTCACAGGCAGCAGGACGATGGATGCGCTGGGTGTGTGTGTGTGTGTGTGTGTGTGTGTGTCTCTCACAGGCAGCAGGACGATGGATGCGCTGGGTGTGTGTGTGTGTGTGTGTGTGTGTGTGTGTGTGTGTGTGTGTCTCTCACAGGCAGCAGGACGATGGATGCGCTGGGTGTGTGTGTGTGTGTGTGTGTGTGTGTGTGTGTGTGTGTGTCTCTCACAGGCAGCAGGACGATGGATGCGCTGGGTGTGTGTGTGTGTGTGTGTGTGTGTGTGTGTGTGTGTGTCTCTCACAGGCAGCAGGACGATGGATGCGCTGGGTGTGTGTGTGTGTGTGTGTGTGTGTGTCTCTCACAGGCAGCAGGACGATGGATGCGCTGGGTGTGTGTGTGTGTGTGTGTGTGTGTGTGTGTGTGTGTGTGTCTCTCACAGGCAGCAGGACGATGGATGCGCTGGGTGTGTGTGTGTGTGTGTGTGTGTGTGTGTGTGTGTGTGTGTCTCTCACAGGCAGCAGGACGATGGATGCGCTGTGTGTGTGTGTGTGTGTGTGTGTGTGTGTGTGTGTGTGTGTGTGTGTGTGTGTGTGTCTCTCACAGGCAGCAGGACGATGGATGCGCTGGGTGTGTGTGTGTGTGTGTGTGTGTGTGTGTGTGTCTCTCACAGGCAGCAGGACGATGGATGCGCTGGGTGTGTGTGTGTGTGTGTGTGTGTGTGTGTGTGTGTCTCTCACAGGCAGCAGGACGATGGATGCGCTGGGTGTGTGTGTGTGTGTGTGTGTGTGTGTGTGTGTGTCTCTCACAGGCAGCAGGACGATGGATGCGCTGGGTGTGAGCTCCAGCTCCAGCAGAGATTTCTCCAGGTCTTCAGCTGTGAACTCTCTTCTGGGAAACATGGTGGCCAGTGAGAACTGCCCGTATCTGTTCCCGACCTCCTGCAGGAACACACGACTCACGACAGTCACTCGACTCGCAGGTGTTCAGCTCGACGCACACACTCACAGTGCCAAACAAACACACTTTTGACTTTGCTAAACATTTTTACTAAACATTTCATCAGATTTATTTTTTACATTCAAGTTGCATTTACATTCAAAATACATCTCAATGGAGGATAAATATACATTTTGCTAATGTATCAGAGCGAAAACTCAGAGCACTTCAAACCCGGTCAACACAATCATCAGATTCACAGGACATTCATCATCACACACACACACACACACACACACTGACCTGAGCAGCGAACTGTCGGACCTCCTGCAGACGCGCCTCTGAGGGAAACTGGTTAGTGAAGGACGAGCCGTCAGGCAGACGAAACTGAATCCTGGCGACCGCACTGAGAAAACATCATCATCATCATCATCATCTTCATCATCATCATCATCTTCATCATCATCATCATCTTCATCATCATCATCATCATCATCTTCATCATCATCATCATCTTCATCATCATCATCATCATCTTCATCATCATCTTCATCACTCATCTAACGCCAACACTGACGTCCTGTTACACTGCGAAAACCATTTCCTGTTTTCCAGCACAAATATCTAAACATTCTTAAATCAAGATATATTTACTGGAGAAGCAAAATGACAGAAGATATTAACTCCAAAAAATGTATAAAAATGAAATGAGTTTATATTTAAAGCAAAAACAAATATCTGTGTAAAGTTAATAAATTATAGAAATCAGTTTAATTCGGCTATAAGCAGCTCTATAGAAGACAAGTGCCACTCTTCAGTTCAGTGTTTAGCTCATATATCAATTAGATTTGACAGTTTATTTAAAAATACTATTATTTTATGCTTACTACTTTTTCATTATTTTTCTACTACTATATTCTTTTATGCCTATTTTGTTAAACTGTAAAGGATTTATTCATATTTATAAGGTAGGATATAATATACTGAATTTAATTTACTCAGATATTTAAAAAAATCACAGTGACCTGATTTATTTATTAGCTACGCACACGGCAAAACTATTTTGAATACGCACAAGATTTTCTTTCTTATGAATTTGTTCTGGAAAACAAGACAAAAATACGAAACATTCTTAAATCAATATTTACTAAAATGTGTCAAAATGAAGCGAGTTTTCTCTGCAAATATCTGCCAACGGGGTCAGAAACAATACATAATTTAAAAGAAAAAGCAAGATTATTTTTATTTTATTGCTTTTAAGCATAAACTCACTTCATTTTGATACATTATTTGAATATCTTCAGTAATTTTTCTTCTCCAGTAAATGTAATGTTAGTGTTTAGATATTTGTACTGGAAAACAAAACAGAAATACTGAGGAAGAACTTTTTTTTTTTCAGTTCAGAGAAAAAAGGCAGAAACTCTTTTAACAGCTTCTGTCCAGAATTTTCATCATGCATTACAGCACTGAGAATTCTGGAGAGTAAACGATGTCATCCGTCACAAACATTCTAAAGGTTCTAAAAACAGGCTTGGCTGTGATGTCACCTTCTCTCTCTCTGTGTGGCGTCTCTCTTGGCCTCGTGTTCAGCGGCTCTGGCTTGCAGCGCTGCTAGTCTGGTCGCCTCTGTGTCCTGCTGGTTCTGAGCGTAACGGGCCGCTCGGTCCGCACGGTCCTGTGGGGAACACACCAGAGTCAAGCGTGTGTGATGATGTGTGTGTGTGCAACAGCACAACTCGTGTAGGAACCAGATCTCCTAGCGGACGAATGACACTGACAATATTAATTTCTCGATTTCTTATTTTGATGAACTGATAGTGATTCTTAAATCCCAAGAATGGATCTTTTTGAACAAAATGTTTTGTGCTTTTTTTATTTTGATATGAAACAAAGTCTCAGCTTTCAAATTCTTTGTTTTATTAAGAAATTCAAACAATAAATGCGCTTTTGTGGCTCTTTAATGTTACGTGAACCGATCATCTCTTCCTCTTTACTACTAGTTACAGCTCTAAACAAACATGAATGAACATCAGAAGGAATGTTGAAATATAAACATTAAGTTGTTTCAACCGTGGAAAGATGTCAATAAAACAGCGTATGAACAATATGTTATGTAACGTTACATTTACTTCAGAAAAGTCAATAAATCGCGAGAAAAATAATCGCACTAGAGAAGCATTTTGATAAATATATGCACTATTATACATTCATTACTACGATTAATCGCATCCAAAATAAAAGTTTGTGTTTACATAATATATATGTGTGTACTGTGTATAATTATTTTGTATATATAAATACACACATGCATATATATATTTAAGAAATATTTGCATGTATATATATATATATACACTACTGTTCAAAAGTTTGGGGTCAGTGAGAATTTTATTTTTATTTTTTGGAGGAAAGAAATCAATACTTTTATTTATCAAGGACAGTAAAGACATTTATAATGTTACAAAAGATTCTATTTCAAACAAATGCTGTTCTTTTGAACTTCCTATTCATCAAAGAATCCTAAAAAACAAAAAAAAAACTGTACAACTGACAGACCAACAACTGTTTCAACATTGATAATAATAATAAATGTTTCTTGAGCATCAAATCCTCATATTATACTGATTTGTGAAGGATCATTTGACACTGAAGACACTGACACTGGTGATGCTGAAAATTCAGCTTTGATCACAGGAATAAATTACACTTTACTATATATTCACACAGAAAACATCTGATTTACACTGGAATAATATTTAATACTATAACTGATTTTTGTTGTATTTTTAATCAAATAAGCGCAGCCATGGTTAGCAGAAGAGAATTCTTTTAAAAGTATTTAAAATCGTACCGACCCCAAACTTTTGAATGGTAGTGTATATTATATATTAATATTTTATATATAAATAACAAATATTTCTTAATTATATTCATGCATGTGTGTATTAATATACAAAATAATTATACACAGCACACACATATATATTATGTAAACACAAACTTTTATTTTGGATGCGATTTATCGTTGCCCAGCACTAATTTTTACTTAACCTGTTCTGCAATATTTGATGTATTTTTGAATAAATCGATTATGAAATGTTTATATTTAAAAAAACTAAGTGGAGTAGATACATAATTATGTTATTAAAAAGTTATTACTATTATTATAAAAACTGGCTTACAAATCAGTTAACTTTAAAGGGGTCATATAATGGTACATGCACTTTTACAAGTTGATTGTACTGAAATGTGTGTTGGCAGTGCCTGTACACAACCATCATATAATGATAAAAATCCATCCAGTGTTTTTGTTTTAATCTCCTTATATGTTTCCCCTGCCTCAAATCGAGCCGTTCGACCGTGTGACGTCACACGCTCGGAAGCCCCTCCCACGATTGTTGATTGACAGGAGCGTTTCAACACAGACCCGCCCTTGCTCGTGAGCGAGCTGTCAATCATAGTCTGCGCGGATCGGCGCGCTCATTGTTGATATGCTGGAGCACTGTCTATGAGCAGAATGGCGTCTAAGCGATTGTGGTGTTCTGTTCTTGGGTGCAATAACGAACACAGTCATTTTAATGTTCCTAAATCCGAACCGCTGAAGACGCAGTGGCTGAGTTTGTTTTCGAAGGGAATATTCCCCAAGAGCAACGTCAATGCTCTCATGTTTGCGCGAATCATTTCTCACCAGACTGCTTTATAAACGAGGATCAGTATAAAGCTGGTTTTGCTAAGACGCTGCTCCTGAAAAAAGGATCGGTACCAGATATTCGTGTTCCTGCTGAACCTCTAGAACAACTGAAGTGAGTGTAACGTTTTATTAAACTTTATATTAATATTTATACTAATCTTTGCAAATCGCTAGCTGCACGTTTCACAATTAATGCGTCTAAGGTTTACACTCAGGGTACATTACGGCATGTTTTCTATGTATGACGTTCTCAATATAATTCATAATCCCACGTTTATACTGAACAACGTGTTATGGTTATTGTGTTATTGTGTTACAAACGGTGTATGCGCAGAACAGAGAGGCGGAGTGAGCAAAGCTCATTATCATTTAAAGTCATATGCACTGAAACGGCGTGCTGAAAACAGAGCTGTTTTTGACCAGGTAAAATAAGTGTTCTTACAATACTAATTAAAGTATATTACAAACTTTTAATTTAGACCCTAAAGAATCATATTAGCTTGTACTAAAATGGCATTATATGACCCCTCTAACAAGTTTATGTTTCTCCTTGAGAAAGATTAACACGTACTGTACCAGATATACAGTATATCCAAATGAATCAAATCACAAGCTTGTGAATGGAATGGTCTGGTTTACTGTACAACACGAGAAAGATGGCGTGATACCAGAGCGATCTGCTGCTTGACTCGTTCTCTGGCCGCTTTCTCCTCCGCCTTCTCTCGATTCCTCTCATCCAGGAGGCGTTTGGTTTTCTCGTCCTCCTGCTTCTTCTTGTAGTCCAGGACTTCCTTCCCCATCTTACGCCTCTCCACCTCCTTCTTCAGCTCATTCTGCCCGTGTGAGAGGAACATGGCGTCATTCACGGCATTCAATGGACGTTCAGAGTGTGTTAAGAGAGAATTACCTCTTCTTCTGCTTTCTTTTTCTGCTCACGTCTTTCCTCCAGCTTCTTCGTTAACCTACATAAGAAAATGAATGAAAAAAGAAAACATTATAAAGAAAACGCTTCGGCGTTGGGTTCATTTGCATCATCAATAAGCTGTATACTGAATTTGATCTTTTAATGTCAGTGTTTTAGTACATTAAAGGGATAGTTCACCCCAAAATGAAAACTCTGTCAGTAATTACTCGCCCTCATGTTGTTCCCCGTAAGACTTTCGTTTATCTTCGGGACACAAATTAAGATATTTATGATTAAATCTGAGAGCTGGATCACTCCTCCATAGGCTTCTAAGGGATCGAAACTGGCCGGCCCAGAAAAGTTATGAAAGACATCGTTAAAATAGTCAGAGTGACTACAGTGGCTCAACCTTAGGTTTATCAAGCGACGAGAATACTTTTTGTGCGCAAAAAACAAACAAAAATAACGACTTTATTCAACTATTAATTTCCTTCTCTGTGGGCCGTGAGATTTCACGTAGTGTAACAGCGCTTCTGGGTTGTACGTCACACACACACACACACACACACACACACACACATGACCAGCGTCGGCCAATAGTGAGCCTGTGTGTGACGTACAACCCAGAAGTGCTGCGCTGTTACACTACGTGAACTCACTCGAGGCCCACAGAGAAGGAAATGAAGAGTTGAATAAAGTCGTTATTTTTGTTTGTTTACGCACAAAAAGTACCGTATTTTCCGCACTATAAGGCGCACTTAAAAGACTTTAATTTTCTCAAAAAACGACAGTGCTCCTTAAAATCCGGAGCGCCTTATATATGGATCAATTGGTTAATTGGATCAATTGGTTAATAACGCTCCGCGTTATTAAATTGGCCCGTGAACTCGCGCTCGTGTCCATCTTATGCCCGCTCTGTCACACGGCCAGTTCAACCTCGTATAAATCAGGTTAAGTGTGTAAGTCACGTGCCCGCTCACGAGCGCTCACTCTTACTAACAGACACACGAACAGACACACTGTCCCCGGCGCTGCTCGTGCGTCACAGAATGTTCATAAAGCGCTCCCTGTTCACAGTAACCGGGTCGTCTCATTCAAAACAGCCAGCTGTTGCTGTCAGCGAGCCGCCGCACATGAATACTCATATGAGTCAGGCTGCGAATGTAAGTTAGCCTACGTGCCCGCCCCAACGCGCTCACGCTTACTAATAAACGCCTCGCCTCCGGCGCCGCGCACTCGCTACATTCCCTTTAGCACATCTAGTGGATGCATAACGCAAACCCAGTCAAACGTTTGACTGCAGTATCTTCTGCGCCTTATAATCCTGTGCGCCCTATATATGAAAAATGTTTTAAAATAGGTCATTCATTGAAGGTGCGCCTTATAATCCAGTGCGCCTTATAGTGCGGAAAATACGGTATTCTCGTCGCTTGATAAACTTAAGGTTGAGCCACTGTAGTCACTCGGACTATTTTAACGATGTCTTTAATAACTTTTCTGGGCCGGCAAGTTTCAATCCCTTAGAAGCCTATGGAGGAGTGAGACAGCTCTCAGATTTAATCAAAAATATCTTAATTCGTGTTCTGAAGATGAACGAAAGTCTTACGGGGTTGGAACAACATGAGGGCGAGTAATTACTGACAGAGTTTACATTTTTGGATGAACTAACCCTTTAAGGCACTTGAAGTGATTTTAACGTGAAGCATTTTAGCATGTCCTGCTGTTTTTAGTGACTGAAATACGGCAGCGGGTGCTTACAGTATATGGACCACAAGTGCCCAAAACTTGTATTTTGTTCACATATTTTTAGTTTTTCTTCTTTTGAGATGGAAAATTGTGCAGTTCTATGGATGTTTTGGCCTCCAGTTCTCCGTACCAGTCACATGACGGAAAACTATGAATTGATCTGAGCTTAAGCACAAGCACACAAGCTTATTCAAGCTTAGATCAATGAGACCTACTATCAATCAGCTCCAAAATGAAATGTAAAACCAGTGCTAAAGTTGCTAAACAAACATTGAATCAAATATTTGGCAATAACAAAGAATAATGAGATATTTCTAAGCAGTTTTTTGCATGGCCGGTCATTTTTGACCAGGAACACCACAGGAGTAACAAAATCAGAGGGTTCATTTATTTCAGACAAACCCTCTCCCATAATGGGATGTAAAAACACACTGAACTGTGACTGGCCGCTTCACATGTTCATCAGACGGGCTCTCGCTGTCTAACTAGCGCAGTTCTAGTCCAGAAGTCATGCTAACTGATGCTCCACTCACCTCTCCACTCTGGCATCTAAGGGCTCGTCTGGCTGAGACGCGTCCTCTGACCGCAGGCTTTTATCCTCACCTGGAGTCACATAACCTGACGCTCCGTCTTCCTCCATCGGCACAGACAGGGATTCTGGGGGACAGAAGGATCACTCACCGAAACAGCACTGAAATCGAAACATGCAAATCTCTGTCGCTTGCATCATGTTAACCTGGTAAATCAGCAGTGCGTGTCTGAAACACAGCTGTACCAGCACTAGATGCAAATCCATCTTTCCTGAAAAAACAGATGTGAGCAAACCATCATCCAGCCACCTTTCGATGGCTTTAACACGTCACCTTTAGATGTGGCAGAGCTGGAGTTAGAGGCGTCCTGAGAATCACAGACAGGCGTCTGATTGGGTCTCTCTGTGTCCGTCTCTCCACCTTCAATCTGCTCTGTGTGCATCTGTACAGAAGGGTTTGTTATTGTGCTGTGTGTGTGTGTGTGTGTCTAACCTGACAGAAATCTGAGGCTACATCTACATTAAAGTCATCCCGAAAAATCTAAATGGACAAGTCTTGTTTTTTATGTATACAATGTCCCCTCCCTCTTGCAGCATCTTTTCTCTTCTCTGATGATGTGAGCGGAGCAACCTGTCACTCACATGAGATCCACCAATAGCAAACCACAACCATCTAATTAATTCCCTACAGACAAAATCAAGCCCCGCCTTACATTTGTTCTTGTTTGAGAAGCCGGATATACTTCACAATAGAGAAGAAAGGAAGACAACAACTTCTGCTTCATGCAGACTTTCATCTGGATACATTTGAACACTAGTCCACACTAATGTTTTTCAAAAGTTTGTCCCACACACTGAAACGTCTGAAAACGCTTAAATCATCTTACTGCACATGCATGAAACTAATAAAAGCTTGACGATACAGTGAAACCATGCGTAATAAACTCATCAAGCTATTCTTCTGGCACGATTATTTTATTAGCATTAGTCCAGGTCGTGCTCGATTGTTTTTGCAGGAATGTAATATGAAGATTGTACGAAGTAACATTTATTTTTAAAAACATTATGAAATGAAAAATCATTTCGCCGCAAAGTGTGGTCTAGCAACTCTCCATAGACGGTTTAGCTGGAAAACCCCAAACCTTGCCGGGCCAATCACATCGTGTATAGAGTTGGCGGGCGGGCTTAACATAATGACGACAGAGTTGCGACGGTCAGAGCAAGCTCGGACATATTCGGTTTGAAGTCATTCATCCTCGGATGCGGCGCCGCGCGCGCTGTTACAAAAAAGCTGTAGCGAAACGATCAACTTGTCATTTTTGCCGCACTCGTGCGGACGCGTCGAGTATAAAGGCTTTATTTACTCCATGTCAGCGCGCGCTCTGATCGGTAAAGGACCGAATCATCTCCAGCACTCCGAAGCACCACTACTCCGCCTCCGTTTCCCTCGTAAGCTGATATTAGTATTTAAACATTCTATATGATATTATTTTTTTAATGACAAAAAAATGTTTAATGACTCTTTCTCTCTCTCTCTCACACACACACACACACACACACACACACACACACACTGTCTCTTTCTCTCTCACACATAGGCTAGTTATAAACTCTTTAGACTTTTAATGATTATTGTTTTATTTTTAAAGTTTGTGGGTTGTGTAAAAAACAAAAAAAATCCCTTATTTTGGGGATGGATTCCTGGAAATCTCCCTTATTTTCAATGTTCAATGTTGACAGCTATGGACTGGATACGGTAAAAGTTTAATATATCAACTTGCTCCGCTGAGTACGTCCCCTTCTTCGTTGCTCTGATTGGTTGTAGCGCTATCCAATTGCGTGCAGAGAGAATTTGAAAGACAACCGTTTATCCCGCCCATCAGATTGAGCCCTGTCAATGATGAGTTCCCAGACCTAACATCTTGATGTAGGTCTGGCGTGCCAGGCTATAAACATGCATCATTGTTTTCAAATACCTCTGGTTTCATAGGTCACACTATAAAGCGTTTTCCATTTTATAAACTTAGCAGAACGTCTTCAAAAAAGCTCTATTTTAGCAGGAGACAAGATGCTTTTTTTAATGTAATTGGATTGAAACTTTATCGCTGATTCTACTTGTTTCATAATTGACAAACACTGCAACATTGATCTGATCTGTATCAACACAGAGCTGAGTAATAACACTATTGTCTTTTTAGAGCTGCTTTACAGTTGAGTTTCTCTCATATATTTGATGAGGTTTTCATCATAAGCCCTGTTTGCAGCTGGCATTAAGATTCGTTTTGGTCGATCAGATCACAAGTAGACGAGGGAGACGCATTCCCGTTTACACCTGAACACATTCTTTGTGTTATTTTTGAAGAATTTTCAGAGCCTGATGAAATCGGTATAAATACGTGTTTAATACCGCAAAATACACTCAATGTTATAGTCACTGCCCTTGCCGTACAGAATAAAAGAGAACATCCCAATCGAGTGAAGGGATTTGTGGAAACTGTGGTTCCTAATTATTGTGATCCAACATGTGCCTTGAATTTCAGGATGAAAAGACAAACATGTCTTCTAATCTTCAATTGTTGCGTATACCGAGCTGCAGGACACATTTGTAAACGACTTTACTTGGACCTATTGTGCGAGCTGTCTCTTTAACACATCGTGGTTTATATACATGTTGCTGCTAATAGGGGTGACATTTCTGACACACACACCAAACAAGAGAAAACCTATCTCAAACCCTGTTGCAAACCGTTTCCAGGAAACATTTAGTTCACTTCTCTCCTGATTTCTTCAAACGGAGGGTCTATGGGCGGGAGTTTTTCAGATCTTTTGATCTAATGGATGTAATAAGCTCATGCAATTTACAAATGAGCACGACCGAAGACGACAGTAAAACACACGGAGAGCAGCAGCTTTAGTTTCTGCTCTGACAGCCGCAAGATCACGAACGCTGTGAGTGTGTGTTAGAAATCAGGAATGGTGAGAGAACTTTGTGATGGTACGTTTTTCGTCTTCAAACCAAACTTGGGTCTTCAGCCCACAGTTTAAATCCCGTCTGGCTAGTGCACTTCCCATGATGTTTACGCATTACATCAGTAGACGGATTCACATTCGGCCACATGAGCGTTTACACTATGAAAGCAATCCAGTCAAATGTGTTTTTGACTGCCTCTGGAAGCGGTCGAAAGTGGACAAGCTCAAAACACTTTACACCTGTATTTAGTGTCGTCCACTTGTGATCCGATTGACCAAAACGCATCTTAATACCAATGTAAACAGGGCCAGTGTGACGTCCCCGTCGGCCGGAGTGACTGCCAGTCAAGTCGAGTAACCTTTGTTTATATAGCGCTTTTTATAATACAGATTGTTTCAAAGCAGCTTTACTGCGATTACACCCACTAAGTGGCAAAAAGACAGAGCGGCAGCATTTGTTTTCAGCGTGAATACCAAGAAAACACACAAAACACACCTGAAACGGGAAAGAGCTTTGCGATCGACTGAACAACTAGATTTGACAAGAAATCTGAGGTATATTTTTACAGACTGCCGAGAACAGAGAAGCGAATGGATTCGCTGCGATTCACAGAAACAACTGGATCCAGGGAGAGAAAGCTGGATTTGCAGTTTGCAATCAATCATTGTGTCAATATGCTGAATTTAGGGGTAAAGTCATACCCTATATATTGTATTGTTATATATTGTATTGACAACTCATCAATTAAATATTTACCATTGTACATTCTGCATAACTGGATGTTTTTAAATTAACACAGACAAAAAACTATATGAGTTTTAGGGCTGGACGATAACAATGATATAAGTGATAATCCAGATTTAGACCTATATTGTATATATATAAAGCGTCCACATGCAAATTTGCTTTATGTATTTCCCTGGCGTCGTAATCAAGCACATATAAATGTTAGGAAACACGACTCCTGACTGCATGTCGATATCCACTGGATCTTTGGGAAGTTGTAAGGAACACTATATCGAGTCCAACCTTTAGTTTAAACTGATAATGGTTTGTTTTACTCGTGTTTTCACAGTTTCCCCTGTTAAATCCAGTCTTTCAGCAGCTCTTCTGCCACTCTGAGGGAGTGTGTTCCCGCGGAAAAGTGACGTCAATGCATTCCCTCTATAAGTCACACTCTGTTCACTGGCTATTACACTATATGATACAACTAATCTGATGGTTAAACTATAGTTTTGCAGAACTAACAAAGACAAATCTTCACGGTGTTCAAGTCTTTCAGTGTGCGCAGGTTCCTCACCATCATCTTTGTTTGTACATGACAGTATTTGCCGTTGTGACGTATGTTTATTCACCTGGGTGACTTTGATGATCCTCCGCTTCAGCTCGTCCGCCGGGACGCTGCCTGCGATGACCTCCAGAGGAATGCCGTTCTCTCCTATGAAGAAACTGGAGGGGATACACACGACCGGATCTGTGCGAGCTCAGAGTTAAAGACACAGACAGATCTGGAATATCTGAGACATCACATTTGACTCTAAGGCTGTGCAACGATTAATCGCATCCAAAATAAGTTTGTGTTTACATAATATAAGTGTGTGTGCTGTGTATAATTATTTTGTGTATATATATATATATATATATATATATATAAATACACACACATGCATGTGTATATTTAAGAAAAAATGTCTTATTTATATACAAAATATATATGCCTCTCTGTAGATGTGCTGTTCGTGCATTTCTTCCTTCAGATTGTCACAGGAAAGCCTGACTTTAAAAGCTGATTGGTCATGAGTTTCTTGTTTTGTTTCTTTTTTAAGCACAGAGAGCCTTGTTCACATGTGAATCTTGTATTTGCTATTAATGTGAACTTTTTTATTGTATACAGGTGAAACTCGAAAAATTAGAATATGGTGCAAAAGTTCATTTATTTCAGTAATTCAACTTAAAAAGTGAAACTAATATATTATATAGACTCATTACATGCAAAGTGAAATATTTCAAGCATTATGATGATTATGACTTACAGTTATGAAAACCTTTTCACAATATTCTAATTTTGAATTTGGGGTTTTCATAAGCTGTAAGCCATAATCATCAACATTATAACAAATAAAGGCTTGAAATATCTCACTTTGCATGTAATGAATCTATATAATATATTAGTTTCATCTTTTAAGTTGAATTACTGAAATAAATTAACTTTTGCACGAATCACAATATTCAAATTTTTCGAGTTTCACCTGTATTTTAGTAACCATTTGAAAGCTTAAACACTCCAAATGTTTCTTGTGAAATTGGACATTACATTAGGTGTATTTATAATTTAGATGTGCCATTAAAATCCCACCGTGCGTCCACAGAAGTCCAGCAAAGGATACAGATCTGAGAGAACTGGACACATGTTTCACTGAAAGAACAAGAGAGACAGACAGAGACTGGAGTGAATCAACGAGACGACACCGGCTACGTTTACATGCACAAAATTCCGATTGATGAATCCGAACGTAGTGTTTACATAAACGCTATGGGTGAAACAATATATCGTGTCACATTATATCATAATACAAAAATGCATCAATATATATCGTGGATAGTGACAATATGTATTGTGTGTAGTTCACCCAAAATAAAAATTACAGTGTGAGAAAAAAATTCTAGTTTTCAGAGTTTTAGTGTCAGTACTACATTAAACTACTGTATATAATGTTGAATATAATGTATAATAATTCAATGGGGAATATTTGTGGGTTCTGATAATGCCAAATGTCTGATGTTACCAGTAAAAAGTGGCTTACATTATTTTAAATACATCTAGTAAGAGCGCAAGTATGTGTACATTGTCCTGTGCTTTGGGTTTCCAGCACCAAGTCCAAGACTATTCATTTACACACACAATGTAATATCAAAGTTAGCATTTTAATCAACAGTACAGTTTTTGTTAACCTTTTATCATATGTCTTGGAGTATCGCAATAATATGGTATCGTGAGTTCAGTATCGTGATATGTGTCGAATCGCGAGGGTCTCGTTACACCCCTAATAAACGCTAAACGTGATCGGGTTAATGTGCGTGTTTATATGTCACAAGCAGGGCCTGAAATTAACACCCGACCACCTGCCAAATGCGGGTGAATTTTGCTATTGGCGGGTAACACTGTCAATCTACCAGCCACGTTGGCAGGTAGCCAATGAGAATTGAGTGATTCATTAGGGGGTTTTTTTTACGGTTTTTTTTTATTTTTATTGCGTTGGACCTTAGCTATAATGTGGTGGCACATTACTGGGGTAAAAAGGCCAGCTGAAACAAACAACCAACAAAAAGATGAGGATGAGTCAAAGAAAAGTAAAATAAGACATTTTAATACAAAGTGGTCAATTGGCGACAACGGCAAGGTTCGTGAGCGGCTGATTTATGACAGCGACTGTTGTTTCGTAACGTTCATGCGATCAGAAAGAAGATGAGGCCCTTTTCTGACTACGTTTGGATGTGCGAGTATTAAACTGTTGGTGAGATGGGATGAGATAATGTAACGCTGACGTAGGCTCCAGAACAATGACAGTTGCACAGATGTGTGCGTGTGCAACTGTAGTACATGTTGGGAGTTGGGAACCGGTGAGAAAATGTCCGGTACCCGGTAACTTTACCAGTAATAATATTAATTTAGTTCTGCTTAACGGTTCCTGAACGCTGTAACTAAAAGCTGTCAGGACCTAGCTGTCTACGTGACTAAATCAGCCATCAACTCAGCCGCGGGTGATTTGTTTACATACGAGCTGCGGTAGGTCTATAGATCTGTTGTGCATGTGTGTGTCAAAATCAATGAATAAAAAGATTTTTTTTAAATGTATATTCTAAGAGTTATTATTACTTATATTGATTTCGTTAATAACTTGACAGCACTTAAATGTGTACAAGTTAAAGAACAATATTGTGAAATTCCCGTTTTTCACCTTTAGGCTATGAGGCAAAAAAAAAAAAAAAAAAGGCTGGTAAAAAGTCTCTGTGGCAGGTGAATTTTGAAATCCACCTGCCACAGTGGCTGGTGGCCAAAAAAGTTAACTTCAGGCCCTGGTCACAAGCTTCAAATAATTGGAATATATTTTTTGACATGCGCACACTGCACAAATATACAGAGTTTCCCGCTGTTTGCACATAATAACTATTCTCCTTCATTGGTTCTTTATTTGTTTTTAACAGCAGACTTAATATTGATCAATTTCTGGTCGTAATTTGGAGACAGTGAGCATATGAACCGTTGTGCCGCTGCTTATATTTATCAATTATCACGCAGTGAAATTGCCCAAAACCAGTCGTCTGTAGATGAGAGTCTGAAACCAGGACTGGTGGGACGCTGTCCTGCTCCACTTCACAGTGAAAGGAGGATTATAGGATGACGGGACACTCATTTATACGGCACTTTATTCAACAGCTCGTTCCGCACGTAATTACGCTATTGTATTTCTATGTCATTGCACATGCGCAGTCCTTTCAGTTTCGGTTTTCAATCCGATCAAGTGTTTACATGTTCTCTCGATCGGATTAGAAAAGGAATAAACCACTCCTTTCAATCCGATCGAAATATCATTCTGATCGATTAAGGTGTTTACATGAAGGCTTTTCAGTCCGACTGAGCCGTCATCCAGTTATTAATGGATTATTTGGTTGAATGTAAATGTAGCCACTGATCTGATGTGTGTGTGATTGGAGGGAATCACTGAGATGACACTGATCTGGTGTGTGTGTGTCGGTCTCACTCACCTCTGAGCGTCCACTCGTATCGCCACACAGCAGTTCTCCACCGCATCCGACACACTCTCCGTCTCCCAACTGGAGATCAGCTGAGAGGACTGATCATCACTCCCTAACAGACAGACAGATTGATAGACGGAGAGAGATAGACAGACAGATTAAATGACATCGACAAACAGACAGAAAGACATGATAGATAGATAGATAGATAGATAGATAGATAGATAGATAGATAGATAGATAGATAGATAGATAGATAGATAGGATAAAATAGCATAGACGGACAGACAAATAAACAGACAAAACGACAGACAGAACAACAGACAGATAGATAGACAGAATGACAGATGGATAGACAGGATGACAGACAGACAGACAGATAGATAGATAGACAGACAGACAGACAGACAGACAGACAGACAGACAGACAGACAGACAGATAGATAGATAGATAGATAGATAGATAGATAGATAGATAGATAGATTAAATGACATCAAGAAACAGACAGAACGACAGATAGATAGATAGATAGATAGATAGATAGATAGATAGATAGATAGATAGATAGATCATAGACAGAATGACAGATGGATAGACAGAACGACAGACAGAACAACAGACAGACAGACAGACAGAACGACAGATAGATAGACAGAACAACAGATAGATAGACAGAACGACAGGCAGACAGATAGACAGAACGACAGATAGAAGAACAGACAGACAGACAGATAGACAGAACGACAGACAGACAGATAGACAGAACAACAGATAGATAGACAGAACGACAGACAGATAGACAGAATGACAGACAGACAGATAGACAGAACGACAGATAGAAGAACAGACAGATAGACAGAACAGCAGACAGATAGACAGAACGACAGACAGAATGACAGATAGATAGACAGAACGACAGACAGGCAGATATAATAACATAGATAGATAGATAGATAGATAGATAGATAGATAGATAGATAGATAGATAGATAGATAGATAGATAGATAGATAGATAGATAGATAGATAGATAGATAGAAACACACTTGAAATCACATGATCGTCTCAGTCAGTTTGACGAAATTATCCGGTTCTGACTGGACAACAAACCAACTCACTCTGCACTGGATAAACAAAAGACGTTGTGATGGTGAAATATTATAATAATGACTCAGCTGATACGGACACGACGTGTCACTACACGCGCATATCTGATTAATATAACGTTAAGCGCATATCTGACACATTAACCGGATCCATCTGTGTCCCCTCATCATCTGTCATCGACTAACACTGTAAAAACACAGTGAAGCAGTGTGTGTGTGACGGACATGATAATGATGATGATGATAGTCAGGTTACCTGTGATTACAACCACAAACACAGATTTGCGCTGTTTAGCTGACGCGATGGCCGCTGGGATTGAGCCCTCAAACCAGCGCATGATGAAGATGACTATGATGAAGACCAGTGCTGCTGCTGAGCTCCAAAAGATTCGACAACTCACAGCTGCCGGAAGCTGCGCTCAGAACACGGAAGCAGTTCGATCCGAGGAACTCTGGGAAATGTCGTTTAATTGTATTTTATTAATGTCGTATGATTTATTTATTTATTATTTATTTATTTAAGAACTAAAAAAAAACAGGCGCAACTAACTCCAAAATTCCAAAGACAGGAAAAAAGACGCCTAATACAGATTCATTATATTTGACATATACCTTTAAAATCTACTTCGTAATAGTCCAGATGGCTGCGCATTAAATTAATAAAAAATATTTATATTTAATGGAAAAATTAAACAAAAACATAAAAGAATAGTAAGAATACATTTTTAAGATTTCCACACGCATCACGTGACGGTGGTACGTCATTCTAAACAGAGAGCCAAGATGGCGGCTGACAGTGATGTGAGTTTGTTTATGTCTGAATACGCATCATTATGATCTGCATCATGTCAATGTCATATGTGTCATATAAATGCACGCAGTTTTTTGACATGTGTATGCTTTATTCGGTTCTTTAACTGTCACGGGTTTCTGTTTCAGCCCGAGTCTGAAGTGTTTGAAATCACTGATTTTACCACCGCATCGGAGTGGGAGAGGTACCAAAAAAGCACTCAAAACAAACATTTCCTCAGTAATAACACGTTTCTGTAGCTTTACATGTGGTTTTATGATTAAAGTGCACTAAAATCATCTTGTGGTTGTGTGGTCAAGTCCTTACGAAAGCCCATTCTCGCCACGTAAGAATAAAACATCATGACTTGGTAAAACATATTTATGATAATGATCAAGTTGAAATTATGAAAGAGTAAAGCATAATTATGAGATGAAAAGTCAAAATTATGAAATACTAAGTCGTTACATACTCGTTATAAATAATGAGATTATAGTTATTGTTGACTTACAAGATCATTCAAATTTTTTATGACTTAGTATGTCATAATTTCATTCATCTTTTGAATATTGCTCACTATGTCATAATTTCAACTTGTCACGTTATAAATATGACTCAGAATGTTATAATTTCTACGTTTCATCTTATAAACGACTTAAAAAATAGTATTAGCCTGTATTCTAAAGCATTTATGAATTACAAACATTTAAATTCAGATTAAATGATGCATTTTCACCCTTTATGGTCAAAAAGGGATGCGACACATAACAGGTTAAATGTTGTTTCTTGTTTAAATTTTAAAGTTAACATGTTTCTTTGTGTAATATTGTTTAATATATGGTCACCGTCACTATATTATTGATTGGTATTTATATGACTTATGCATGAACTAGTCATCTGTGCATTCAGCATTTATTCTATATAAATGTTCATTTTCTCCATTTTACACTGAGGTTTTGTACTTGTGTGTCTTTGTAGATTCATATCCAGGGTTGAGGAGGTGCTCAATGACTGGAAGCTGATTGGTTGTCGTGTTGGGAAACCACCGGAGAAGGTCATTACCCATGATTACAGTTACACGAATGATTTCTGAAATGATGTACGCAGAAGTTAACAGTGTTGATGTTGACAGGGCGAATACACCAGCAGCAGCTGGGAAGAGACGTGTCTAGAGATTAACTTTGCTGATTTCAAGTTCTCCATTACACATCACTATCTGAAACAGGAGTCGGCAGAGAGTGAAGGCATAGATGAACCAGAGGAAGGTACGTTTGGCCTTTGACCTCGTCGGCTGACCTTTGACCTCTGCTGCGTGTGTTGAACGGTGTCTTCTGCTTTCAGATGCGTATCCGCTGGCCATGCAGGACCTGCTCTGCATGAACAATGACTTTCCTCCTCGAGCTCACTGTCTGGTCAGATGGTAAGAAGCTCTGTAAGACGCGTTAGATTTTATAAAGGACTTCATATTCAAATAGTGATTGAGAATCTAAAATATGATATACAGTTCAATGTTTAGTATTAGTTTATAACACAGTTTATAGACAATAAAGACTCATTCAGATCTCATTCTCCACTAATGATGGTTTTGAGAAGACTTAAAGGGATAGTTCACCCAAAAAAAGAAGATTTTGTCATAATTTACTCGCATCATTTATGAGTTTCTATGTTCTGCTGAACACAAAAGAAGATATTTTGAAATCTGTTGGTAATCAAACAGTTGGTGGCCTTTGACTTTCCTAGTAGGAAAAAATAATAAGTCACTGGCTACCGTCAACTGTATGATTACCAATAGTCTTTAAAATATTTTCTTTTGTGTTCAGCAGAACATTGAAACTCATACACGTTTGGAACAACATGAGGGTGAGTAAATGTTGACAAATGTTTTCATTTTTGGGTGAACTATCCCTTTAAATGCTGCAGTTTAAGCTAATTAATTAAAATGAATTATATTTTTTTAAATCGTTGAATGAATGATTCAATGACTTCTCTTGTTCCATTACTGGAATCTCTTGAATAAATATGAATAATAATAAGCATATTTCTCAGTTCCAGTGTATTTTGGCAGTGTAATAGTCTTCTCACCAGTACGGATGTGAAAAACTAACCTGGTCCTACCAGACTCTCGTACACATTTCATTTGTACAGAGAGTCTGGCCACTCTCCATTGACAAGCGTTAACTTCCTTGAAGGCGGGTACTCTGTTGAAGTTTAAAACTATTGGATCTGCCATAACCAATCGCTAACGTTTGGTTGTGACGTATGTCTACAACTCAAACTAGCGCACCTCAACGTCATCGTTCTCAGCCACTCCCTCTGTTCGCTGATTGGACCGGTAAAAAATTGACCGGAGAAAACCAAAAGAATATACAGCAAACCCAGACGAAGTACCAAGGGGTGTAATCCATCAGCCGGAAACTGAAGCTTCCTCTGGGGGCCGCCATTAGCTAGCAAGCCTTCACCTGCTGTTAGCATTACATTGACTCCCATTCATTTTGGCGTCACTTTTACAGCGAATAACGTTACATCTGAGGCGTTTAAAGACTCCATTTGTCCATTATTTATTTCTAAAGAAACACGACATTGTATAAAAGGCTCTATTACCTTGTATCTTACGTTATGGCCCCGTAGAAGCAGTTTTTTGTAAAAATAGGCTAACGATTGCGTCATAACACGCGACTCTCTGTCGCACAGTAGAGAAATTACCGTATAGACAGAAGGAGAAGCTCGCGCACAATCTTTTACTGTCTATGAGGCAATCGGGGGGACGTGGAGGCATAAAGTCAAGGGAGAAGCCCATAGATAGAGAGTCCATAAAAGCAACGGGACATATTTCAACAACGGATTTGTTTCAAATTTCAATTCAGATTTCTCTTGGCACAGCTACTAGAAGACGTACAACTGTGAGTTTCCACAAAGAGGAGTTGACTGAAGAATCTTGCCTGTATATTTACACTGGTTCCAGGTTCACCTGAGTGTTTGCATGTAATGCGGTGTGTGTGAAGTCCTGACGCACGTCTCTGTTGTGCTGTAGGTTTGGCATGCGTGAGTTTGTGGTGATTTCTCCTGGAGCGAACTGTGAAGCCATCGTCAGCGAGTCCAAGTGTAACCTGCTTCTGAGCTCCGTGTCCATCGCTCTGGCAAACACAGGCTGGTGAGTCCCAGCATGCTCCTGGATCTCTGATGAACACGTGTTTCCTCCCACTCCTGTGATCCTCACGTCGTTACTATCGTCGCTTCATTCGCCTGTAAAATCTCCTGCATTTTTTTTGATGGTGAAAGACCATTTTAGTCATTTTCAAACGATTGAAAGTGTCTGGTGTTACATTACCCATAATCCTTAAAGGATTAGTTCACTTTAAAAAAAACTTTTGCTGATAATTTACTCACCCCCATGTCATCCAAGATGTCCATGTCTTTCTTTCTTCAGTCGAAAAGAAATTAAGGTTTTTGATGAAAACATTCGAGGATTTTTCTCCATATAATGGACTTTACTGGGCAGCAAACGGTTCAAGGTCCAAAAGACAGTTTCAGTGCAAACTGTTCAAATGGCTTTAAACGACACCAGACGATGAATAAGGGTCTTATCAAGCGAAACGATCGCTCATTTAAAAAAGAAATAACAAAGTTTAAGTTTAATAAGCTCAAATGCCTGCCTTGCTCTGTTCTGTGTGACTCTCCTGTTCGAACTCGTTCATCAAAATGAACTAATCTTTTTCCGAGTCAATTCGTTCATTTCGTTCGTTAAATGAACCAAATGACTCGAATTTTTTTTTTTTCATTTTGATGAACGAGTTCGAACAGGAGAGTCACGAACGTGCATCACAGAACAGAGCAAGGCGAGCATTTGACATTATTAATCTTAAACTTTGTTATTTATTTTTTAAATGAGCGATCGTTTCGCTTGATAAGACCCTTATTCATCGTCTGGAGTCGTTTAAAGCCCTTTGAACAGTTGGCACTGAAACTGTCTTTTGGACCTTGAACCGTTTGCTGCCCAGTAAAGTCCATTATATGGAGAAAAATCCTGGAATGTTTTCATCAAAAACCTTAATTTCTTTTCGGCTGAAGAAAGAAAGACATGGACATCTTGGATGACATGGGGGTGAGTAAATTATCAGCAAAAGTTTTTTTAAAAGTGAACTAATCCTTTAAAGGAGAACTCCGGCGCAAAATGAACCTTTGGTCTAATTACACATTGTTACCTAGTCAACCGTTATCTGAGATTTGTTTTCATGATTATCGAATGTAAATAGTTTTATCTCTACAAACAGTTTAGCCTATAAAGCTAGTATAACGCTAGTATATTGGGCATAGTGTAATGACAAATAAAAATCGCTTGTTAATACCACTAACAAGGCTGAAAATAGCCCCACACTAACACGGTAGCATAATGAGGGTCCCTACCTTCAAACCGAAGCATTGAGAACTTTGTCAGTGTCCAGACAGTTTAATAAGAAGATATTTTAAACATACAGTCAACTTCGCGTATACAGGCAGGAGCCATCTTTGAAATACAGTCTTTACCAGTCGATCTACGAACGCCGATCCAAGTGCGCTGGTGAGAATGTGAACGACCTATAAGTTGTGATAAGGTGAGCGCGAACAGCAGGCTTGGATCAGCGTTCGTAGATCGACTGGTAAAGACTGTATTTCAAAGATGGCTTCTGTCTGTATACGCGAAGTTGACTGTATGTTTAAAATATCTTCTTATTAAACTGTCTGGACACTGACAAAGTTCTCAATGCTTCGGTTTGAAGGTAGGGACCCTCATTATGCTACCGTGTTAGTGTGGGGCTATTTTCAGCCTTGTTAGTGGTATTAACAAGCGATTTTTATTTGTCATTACACTATGCCCAATATACTAGCGTTATACTAGCTTTATAGGCTAAACTGTTTTTAGAGATAAAACTATTTACATTCGATAATCATGAAAACAAATCTCAGATAACGGTTGACTAGGTAACAATGTGTAATTAGACCAAAGGTTCATTTTGCGCCGGAGTTCTCCTTTAAATAATAATTTATTGTTATGATTTATTATTGTTATCATCAATACAATTTTTAAAAAGATCAGGGGCGATTATATGGTAAATTAGAAGGAGGTGGAAAAACGTGTCAGACTACAACTCATACTGTGTGTGAAGAAAATGTCTCTTGTGTTGAATTTAGGGCTGTCGAATTGAACGCAACAATAACGCACAGTTAAAAAATCGTGATGGCTCTATTTGACCCTATGATTCACCCATCAGGTCTGCGTTATTTCCCTACATTTTGTAGCACCTCCATTCCAATAATCACAAATAGCTTGTGTTTTGTTACTTCTGATAAGAAACAAAAGTCTCAGCTTTCAAATTCTGTCATTCTATCACAAATTTCAAACAATAAATGGCATTTTGACTCTCTTAAATGAAATGAATTGAATACACTTTATTGTCCCCATGGGGAAATTTGTGTTGGACTCAAGGGGTTTTTACATTGACAGAATCATTGGAAGCATAACAGACAACAAAAAATTCTACACACAAATATACATAAATAAATACTCATTCGTCATTTTAATTGAAAAAGGAATAAAAGACTTCTTAAAACGGTTATACCTACACATCGGAAATCTGTATCGTCTTCCAAATGTGTGTGACGTGACAGATTGTTGTAGCCTCTTAGGTCAAGCAGCAGCGCAAGTCATTTCTTCCACTTTAATACAAGTTATAGCTTGAAAAAACATGTTTGAATATTAGAAGTTATGTTGAGCGATACCGCCATCTTACCGACACATCAATAAAACAGCTTGTGTACAATATGTCAAGTTGCATTTTCCTAAGGAACGTTATCTAATGTTCACAGTTCGTTAGTTAGCTATAAAACCAATAGAGAGGTGTTTATTTGCTGTTATGATATATGTTTTAATAAATTTGTCATGAAGACAAGTGTTTATGAAAACTACCTGTTGCATTCAAACTTTACAGTTTTTATTTGAGTGTGATTATTATTTATAAAAATAATTAGCAGTTGAATATAATAGCTCTGTTGTTAATTTTAACCACTAATATTATATTAATGTACCAAATGAGAGGGTTCCTATCGGTATCGGCAGATATCATTCTGAATTATCGTCTGTCGGCAGAGAAATTCAGTATCGGTGCATTTCTAGTTATTATTGTTATATAATAATTGTTATGGACTTTATTATTATTATTATGCCCTATTATAAACCTCTAAACTCCTAAAAAGCTGTATTTTGTACCATATTCATTCTTAATTACGAGTATCTTAATGAAGTCTGTATTGACGCACGTCATTTTGGAAAACCTCTGTCTTTTTGTCAATGTGAAATATGTTTTAGCACATTAATACTCATTTATGAAGTTAGATTGGCCAAGTTCCTGCATTGACGGACAGTTATAAATATCTTCTGCATCGCTATATAAAACCAAACCTCTAGAGGAGGATGAGCATGTTGCCATGGCTTACTGGGGCATTGTGGGATAGATAGTGTTTTTAGTAATCTCTTAGCCTCTTTTTAAATGCTCTATGTGGATGTTCTGCGTATTGCGTCGTGTGATGTGTTTTGTTATTACTGTGCTGTGTAATATATTCACTGTAATTGTTCATACGATGATATGAATTATGGGTTTTGAGAGATGCTTTGGCTCTGCTTGATTAATTAAAAACAAAAATGTTGTTTAACTTTATAAATGCAATTACATCTGTCATATTGCTGCAGTACACTTAGAGCAGCAGTGCTGCTGTTTTGACATCAGGTGGCGCTGTTGAGCTGTGTTAGCGTGTGTGTGTGTGTGTGTGTGTGTGTGTGTGTGTGTGTTCATCTGCTAGAGACACCAGAGCACAGAAACTTCATCTGTTAAAGTTCACATGCATTTAATAATTGTATCCCTTAAAACTCATCTTTGATGATGACATATTTAAATGTTTTTTTTCCTGTGAAAATAATTCATGCCTTAAAATAGCTTGAATGTAACCCGACACCCTTGCTTCATTTAGTATACATGGACCATGAATATGCAAATTAATCTCCACCTCCATTCAATCACAGTGGCTCGGATTACCTGATCCACTCAGTCGACCGTAGGAAACGCTACACAATATGGCAAGTGGAAATGTTGGTTTAAGTACGTTTGAAGCAGAAACTGATTCAGAAGAAGTGGAAGAGTGAATTATACAGGCTCGTCTACAAGTAGATGTATCAGAACGATAATGCGTTTTATGTATTAACATCAGACACATGACCATAATTGATATGATTAGCCTTTCGCTTGACTACGTTATCAAACAGCTAATAATGTCAAGTCAAGTCACCTTTATTTATATAGCGCTTTTTACAATACAGATTGTATCAAAGCAGCTTCACAGTGATGACATGAAAATAATACAACTAAGTTTGCTTCTAGAAGAAAATTGTGTCAACGTTCACCTTAAGTAAGGCAGATCAATAATATATGTGTTGCTAATGTTACACAAACCATGTTCCCGTTCACCATCTCAGAGCCTTCTGAAAATCAGCATCCTTACAAACGCTTTGAACATCATAGAAAGTCAGTGGAGAAAGGCATATGCTAACACTTAACAATAAGGTTCATTAGTTAATATACAGGTGAAACTCGAAAAATTAGAATATCGTGCAAAAGTTCATTTATTTCAGTAATTCAACTTAAAAGGTGAAACTAATATATTATATAGACTCATTAAATGCAAAGTGAGATATTTCAAGCCTTTATTTGTTATGATTTTGATGATTTTGGCTTACAGCTTAAAAACCTCAAATTCAAAATTAGAATATTGTGAAAAGGTTTTCATAACTGTAAGCCATAATCATCAAAATTATGACTAAATAAAGGCTTGAAATATATGACTGCATGTAATGAGTCTATATAATATATTAGTTTCACCTAATAAACACCTCAAATAAATGAACTTTTGCACCATATTCTAATTTTTCGCGTTTCACCTGTATTAACTAACATAAACTAACAATGAGGAATACATTTCTTACTGTATAAGTTAATCTTTGTTATCGTTAGTTAATAAAATACAGCTGTTCATTGTTAGTTCATGTTAGTTCACAGCGCATTAACTCATGTTAACAAATACAACCTTTGATTTTAATAATGTATTAGTAAATGTTGAAATTAATATTAACTAAGATTAATAAATGCTGTTGAAGATCATGTTAACTAAGGTAGTTAACTAATGAACCTTATTGTAAAGTGGTACCAGGCATATAGTTCATCATAACAGCCTAATATACATCATACACATAAATCTTAATGCACTCTCTATATTGCTACATGAACCAGATTTTTCCTGTCCCTTCTAAAGCTGTTCTTGTGCTTACGGTGTTAAAAAGCATGATAGGAGTGATAGGTAAAGCCCGTTCCACATGTTATATCCACACTCCTGCTCTTCTTCTGTTTTGCAGCCACGTGCCGCTGTTCGTCCAGATCCAGCAGAAGTGGAGGAGGATGTTTGCGGGCGAGTGTCAGGGACCCGGCGTTCGCTCAGACTTCGAGATTGTGCATCTGCGTAAAGTGCCCAGCCAGTACAACCACCTGTCCGGCCTGCTCGACATCTTCAAGAACAAGATTGTGAGTTCTCCTGGGGCCGGTTTCACAAAGATAGACTTCGACTACGGCTTAGATATAGTAGATAGTCAGACTCCAGATAGACATCTAAATCAGACCGTTGCACAAAGCACTTAAGACTCTGACTATCTTAAGGAGGACTACACTGCAATGCATTCTGGGTAAAATAAGACACTTGGCGGATCGAGTAAGCGCATTCAACCGCTCAGTCCAGTTTACCCCAGCGGAAGATACACTCACCTAAAGGATTATTAGGAACACCTGTTCAAGTTCTCATTAATGCAATTATCTAATCAACCAATCACATGGCAGTTGATTCAATGCATTTAGGGGTGTGGTCCTGGTCAAGACAATCTCCTGAACTCCAAACTGAATGTCAGAATGGGAAAGAAAGGTGATTTAAGCAATTTTGAGCGTGGCATGGTTGTTGGTGCCAGACGGGCCGGTCTGAGTATTTCAGAATCTGCTCAGTTACTGGGATTTTCACGTACAACCATTTCTAGGGTTTACAAAGAATGGTGTGTAAAGGGAAAAACATCCAGTATGCGGCAGTCCTGTGGGCGAAAATGCCTTGTTGATGCTAGAGGTCAGAGGAGAATGGGCCGACTGATTCAAGCTGATAGAAGAGCAACTTTGACTGAAATAACCACTCGTTACAACCGAGGTATGCAGCAAAGCATTTGTGAAGCCACAACACGCACAACCTTGAGGCGGATGGGCTACAACAGCAGAAGACCCCACCGGGTACCACTCATCTCCACTGCAAATAGGAAAAAGAGGCTACAATTTGCAAGAGCTCACCAAAATTGGACAGTTGAAGACTGGAAAAATGTTGCCTGGTCTGATGAGTCTCGATTTCTGTTGAGACATTCAGATGTTAGAGTCAGAATTTGGCGTAAACCGAATGAGAACATGGAACCATCATGCCTTGTTACCACTGTGCAGGCTGGTGGTGGTGTAATGGTGTGGGGGATGTTTTCTTGGCACACTTTAGGCCCCTTAGTGCCAATTGGGCATCGTTTAAATGCCACGGCCTACCTGAGCATTGTTTCTGACCATGTCCATCCCTTTATGGCCACCATGTACCCATCCTCTGATGGCTACTTCCAGCAGGATAATGCACCATGTCACAAAGCTCGAATCATTTCAAATTGGTTTCTTGAACATGACAATGAGTTCACTGTACTAAAATGGCCCCCACAGTCACCAGATCTCAACCCAATAGAGCATCTTTGAGATGTGGTGGAACGGGAGCTTCGTGCCCTGGATGTGCATCCCACAAATCTCCATCAACTGCAAGATGCTATCCTATCAATATGGGCCAACATTTCTAAAGAATGCTTTCAGCACCTTGTTGAATCAATGCCACGTAGAATTAAGGCAGTTCTGAAGGCGAAAGGGGGTCAAACACAGGATTAGTATGGTGTTCCTAATAATCCTTTAGGTGAGTGTATGTGTGTGTTGGAGGAGTGTACCAGTTACAAGGACATTTTACTTGGGGAAATTTAGCGGAGAACGTAGTAACAAGAAAAAATGTTTAATTTGGAAAACGACAGTTGACAGCGTTAAGGCCCGTTCACACCAAGCATGATAACTATAAAGATAACGACAAAGATAACTATATATGCGTCCACTCCAACGACCGATAACGGTCTTTTTATTCTAAGCACGCACGCGCCCGCGCTATGGTTTCAAAGAAGCGAAAATGGATGACCTGCTGCTGCTTTACGTTACAAAAAAATATCAAAAGAAAAACAGACGCTTTTGGGTACACGATATCCTTAAAAGACGAGAGGAGTTGGGAGAATCCGTCACTCTGATTAGAGAGTTGTGGTCTTTTGAAGACAAATTGTATTCATATTTTCGAATGAATCAACAACAGTTTCAAGACATCCTGGACATCGTGAAAGAGGACATCAGCAAGAGCCAAGAACGTTATATGAACGTTCCGAAAACATTATTTTAATAACGTTTTGTACTAACATTTACACAACTTTTATAGAACGTTAGTGAATGTTCTGGGAACGTTCGCTGTTAGCTGGGTAATATCTCATCGTTAATACTTCTCACCATTTATTCCCAGGATACGACCGATTTCTTTCCATATATCCATCTTTTTTAACAAAAAGAAAAAGGGGTTTGACTTGTCAAACAGTGGAGGATTTTTTTGTACTTGAAAAAGGGGTTTGACTTGTCAAACAGTGGAGGATTTTTTTTGTACCTCGACGATTAACTTCTCTGCAATGTCATCTGCCATTTTAAATGCGCGAGACCTTTAAATTAGAATGGATTCTGATTGGCTGTCAGTGTTTTTTCGTTCGACAGCTGGAAAAAAATCGTTCTAAAAGTGATCCCAACGATATCGTTTTTCATAATATACACTGTTTGATAAAAGATTCAGTCTCTCAAAACCCCGCTGTTCAGAGAGCCTGCTCTGCTCTGATTGGTTAGAAGGCCCAGTCTGTTGTGATTGGTCGACCGCTTACAGCACGTGTCGTGAACCAAACGCTCTGAATTTCAGCTCTTTATACACAGTGAAATGAACAGTAACGATAGTGCCGGGTTTTTTCATATCAATTCCAGCGCAAGTCCTCATCGTTTTGAAGTGCATCATCAACGTGGATTTGCTTTGGCAGCGTCTTCTCGACATGAACAACTCAAACCAAACTCTTCCAGTCTCAGATACAGCTACAGTGTTTGAGGGGCAAAGTAGACATTGTTCGTGGGCAGCCAATGAAGACCATAGACGGGCATTATGCAAATGTGTTTCAAACCTACATATATTCAAGCAGGAAGTAATTACTGATGACTAGATTCAGAATCGCTTCTTTCTTTTGGGAGACAAAAAACTCAATTTATCTGCACTTTGATCTTTGAAACTTTGCAGAGCTTTTACATTCACAAACAGCCATAGTATATTACACACTACATGAAAGATAATACCTGAAAAAAGCATAATAGGGGCAGTTTAAACTAAGTGTACTTAAGTTGAAGTTCCCTTTTTACCAGGACTACTAGTAAGTGGTTTTACTAGTTGAATCCAAACAGCTTCATTTATTCATTCATCACTTTTCTAATCAAAACTCAAATGCATTTATTTGATATTGATTAACTGCATTTACTTGTCATAGAAAGGTACATTTGATGGGTATGCATTTTTCAGTTGAAATTTAATAATTGATTGTTTTCTTTCTTTTGTCATTTTTACCGCCCGTCTCCTTCATTCTCTTGATGTTTTGTGTCCACAGGGCTGCCCACTGATGCCGCTGCCACCCATCAACATCGCCATTCGCTTCACGTACGTCCTTCAGGACTGGCAGCAGTGCTCGTGGCCTCAGCAGCCGCCAGGTGTGTGTCTGATCTGAGATCAGTCTGCAGCGTTTCAGCGTGTTGCACTCACTAGAAGCCTTGTGAGGAGGGTTTAATGACTTCACGGACGTACCGGCTGCACTGAACACTTCTGTTTTCTGTTGTTATTCGCTGCTGAAACTCTTAAAGTCATAATTTTATCCCGTAAAATTAATCTTTAATCACCAAAATGACATATTTAAATGTTTTTTCCTTGAAAAAAAATTTCTTTATGCCTTAAAATAGCTTGAATGTAACTCGACACCCTTACCTCATTTAGTAAATGCGGTTATATGAATATGCAAATTAGCCCCGCCTCCACTCACTCACTCAGCTCAGAGATCCACTGGTTGACGATCACACGTTGATCTGATTGGTTACAAGGTCGTTTGTGACGTCAGAAACACCAGCGATTTTAAACCGTGTTTTTGAGACTGTCTTTGGTTCACTGCAGTTTTAAGGAGAAAATATGAATTTGAATTTATGAATTTACACATGGTGTGTCTTAAAGCACGTTAAAAACACCACATAGACACATAAACAACATTAAAAGCTGGATTTTCAACACAGGACTTTCTGGACTTTAATTCACTGCAGTTTTAAGGAGAAAATACTTATGAATTTACACATGGTGTGTCTTAAAGCACGTTAAAAACACCACATAGACACATAAACAACATTAAAAGCTGGATTTTCAACACAGGACTTTCTGGACTTTAACTAAAAAGGCTTTCAGAACAGCTGAGAGGTCATTGAGACGGCAGTGAGAAGTAAGGTTAGCTGTAGTCAGAACAACTGAGTCAAGTCAAGTCAAATATAAGGTTATTATTGACATTCTGCTACACTGGAAAAAAAGTTGTTCCTCTGTATTTTAGTCCTGTTTCCAGTACAAATATCTAAACATTCTTAAATTAAGATACATTTACTGGCGAAGCAAAATGACTGAAGATATTAAGGGCCAGATTTACTAACAGCTTGCTCCAGCACAAACCCTCTTTTGGTGTTAAAAACTGCTGTCAGGATTTACTAAAGACACACAGTGAAGAATCAGCGCTGAAAAGGCGAGGGTTATTTTTTGTTTGTTATTTTTTCCCTTTTAGATGCAAAACTTGTGGGACAGGATTTTGTTTCAATCAAATGATTGTACTATATTTAAGTTCAATAATATTTTTTATTTAACATTTTGCATTTTTAGGGGATTTTATGGTACTAAATTATATTTATGCAATAGTTATAATCCATTTATTCACTTTTTGAGCATAGACCATACATCTTTAATGCTTTGGAGCACAGACTTAAGTTTGGTCTCTTTTTAAAGACGACACTTGGAAGGTTTATTGAAAAAATGAACTTGAAAAAAGTTATAAAATGTTACATTATTGTTATGAAAACGTACAAAAATAAAATAAGAAATCAGTTTTTATATGAAATATATATTTTTCAAAACACGTTTTACTCTTAAACTGTGAAAAAATAAATCTAAATGATCTGTTTTCCAAATTTTAGGTTGATATCTCAAAAAATGAGCTTTCAGTAAAAATGTGTTTGTGCGCAGTAATAGTCATTTTTGACCACAGACAATACAATATTACTATTTTTCAGGACCATTTAATCTTTCCCATATACATGATTTTTTTTTTGTGCAAGTGCCAAAACCTTTACCAAGTTTCATACTATATACTATTCCCAAAAATGTCCAAACTCAAATATAACTGAACAGCACCAGAATGATTCAGGCAAAGTGATTTTCCCTTGTTTTCCCTTTGAATTAAGTTTATTTTTCAGATATTTTTTCTTGTTTTAATCATAAACTCCCTTCATATCGATGAGCTTTTCAGAAAACAAGACTTAAGGCCCGTTCATACCAGGAATGATAACTATAAAGATAGCTGTAATTATAACTATATAATTGTCCACACCATCTTACGATATCGTTCTGTTTATTGTAAGCTGCAGTTTTGTCGTCTGCCACTTTAAATAGTTCGAAGCTCTGTAAACCACGATGGATTCTGATTGGCTGTCAGTGTTTTTATCGTTCATCAGCTGGAAAAAAAATCGTTCTGAAACTGATTCCAACGATATTGTTTCTCTGTGCTGTTATAGTTATAGTTGTGGTGTGAAGGATTATTAGAGCTATATCTTTATCGTTATCATGATAATCCTCTGTGCATTTAACCCTTGTGCCTCATTTAAAAAAAGTTACACATAGCTCCCATAGAGGACAAAAATGTCCACGTCATAAAAATTTGAAGCTTGGGAGCACAGACTTAAGTTTGGTATAATTTTAAAGAAGACCCTTGGCAGATTGTTGCTGAAGTAAAAAAAAAAAAAAAGATTAAGTCAATCCAAAAAAAAGTTATATAGATTTAAGTTTATGAAAATTATTTATGAACATTATTTTATATAAAATATATATTTTATGAAACAAGTTGAACTCAAAAACGGCTAGAAAATCAAAGCCATTAATATAAATAAGTTGTGTTCCAAATTTGAGGATGATATCTAAAAAAATGAGCTTTCAGTAAGAGTTTGTTTGGGCGCAGTAACAAGACTTTTCCCTTTGGGTGCCATGCAGCAAAACTCCACTAGTCACACAGTGATTGGATTTTAGATTTGCAGTTGAGTTTTTCCTCTCTCAATATTACAAACACACACATGCACACACATATAAGTCAAGTCAAGTCAAGTCATCTTCATTTATATAGCGCTTTTAACAATGGAGATTGTTTCAAAGCAGCTTTACAGAGATAAACATACAATTTACGGTAACAGAGATTGTTTTGGCTTTATAGCGATTTTTGAATAATGTTATTTCCGGCCAAAGTTGGTTTTGATTGATTCACTTCCAGCAAAATTATCATTTGTTATTACATTAGGGGCCGCTAAGACGACGGCGTTCTCTCTAAACAGACTTTAAACTGAACCTGTGACCTGATGGCGTTCACATGCGCATTAAAAATTGATTCTATAGTTAAATTCGTTTGAATATGTGTGCGCAGGTTTGTAATTTCCCAACAAACCATGCCTAAACAAACTACTTGTCTTGCCTATAAATTTGATACAGAATTTTATTTTATCACTTCTGGGTACGCGACCCGGATTTTTAACAACGCTTTATCTGTAGAGTGGGAAAGGGATCCTCCATAGGGAGAGGATAGTTGACACTTCAGCACTGCATTGTCATCGGGTCCAGGCGAATCTCCTTCGTCAGATCTGGATACGGCCTGGATCCGGCAGGCTGCAGGAAAACCTCAGGATAAACAAAGACACTAAAGTTAGCGTAGATGCCATTCTTCTTATGATGTAACGAGTACATCTGTCCTGGCTAATCTACATATATATATATTTTATAACACATACCAACCACACTCTGACATCCATACCAACACACCTACACAAATACCGTTGCATAATTGATCCAATTGCCTCTATAATATGCCGAAGCAGAAAACAGGAATAAAGCGAGAATTTGCTTTATAGGCCAAACCTGGAAAAATGGCACCATCTGGTAAAAAATAGTAAACATTTTAATGTTGAAGCCTTGCCAACAGAATGAAAGCCTCTTAAAGCTGCAGTCGGCAAGTCTGGCAGATTGAGTGGACTTAGGCAAAATTTTGAATGTTTACAACTCTCATGCCCCTCCCCCACTATCAGCGAATACCCTCCCACCGAGTTCGTGCTCGTCAGTGCGTGTGCACCAGGTTATCTGTGAACGCGCCCGTCTCATCAGCATCCATCAACACCATGGAGTATTTGGAGGTATTCTGTCCTGGCTAATCTACCGATAGATTGCAATTGCTAACGTCATTTATACTCTAAATGAGCTTACTTGATTTTCCGCCATCACTCTTCGTTACTGCGCGAACTTCCGTGAACTTCAGGCGTGTGCATGTGATTGTAGCGTGCGCGAGGGGTGGCGTGTGCCCGATCTGTGATTGACAGTCAGATCTCACACCCCCCTGCGCTGATTGGACATGATGAACCGGGAGTGGTGGATTTTTGCAAAACAAATAACGCTCCAGGTGGAGTTAGAAGCTCGGTTTTTTTTCTAAAACCACTTTATTTATGTTGTTCTGTCGGATTATAGTGTCGATTTCACTGAATATGATCAAAAAAATGTTGCCGACGGCAGCTTTAACAAAGATTGCATCATTTTATAGTTAAATGGCCCTGGGATAAAAAATTGCAGTTTTAATGGGTTTCAATGGGGACATTTTTGTCCAAAAGGCGCTGAGAGGGAGTATTTTGTGTACCTTGTGCGGTGAAATAGTAAAATTACAATAAAAATACACACCTGTGTCAAATTTTATGCAGTTAGCATTAACACAGGCAAAGTGATAAAAAAAAAAAAAACTGAAAAGGCCAAAAATGTCCCTAAGGAAGGAGGCACAAGATCTTCAGTCATTTTGCTTCTCCAGTAAATGTATCTTGATTTAAGAATGTTTAGATATTTGTACTTGAAAACAAGACAGAAATACTGAGAAAGAACATCATTGTTTGCAGTGCATGACTATAATTCATGAAGCTGTTTTGCTTGATTTGAGCTGTTATTTTATATTTATTATTATTTTGCAGTGTAGGCGCAGCAGAATGTTTCCTAGGGAGTATGGAAATTTTTATTTGATACATTGGAGAAACTTTTGCTGTTGCCATGGAGTCGCATGTGTGTCGATCAGAACATCTCTGTCAATATTACATTTACTCAGTGGATTCGGTGCGCTGTGAGTGTTTACCTCTGTATTAAGCAGTGCAGGAGATGTTTACACAGGCAGATGATAATATTCTACGTATATCCGGAGTTGATTAGTTTCACTGCTCTATATTACTTTGATCATAAGCTAAAATGAAAGTCAAAGTTAATATAAAATGAAAAGGTGTGTGTGTGTGTTGTTTTTAGACTTTGATGCGCTTCTCACTGGAGAGGTGGGCGGCGTGGAGTTTGGCAAACTTCCTTTTGGAGCGTGTGAAGATCCCATCAGGTGCGTTTGTGTTCAATGTCACGGCGGAGATCATTTCTTTATACCAAACTGCAGTAAAACGGCATTAAAGGGAAATCTGAATAAATAGATAATTATATATGTTAATAATCCGACTTAATGCATCAGTGAGTGTTATCGACTGAAAGGGCAAAGTATTTTTCGGCAACGTGAGATTATTTTCATGACAATTAAGCACATTTTGCCCAAATTCTCACTACTGTAATGCAAAAAACAAATATACTTATATTCAATATATATATGTATATGAAAACATATATTATATATATATATATAGAAACAATATGTATTGTGAAAAGCGCTATACAAATAAATGTGGATATTTTTTAAAGTCTGCATGTATTTGATCAATTATACAGTAAAAATTGTGATATTAAAATTCAAAAACTGTTTTTTACACGGATCATGTGACACTGAAGACTGGAGTAATGATGCTGAATATTCAGCTTTGATCACAGGAATAAATTACACTTTCATATATATTCACATAGAAAACAGTTATTTTAAATTCTAATAATATTTCACAGTTTTACTGTATTTTTTATTAAATAAATGCAGCTTTGGTGAGCAGAAGAGACTTCTTACTGACCCCGAAACATTTAGTTAATCAAAAATACAGTAATATTTTTTCAGAAAATATTATTATGCTGTTTCGGCAAGTCTTTTCTCAATCAGCATAAAAATCCTAAATAATAATTCAGTACACCAAATAATATCATGACTTGTATTTACAATTGTACTCTACTTTGACTGATTGATTTGTTTTTGCATTACATTAAAGGTGCGTTAGTAACTGAAGGCTACTGAGCATTTCAATGTTTTGATTGTAGGTAATATCTCTCATATAGACGTGTGTGTGGTGTGTCGTCCAGTAGGTGGCACTGACCCCAAACTCCTCAGGGACCGTCAATAACCATTACATCACTTCCTTTCAGAACATCAAAGCATTGCCAAGTCAGACAGACATGTTGATGCATTAGGCGCACAATCACATAGTATCAAAATGGTTTAAAAACTCCGAAATTAAGAGTTTAAAGTTGGTTTCTGACAGAAATCAAATGTTAAAGAAGGATAGTGATGCTGAAACTAGAATAAAACAATGTCCCCAGGTCAGATCTTATAAGAAGAATCGTTTGAAATGTTAATTTCTTGCTGACTGATTAAATAGTGTAGTGATTAGTAAATCTGCACATGTAAATCAAATCACACTTTTTTTCAGTGAGCTGCATCTTGCAACAACGTGGCCGAACCTGACGGAGGGAATCGTTGTGGACAATGATGTTTATTCGTGAGTGTTTTCCAAGTTTTTGGTGCTTTTATGCACCAAAACTGACATTTTGTGCACCGTGGATGATGAAAATAGAACAGTGATGTAATCGTTTTTTATAGCACTGTGTTACTCATGAATATGCATGATGCACGAAAACAACTCCAGCTGATGTCAGTGCCAGATCCATGTTTCGTCACCTCGTAAAGAACCTGTTACCCATAATAATTTTTCACAGCTCAGGAGAAGAAGAGGGGGAGCGTGCATCGCCTTAAAAACACCCAAGCCAAAATTGATTCGCGCCGCATTATTTTACGCCTTTTAGTTTAGTGATGAAGTGCTGCTCGGTGAGCCGTAGCATCACATTAACACTTTGTGCTGTTTTCTCAAGTCTCATTCGGTGTGTGGGCATGTGCTGATGAACTCTTACTTCTGGAGTACAGAAAGAGTTTTTTCAGATGATTTTGAACAAACATTCAGAAGTGTGCTCGAGCACTCTTATTTCACACGGTTTGGTCGTGAAACGCCGTAATTGCATGACTTTTCAACAGATTTTTAAGCATTAGTAGTCATTGTTCATTTAGTTATTGGTTGCGATGCCATCAGCACTCAACGCTTCTCGATGGGAAGAAAATATTACGTCAATCCAGTACAAATATCTAAACATTCTTAAATCAAGATTAGGGATGCATCGATATGAAAATTTTGGCCGATGCCGATAACCGATAATTCAAGCCGATAACCGATATATTGGCCGATGAATCGAAATCCAAGTTTTTATAACATTTTTGAGAGCCTGATTAAAAAAATAAAGTCTCACCATTAATATCCATGTCCCAAGCACACTATTATAATGATGTTCTTATAATTTTATAGCCTATATGACAGACTTGCGCGTGTTGCACTTAAGAGTATTTTCCTTTTTTGAAGTGATTTCAATCAATCAAGCAATTCAAAACCATCATCAAAACGAAGTATTTAAAACAAGTAAAAATATCTGCCATTGGGGTCAAAAAAATGAAAATGAATTGGCAGATTTTTTTTCTTCTTGTTTTAAGCAAAAACTCACTTAATTTTGAATAATTTTTCAGAAAACAAGAGTTAAGAACTTAAGTCATTTTTTTTATCCAGTAAATGCGTCTTGATTTAAGAATGTTTAGATATTTGTACTGGAAAACAAGACAGATATAATAAGTAAGAACATCATTTTTTTTTTTACTTTTTTTTCCTCAGCATTTTTGTCTTGTTTTGCAATAAAAATATCTAAACATAAATGACTTTATGCTTTAAACAAGAACAAATATCTGCCAATGGAGTCAGAAAAATAATGTTTTCCGTTTAAATTAAGTTTATTTTTCTGACCCCATTGGCAGATATTTGTTCTTGTTTTTAGCAAAAACTCACTTAATTTGACACATTTTTCAGAAAACAAGACTTAATATCTTCAGTCATTTTGCCTGTCAAGTAAATGTATCTTGATTTAAGAATACTTTGTATTTTTGTCTTGTTTCCAGTACAAATATCCAAGTGTAGTGTTCACATACATTTAGACACATATGTTTAGATTGCAATGCAACTTTATATCAAGACATGCGTGTTTTAGTGAAGGTTCCTCAAGGAATGAATCTACGTGTGTGTTTTTCTGCTCTCACAGAGATCTGGATCCACTCCAAGCGCCTCACTGGTCTGTTCGAGTGCGGAAAGCAGACAACCCGCAGTGTTTGCTGGGTAAGAGCGGCCGCTAACACACAAACACGCCGAGCGAGAGGACAGAGGAGCGCGGTTGAGCCTGATGTGTTGTCTTGATCCTCAGGTGAATTTCTCATGGAGTTCTTCAAACTTTGCTGTCGGAAGGAAACCACGGAGGAGATTCTGGGGAGAAACTCGGTTGAAGAGGAAGGGAAAGGTCATCCTGAACATTTCTTTCTAGATCTTAATTAACCACATATGTCTGGACGAGCTGGAAATCTCATTAAGCATCTACTTGAGACACATTTCACTGGTTTTAGGGTTTTGGTTTTTATCTGAATGGTAAAAACAATGATTGTTTAAGGTTATAGGGTTAAAGCTTTTTGTTCTGATTTTCTTCTTGTTCTGTATTCCTACTTCTGCTCCGTGAGAGAATAAGCAGATGTACATGTTTGATGATGGGTGGATGGATGGATGAATGGATGGATGGATGGATGGATGGATGAGTGGATGGATGAATGAATGGATGGATGGGTAGGTGCATTGTTTGATTGACTGACTCCTCCCACCTCTGTGATGTTTCCATAGAGAACAGTGACATCACTCAAGCCTTGTCCAAACTGACGGAGCCGGCTGCTGTTCCCATCCACAAGCTGTCCGTCTCCAACATGGTCCACAGCGCACGCAAGCGCATACGGCGACACAAGCGGGTCGAGGAGTCGCCTCTTAACAACGACGTGCTGAACTCCATCCTGCTGGTGAGGAACAGAGAGCATGCTGGGTATTTACATGCGTCTGATCAGCAGCGTGATTAGTGTGAGGAAGTGGATGATGATGATGTATTGGTCAGAAGCCAACCGTTGTGTAACAACTAGTGCTGGGCAAAATTAAAAGTTTGTGTTTACATAATATATGTGTGTGTATTGTGTATAATTATTTTGTATATATAAATACACACACATGCATGTATATACAGGTGAAACTTTATTTCAGTAATTCAACTTAAAAGGTGAAACTAATATATTATATAGACTCATTACATGCAAAGTGAAATATTTCAAGCCTTTATTTGTTATAATTTTGGTGATTATGGCTTACAGATATGAAAACCTTTTCACAATATTCTAATTTTGACTTTGGGGTTTTCATAAGCTGTAAGCCATAATCATCAAAATTATAACAAATAAAGGCTTGAAATATCTCACTTTGCATGTAATGAGTCTATATAATATATTAGTTTCACCTTTTAAGTTGAATTACTGAAATAAATTAACTTTTGCTCCATATTCAAATTTTTTGAGTTTCACCTGTATTAAGAAATATTTGCACGTATATACTGTATATATATATATATATATATGTATTTATACATAATTTATATTATATAAATATTTTGTATATAAATAACAAATAACGCAATTCTTGACTTGGTATTGGTATCGAAACAATAATTTTGGTATCATGACAACACTAGTGCACACACATATATTATGTAAACACACACTTTTATTTTGGATGCGATTAATCGCTGCCCAGCACTAGTAATAATATATATCATATAATATAATAAAATTAATATAAAATATAATTCTCTCTCTGTTCTTTACTGTGGGCTTCAGCTTGTGTAGTTTAATAAATTAGTAAGTTGGCACAACTTTAGTGAAGGTGGCACCTGTAAGCGCTGATGTTGCACATTCCTGTTTAATTAGCCTAAACGAGACTGATGTTTAATTCAGAAGTACACGTTGGCTGTTTGATTCGCATTAAAACATGCCAGATGATTTGTGCAGGTTATTTGCATATTTAGCAATTTGGCGTGTCTGCACCGGACCAAACTAAATTACTCTCATCGCAATCATTGCAAATATCATGAATTGATTGATATGATTAGTTATGTTTAAATCACTTCTGACTGTATATATTTATATATATACACTCCTGGTCAGAATTATTGGCACCCAAATATATACAAAGAAAAAATCTGCATTGTTAATCCTCATGACCTTTTATTAAAACATTAAAGTCTCATTAAAAAATAAATGTTTTTCTCTAATACACAGTGTCCACAATTAATGGCACCCTTTTATTTAATACTTTTTGCAACCTCGTTTTCGAAAGATAACAGCTCTGAGTCGTCTCTTATGATGCCTGATGAGTTTTGAGATCAGAGACCGTTCCTCCACGCGTTCTCTCTCCAGATCCTTCAGTTTCCAGGTCCATGTTGATACACTCTCCTCATTAAGTGCATTGATACATTAAGTATAACAAGTTTTCTATAGGGTTCGGGTCAGGGGACTGGGATGGCCGTGAGAGAAGCTTTAGTTTGTGCTCCTATTTTTGTGTTGATTTTGATGTTTGTTTTGGACCGTTGAATCCATGATGCCATGGATCTGAACTAGAAGTCCAGGACGCGATATTTTTTTCCCAGGATGGTAGGGGAAGGTACTGCCTTTTTCGCCTCTGATTGGCTAGAAAGGCTCTCCTCCGATTGGTTATTTGATTTGGCTGTGAAAAGTCATCTCTTCAGATGAGAAGTTACACATACACACAACCACTAAACCTACCCATCACACACACACACTAACCCGACCCCTAAACCTACCCATCACACACACACACACACTAACCCAACCCCTAAACCTACCCATCACACACACACACACACTAACCCAACCCCTAAACCTACCCATCACACACACACACACACACACAGACTAATCCGACCCCTAAACCTACCCATCACACACACTAACCTGACCCCTAAACCTACCCATCACACACACACACACACTAACCCGACCCCTAAACCTACCCATTACACACACACACACTAACCCGACCCCTAAACCTACCCATCACACACACTAACCTGACCCCTAAACCTACCCATCACACACACACACACTAACCCGACCCCTAAACCTACCCATTACACACACACACACTAACCCGACCCCTAAACCTACCCATCACACACACTAACCTGACCCCTAAACCTACCCATCACACACAAACACACTAACCCGACCCCTAAACCTACCCATCACACACACACACACACACACACACACACACACACACTAACCCGACCCCTAAACCTACCCATCACACACACACACACACACACTAACCTGACCCCTAAACCTACCCATCACACACACACTAACCTGACCCCTAAACCTACCCATCACACACACACACACACACACACACACACACACACACACACACACACACACACACACACACAGACTAATCCGACCCCTAAACCTACCCACATCGCACACACACACAAACCCTACCCCTAAACCTACCCATCACACACACACACACTAACCCGACCCCTAAACCTACCCATCACACACACACACACTAACCCGACCCCTAAACCTACCCACCACACACACTAACCTGACCCCTAAACCTACCCATCACACACAAACACACTAACCTGACCCCTAAACCTACCCATCACACACACACACACACTAACCTGACCCCTAAACCTACCCATCACACACACACACACACTAATCGGACCCCTAAACCTACCCATCACACACACACACACACACACAAACCCGACCCCTAAACCTACCCATCACACACACACTAACCTGACCCCTCAACCTACTCATCACACACACACTCACACACACACTAACCCGACCCCTAAACCTACCCATCACACACACACTCACACACACACTAACCCGACCCCTAAACCTACCCATCACACACACACACACACACTAACCCGACCCCTAAACCTACCCATCACACACACACTCACACACACACTAACCCGACCCCTAAACCTACCCATCACACACACACACACACTAACCCGACCCCTAAACCTACCCATACCCATCACACACACACACACACTAACCCAAATCTAATAACCAATCGGAGGAGAGCCCTTCTAGCCAATCAGAGGCGAAAAAGGCGGTACCTTCCCCTACCATCCTAGGGAAAAAAAAATCTCATCCAGGACCTCAAACAAAAAATAGGGTCACAACATTAAAGCTCCAGCGGTATATTTAAGCATGAACATAGGGTACTTTTTTATCCCAGTTTGCACCAGAAACAGGGACATCTGTTTTAGTTTCATCTGACCACAGAACCAGGTCCCGTTTGAAGCTCTAGTGTCTGGCTAAAGGAATATGCTGGAGTTTGTTTTGGGATTTTTCTTTTTGACCCCAAGACTCAACTATTTTCTGCAATTCACCATCTGTGATCCATGGAGAGTCTTTGGCCGCTCAAACTATTATATTCGTAACATCTTTAGTTGATTGGAACTTCTTAATTATTGCCCTGATGGTAGAAATCGGGATTGCTTTAGCTATTTTCTTACAGACACTTTCTATTTTGTATAAGAACTATATTCTTTTATTTTACTCATTGTAATGGATGATTAAAGGAATTTGGCCTTGGTGTTTCCTCATATTTATACTCCTGTGGAACGGGAAGGCATGGCTGGACAATTTCATGTTCATAGTCTTCCTGGTGTGCTAAAAATTGTAAATATGAAGGGAAATATATACTTTAGAAATATAAGACATTTCTTATTATTATCAATGTTGAAACCAGTTGTGCTGAGACGTCTAAAATGTGTGTTTTTTGTGTTTGTTCATCAGTATCTTTTCCCAGATGCAGCTTTGGATAAAACAGACAGTAGTGATGTTAAATCCACACAGCCCAGCCCAGGGGGAAAGACTGAACCGGACAAAGACTCAGAGGATTACGTGAGTCTGAACATAGAATCGTTGAACATTATCTGGCTATGAGATGATTCAGATGTAGAGCTGCACAATTCTGGATAAACTGAGGATCACGATTTTTTTGTTTGTTTCAAAATAGAGATCACGATTCTACGGAAGCGTATTGCATTCACTTGAGGAAAAAAATCTACTCTGTTTTTTTGAATTAACGAGTTAATTATCTCAGAATTACGAGATCATTTTTTCATGGAAAAAAAGTTTTTGCTCTGTTTTTCTGAATTAATTACTTAATTATCTCAAAATTATGAGTAACTCATTAATTCATAAAAACAGAGTGAAAAAAATGTTTTTCAAGAAAGATTTATCTCGTAATTCTGAGATAATGAACTCGTTAATTCAGAAAAACAGAGTAGATTTTCCCCCCCAAGTGAATGCAATACGTTTCCGTACGATTCTACCACTATTCTGAACAGACGTCTAAACAGAATAACGGCATTTATTCGAGATTCTGACAAAATGTTCATATTTAAATGAAAAAAAGTTAAATATTTAATTAATTTGATTTAATCTTTTTTTTATTGGTTTGAATGAATGTCTCACTCATAAATACTTTCATTACTGGATGAATCAGCGTTTTGGACCAATGATTCAATGACTCATTTTTAAGAGTCACTTGTCGCCACCTACTGGTGTAACGATGTAATTGACACAATCTTTATTTGAAGCGTCAAGTTACTTTCAAAAGACGATTTACTCTATTTTGATCACTACCGTATATCTTTTATCCCAGTACTTCTGTGATAATATGAATTATTGTAATACAGAAATTATGATACTGTGTGTGTGTGTGTTTGAAAAGACTGTATGTGAAGCTGTTTCATATCTATACATGACAAATGCTCTCTCTGGCTCAGAACCCATACTGAATGTTCGCTGTGATCGTACTTGTCAAAGGTTTAATAGACAGAGACGAATCATTGTCATTAATAAATAAGATCACATGGGTGTTTGCATCGAGATTGCGATGTTTTAACGCTCTACCGTGCAGTAAATCTGAGCAGCGCTGGTGGTTTGTGGTCCTGATGTGTTTTGCTCAAATGCACAGACGCGCGTTCAGCGCCTGACTGTGTTTCCCTGTGAACAGCATCTCTATAATCAGCTGAAATCGGCTTCGTGCGACAGTCTGACGTACCGTCTGGCCTTGTGCATCTGTATGGTTAACTTCCATCACGGAGGAGTGCGTGCCGTCGCTCACCTGTGGCAGGAGTTCGTGCTGGAGATGCGCTACCGCTGGGAAAACAACTGTCTGATCTATGGGTAAGAGAAGTCATACAAACCATGTAACGTGCAGAATAAATCCCCCTTCACATCAAGAACCATAGCTATATTAGTGTATGTTCTGTTATAAGCAATTGACGTATTTTTCCAAGTTTGCTCTGGCTGGTAAACACCTTTGAGCTACCATTGGTCTGTGGTGATGATGTAATAGGTGGGTGTGGCTCTGAGGCTCCGCCTCCTTTGATGTGGAAATCTTCTCCGGTCAGAGCACAAACCATAATCACACTGGAGAGACGCTTTATTGTAGAAACTAATACTAACTGAAAGAGACACTGACACTGTTTTTCATCCTTAATACTGTAAAGCAATACATAATATAAATAAAACGTGATTTGACTGGATTATTAAAACTTTATAATTATAGTTGTCATCCTTGATGTGAATGGGATTTGTGTTGGGATTGTGTGATGTACTGATTAACAGAAATTAATCAAACCTGACGAGTGTGTCGCTGTTTTAAAGAGGTTTAAATAAGAGATCTCAATAGATCATCCGTCTAATGCTCTCATGTTTAGTCAAGTTTGATTCACCACCGACAGTTAAAGGTATTGTAGGTAGGATTTTTATAAAAAAAAACTCTTTTCCAAATTTGTTTAAACTTTCTGTATATATCAATGCATAATTAAAATGTAAGGACTCTGAAAAAGAAAGTATAAAAATCGAGTGTCTGTAGACCTCTCACGACTGTTTTAAAGCCAGCTCATTATTTCCATTCACTCCACCCCCTCCCTTCTGGGCTCCTTCCAAAGCCACGCCCCCAAAACACATGAACGCGCGACTCCGACCGCTGAGCTGAAGACACATTATTTACCTGAGACGAGCGGAGAGGAAGGAGCGCAGTGCATGTAGTGACATCATGTCAGAATCACATGTAATAAAAAAAATCTAACTTTATCATTATGAAGATAAACAAATAAGATGTATTTTTGTACTCACTATCAAGCTAGCATATTGATTTTGGTAAAGTTTAAATTATATATTTATTGATTCGCTAACGAGCTAGTTATCTATAAGGCAAAGATACACGTTTGCATGATACACGTTTTTCCATTGCCATCATTTACACTGTGATGAAGATGAATTTCGTGTAACATTCATAACATATATGGTGTTCTGCATGTAAGAGTTTCCATGATGAAAGCATTGTTGACTCTGATGAGGACTACACTCCAGAGACAAGTACCGCATCGTCAGCTCGAGGACAGATAAATCGTTGTTTATCCAAAGACTTTTTGTTCATTACCTTTTCTAGTAAAGTTAGCCTACTGTCTTCCTTTTTTTGCCTCGTTTGCCTTCGCGAACTGCATATGTGAATTTTGATTGGTCTTTCTCTCCCATTGTTTTGCTATTCCTAGGTTCCGTGCCTCTTGAATTCCTCAAATCAAACGGGTACGCGCAAGTGGGCAGGTCCTGTGTGGCAAAAGGGTAGTTGCCATGGTTGCGAGAGAGTGACAGTCGCCTAAGCCAATCCTTTGTTTCGTCCCAGATGGAAATAATGAGCTGTGTTTAGTCCAGATTAAACGGTCTAGAGTCACTCGATTTGTATACTCTTTTTATCAGAGTACTTACATTTTAATTATGCATTGATATATATAGAAAGTTTAAACAAATTTGGAAAAAAGTTTTTTATAAAATTCCTACCTACAATACCTTTAATAGCCAAATAAAAAGCACACAGTGATTTTTATTTTATTTCACCAACATTAAACCAAATAATCACTTAAAGGTGCAATGTGTAATATTTCTGAGGATCTATTGACAGAAATGCAATATAAGATCCATAACTATGTGTTCAGAGGTGTATAAAGACCTTACTCAATGAACCGTTATGTTTTTATTACCTTAGAATGAGACATTTATATCTACATAACCGCGGGACCCCCTTCTATGAAGGTCGACATATTGTGACGTCATGTTTCTACCGTAGCCGAACACACAGCGAACACAGAGCTCGCTTCGTCACTACCTTGAAAGAGAAGCCGCAGAAAGCTAGAAGCTAGCCATAGACACCGCGAGTAGTGACTTCCCCCTTGTCAGTGGTGTAAAATATGTAGTTGGATTGTTTCATGTAACTTAGTTCTTCTCCCTCGCTGTGTTATGGCTTTGACAATCAGCTGATTAGTACTATTGACCGTAAAACAGTAACGTTACAGGAGTCACCAACCCGTCGATCGCGGTCGACAAGTCCATCTCGGAAGCATTTTAAGTCGATCGCGAAGAGTTTTCAAAACCATTATTTTTATTCATTATTATTTATTCATTTGTGTGTAGTAAATGGTGTCTTGGGGATGCGGAGGCGTCACCTTTGGGCTCATGCGGACGCGTCGAGTTTAAACAAGGCTTTACGCTTTAACCAGCTCAGCCACAGTAACAGCTCATATTAGCCAGCTAAACTTTTACTATCCTATTAGAAAAAATATATAGTTGCATAGTTTCATGTGGTTCTTCTCCCTCGCTGTATTATGGGTTCGCTGAAATGTGCTGGTTACGTTTGTGAGACAATCAGCTGATTACTATTATTATATTATATATTAAGACCCTTGATCCTCACCTGACTATGGCTTTGTAAACTTTATCCATGATGTGGTTTATAATGGTATAAATATAAATGACTGTGGGACAGAAACTTGGCTTACTCTGGCTATTCTCTGCTGTCTCAGACGACGATATGTTTGTCCCGTTTGAGCCACCGTAGCTTCTTCGAAAGGGAGGGGTGAGCAGTGGGCTGAGCCCTTAGTGCAACTCGCAACCGAACCACTAGATGGCGCTAAAATATACACACTGCACCTTTAACAATTAGGTTTCCCCATGCTAATAATGACAGATATTATGAAAAACATGGCTTTCAGTTATACCAAAGATGACAGGAAATTAACATTTTAAGTATAAAATGTATTAAGTAAAGGTAGTTTGACCCAGCCTTGTGCAAAATTCAGAATTTCAGAATTGGCCTCCGTTCAATTCATGAATCGGAATTTGAATTGAATTGACTCCGCCCCACAGGAAGTTGAATTTGAAAGACAGGAAGTGGAATTAAATTCATGGCAATTCAAAGAAATTCCACACAGTCACACAACAGAAATGTGTTGAATCTCACACACACTCAGTGTTAGGAAGGTTACTTCTGAAATGTAATTGCTTACTGTTATAAGTTACCCATTATAAATGTGGTTTGGATTATTTTATTTGGATTACTTTATCAATGTAAAGCAATTTCCTTTTAATTTGATTAGTAACTAATTGAATTACACATTTGACCTCAGTAATACAACTAAATACAATTACATTAATTTTGTAATTTAATAACATAATTTCATTACACGTAACTAGTCACTCCTACATTTTGTTCTAATATATAAATATAAACAAATGTCCACCTCAAATTGTTTTGTTTTTCCTAAAGATTTACTAAAGTAATTCTGGGAAATGGAGTCATGTTTACACCAAATTACAATTAGGCCTACAATAAATCAAACTTAAAGGTGCTCTATGTAACTTTTCTACTAAAATGAATCCTTTTTTTATTGCCTGTGTGTGAAGGGGTTGTAATCACACATTAAAATGATCCACTTGTCGAGTTTTGCTATTACCTCTGAAGGCCAGTATTCCTATTTCTATGTGAAGTCTCCGGGTCGGATATACCGCGAAATCCAACGGATGTGACGTGTATGAGCGCTCCCGAGCCTCTCTCCTTTATATATACAGTCTATTATAGACGGTCAGGGAGTTACGTCCGGTTAAAGGCGCACGTTTTTCGGCTTATATCTCGGTCAATCTTTGATCAATATTCCCAAGACTCTAATCGTTCGTAGTGCTGGACGGGGCCTTTCGAACGAGCCCACCCCCGAGGTCCAACTCGCCCGGCTCCCCGAGTTATAGCCGTTCGAAATCGGGGGTCCCAGCGAACGGCGATCCGGTAGGGGGCGTCCCCGAGGCCCGCCACACTAGCGTTCGGGCAAGGGTTCCCCTGGGACCTCCTCCCCCGAATTTGAGCTCTCTGGGTCTTTGCGTTCCAGAGATACGAGCGATTTTCTTCTGAGATCGTGACGTCACCGGCGTCCGCAATTTTGCAGCGCGCCCGATGGTTTTCTGCTAATATCTCCGCGAAAACACCACCAAAAACTATGGAACTTATATGGTTCTTTTCAGCTCGACTAGATGGTCCCAACGAGCTCGGTGCTCGCCGAATCCGTCTAGTATTCGCCGAGATATATGCGTAATAGACGGTATTGTCTATGAGTTCGAGCACGAGCGCTCTTGTAAAATTTGGTTGCAATCTGAAACATCACCACTAGAGGCCGCTAAAAGTTACATAGAGCACCTTTGATTATTTGTTCTGTGACTAGAGCTTTTAACATTCGTTGCTTGCTGGGGGAAAACATTTCCTGTTAATGTAATAATCTGTACAAGTAGTTCAAACTAATATCATTTATAGAATATGTAATGCAATCATATCTGACATATATACTGTAAAGCTTCATTGTTAAACACTTCACTTAAAATATGTATATGAATTTGTATTGAATTGCAATTCTGCTTCCTTTAATTCAAATTCGAATTGTAATTCTAGATCCTGTTTTTGACATCAATTCAAATTCAAACGAACTTTGATTTAAAACCTTCTGTCAAACTGATTAGGTGCTTAAATAATATAAAACGCATCATATATCCTATGTTAACATGTAAATGTTATTAAAGGCTGTTACTTTATTGCAGTTATGTATCAACCAACTGTGCATGTGTGGATGATACCACAAAAGACCATTTTGCAAAAATAAACAAACAAATAAATCTCACAAGAGAGCATGCTGGGACCCCCAAATGTTCAAACCAAAACTACACACTTGGATCCGTTTAACCCCTAGATATTTGTACTTGAAAACAAGACAGAAATTCAGAGTAAGATCATATTTTGCAGTGGAAATAGTTTAGAATGAATATGAAGTCGAGTGATTCGTGACACGCATATCACACAAGGACTCGGGTACTTGTCCGCACGCTACTGTCATCTATTCTAAATGAATGCAAAAAGCCCAGAAATGATTTCAGTGGAGGTGATGAATTGTGGCAGTGCTGTAATGTTGTTGTACTCCGTGCCTGTTGGGAAAGAGCTGCAGGCGTCCGGATCATTGATAACATTGGCGGAGAAACAATAACGCAGTGTGTTTCGGTTCCTCTGGTGTCCCTGCGGTCCTTCATCTCCTCATGTCATTGTGTGCAAATGAGTGAAGCCTTTGAATACGTGCAGCTCTGTTCACCTCAGGGCTGTTGTGCTGTGGCCTGATGGGAGACTGTATTGATTGTATGATGAACGCCTCTGTGTTGTGTGTTTCAGACTGGCGAGTGGCCCTCCTGATCTCAGGTGTTGTCTTCTTCATCAGAAACTTCAGGTGAATCTTCATGTGCATTGAAGGGTGTGTGTGTTCACACTTGTAGTTTGGTTCTTGTTGAAAATTATACATTTTTAGTCATTTTTAGCATCCACAGCGTCATTTTTAACACCGAACCTAAAGATACAAAACAACAAAAATTACTTTTATGAAGAATACTTTGTGACGGACCTTAAAGGAGTAGTTCACTTTAAAAAAAACTTTTGCTGATAATTTACTCACCCCCATGTCATCCAAGATGTCCATGTCTTTCTTTCTTCAGTCGAAAAGAAATTAAGGTTTTTGATGAAAACATTCCAGGATTTTTCTCCATATAATGCACTTTGCTGGGCACCAAACGGTTCAAGGTCCAAAAGACAGTTTCAGTGCAAACTGCAAACTGTTCAAAGGGCTTTAAACGATTCCAGGCGATGAATAAGGGTCTTATCAAGCGAAACGATCGCTCATTTAAAAAAGAAATAACAAAGTTTAAGTTTTATAAGCTCACATGCTCGCCTTGCTCTGTTCTTTGTAACTCTCCTGCTCGAACTCGTTCATCAAAATTAACAAATCTTTTTCCGAGTCAATTCGTTCATTTCGGTCGTTAAATGAATCAAATGACTCGAAAAAAGATTTGTTCATTTTGATGAACGAGTTCGAACAGGAGAGTCACAGAACAGAGAAAGGCGAGCATGTGAGCTTATAAAACTTAAACTTTGTTATTTATTTTTTAAATGAGCGATCGTTTCGCTTGATAAGACCCTTATTCATCGTCTGGTGTCGTTTAAAGCCATTTGAACAGTTTGCACTGAAACTGTCTTTTGGACCTTGAACCGTTTGGTGCCCAGCAAAGTGCATTATATGGAGAAAAATCCTGGAATGTTTTCATCAAAAACCTTAATTTCTTTTCGACTGAAGAAAGAAAGACATGGACATCTTGGATAACATGGGGGTGAGTAAATTATCAGCAAAAGTTTTTTTTAAAGTGAACTACTCCTTTAAAGCAACACTAAGTAAGATTTTTTATCTTAAAATAATGTTTCCAAAATGGTTTCAGTGGTTCATTAAGTCGTAACAGGGTGAAAGGCACTTCTGGATTGGCTTTGCGGTCCTATATCTGCTATAACCACTCTGTGTGCGATTACCAGATCGGGTTGCGTTTCTGTAGTTCTAATGAGACATAAGAAAACTACAAACTTGACTTGCTTTACGTCAAGCGTTACAATGGTCATTATTTAGTTTTTCTTCGTTTCTGATGTCGCAATACATCATACTTTCATGAAATCCTGCAACATACTCTAGCTTGTCTGTGGACATCGTTCACTCTAAAGCCGGCGCTGGATAAACAGCGAGTGTGTGTGCGACAGTAGCTCCGCTAGGCTAAAGTATTTACCACAGCGGTAATGGACAATTCCGCTTCCAACCTGTAGGGCGACCGCAGAGAAAAAGTCACTTGGTGTTGCTTTAAAGCAGCACTCAGTAAGAATTCCGTTTTTGTCAAACAGCGACCCCTAGAGTCGCTGTGGAGCACTTGTACTGTCGTGAATAGCACTCACGCAGAGATGGCTCGCACTCACGGCCGGATCCCCTCCCCCTGTACACCGGTACCTGTTCAGTAGGATGGACGCTGTAACGAGTGGAAATAAGGTATGGCCCCTTTAAGAGCTGCGTGCACCACATGTATACGGCGCCGGGTTATTTCTGTTTGATGCTCATTTTATCAGAATTTTATCAGATCTGTTTTTTTGCCGTAAAGCAATTCGTTACCTCGCGAGACCTGATATGACACGATACTTCCTAACACTCAGGCCGGCGGCTCGCCGGCATCAGGGGGGTGCGAGACGACCACCATTCAACACGAAATCAGTAATATAAACATTACAATGACTCCAAAGCTGTTCGGTTAAGGTAAAAAAGTTACTTAGTTCACCTTTAACGAACATCCAAAACAATGAGCTGAGAACTCATGAAGAGCTTTTAAAATGTGTAAAGGAGTCAAAATTCCTGTCGAATTTCCGATACTGTAGTGCAGCATCATGACTATGACGAGAAAACCAAGGTATGCTTTCCTGTCCCTCTCAGAGTCGCATCTTGTGACATCATGTCCTGTTTTTGGTTCGTTGAGATGTCTTTGGTCCGTGTTGCGTTCATATTTCAGTCGAACCGCACCAGAGTTAGTTCTGAAGCGGGTCGAGACTCCTTGAAAAGGTGGATCTCGGTCCGCCTGTTTGGTGCACATCAGGGTTCGGATGGCAGCGTTCACACTAACAGAGCGATCGCTCCAGGGTTCGTTTTAATCCAACCAAACCTGGCAAGTGTGAACACACCCTGAGAGACTCTTTACACACGATCACATCTGTGAGACAGTTCACGAACACGCATGATAGGCATGTGCAATCAGACAGTATTGGCAGATTTATATGAATATCTCAATTGAGCTTATTTGTGAAAATATCATCTCTTTAACATCAGTTTCAGTGTGAAAATGAGTTCAGAACTAATGTTGGTTGCAAATTGAGAAATAAACATATTTTAAGCAGTTCGTTTTCTTAGATTGAAAATATAAATCAAGCCAGGCAGTCTTTGACTATAAGTTTAAAAATCTTTTTAAATGTAAACGTTCTAATTTTTCATCTGATTTTGATATAACTTTTAGCTTGTCCATTTAATTTTTCCACAGACATTATTTATTTATTTTGACAAATTATAGAAAGAATGGCACATTATATGAAGAGTTTGGTTCCAAAACGCGATAAACGCCATTTAAAAAAAAAAAAAAATTGTTACTGCAAAAATCAGCATTGTATCTGGTTGGTATTGAAAAGTCAATGTTTAATTTTAAGTAAAATGCGATATCCGCCGTGTTATTCTGTCATGTTTTCTCCCTTTCTTTCCAAACCGCGACAAACGCCAGTCTCCCTTCTCTGCGATATATCCGCTCTCAACCAATCACAACGCACCATTCCACTCTCAACCAATCACAACGCACCATTCCACGCAATGTAAACAGTAACGGCAGCGCCTTAAATCCACCCGGCTTCCTAGTTTTTCTTATCTATTTTGTACTTTTCGATCAACAAACAAACAAAAAAATGAATAATTTTGACGGCATTGATGAACCTGTGGTTGTTTCTGCGGTGGATAAGAAACGTAAGGCATCGAAATCGAATCATTTACGTGAGGAGATTAAGAAGACGAGGCACTCGGGAGGAGGAAAAATGTTTTCAATCTTCTTTACAGTTCTTAATAAAAATATTATACTAATAAACTTACGTTGTTGTGTATTTTCAACAGTTTCAATATGAAAAAAAAAAACTTTTATATTGATTCAATGGATTTATTGCATTTTGGGGGGAAAAATAATCAGTTTTTATAATAAATCTTTGAAAATCAAAACCTGGATTTTAATTTTTTTTTTTTTTTTTTTATTATGACCTACAAATGCTATGTGAAAGTTTGAAACTGAAAATAGTGGTTTTCATCTTTCCACTTTCTTGGTAAAGAAAACACATTTTTACTCAAATTAATCTAAATGGATTTATTGCGTTTTGGAACCAAACTCTTCATATATAGTTAAAGTCAACATGAAAACATAGAGTCCAGTGGTAGAAGAAAGTGAGTCATGGAGTTTTAGAATGACATCAAGTGCGAGTAAATTATGACAATTTTTTTTATTTTTTTATTTTTTTTTAAATACTTTAATTCAGCAAGGACGCATTAAATTATTCAAAAGTGACTGTAAATCTTACAAAAGATTCTATTTCAAATAAATGCTGTTCCTTTATACTTTCTATTCATCATCAAATATTGAAAAGTATAACAGTTTCCACAAAAATCTGAAGCAGCACAACTGTTTTCAACGTTAATAATAATAAATGCATCATATCAGCATATAAGAATGATTTCTGAAGGATCGTGTGACACTGACAACTCGAAAAGAAAAAAAAAGCGATAGTGAATTTTCTCGTGTGTTTAATTTTGCTCTGCATCACCTCCAGATGCTGAACTGCTGCATTGAGCGAAAGAGAGCAAGGGATGATGGGAGGAAGAACGCCGCATCAGACGCAAGCCGAGACAAAAGCCGCTTGGCACCGGAGAGCACAGGACCTGCTGAGGTTTCTCCCGGGAAGTCGTGGGATTCGTGGAGCGACAGTGAAGAGGAGTTCTTCGAGTGTCTGAGCGACACGGATGAGATGAAGGAGGCGGACACAGAGAACGAGAAAAAAACAGCCAATAAGAGCAAAGCAGAAGGTCGACTGCAGCCACACGGCAAAATCACACTCCTGAACTCACAGGAGCCGCTCTACATCCCCGTCACACAGGTATAACACACTCGCTGGTTAAAGCGTTAGTTCACCCATAAATGAAAATTACCCCATGATTTACTCTCCCTCTAGCCATCCTAGGTGTATATGACTTTCTTCTTTCAGCCAAACACAATCAGAGTTATATTAAAAAATATCTTTGGCTCTTCCAAGCTTTATAATGGGAGTACTTGAAGTTTTGAAGACCAAAAAAGTGCATCCATCCATCATAAAAGTAATCCATACGGCTCCAGGGGGGTTAATAAATGTCTTCTGAAGCAAAGCCATGGCTTTTTCTAAGAAAAATATCCATATTTATTACTTTATAAACTAAAATCACTGGCTTCCGGACTCTTTTAGCATAAACCCTCCATTTTTTTCTCCTCGCCAGAGCGTTTAAAAGCAGCGTTCAAGTAAGAAATGTATTTTTAGTAAAGTTACTAAATGTATTCAGTCAAGAGCTTTGAGTGATTTTCTGTTTTTCTTTTGTTTGATTCATATTAACAGCATAGCCTATACAGCAGTAGGTACTGTACTGTATATTACCGTACGCTGCTTTCACTTTAATACACAGATCTAATATACACATGCATTTTCTTTACTTCCGGTTTATGTTTGCAGACATAACTGACTGTGTTTATGTGAACTTTGTGTGTTTTTGACATAGCCTTGTGTGTATTTGACAGTTTGAGCACGTGAAAGAGAACTTAGTTTAATACTCATGCAACGCGCCGTCTGACATCCAGCTTTCTGTGCGCGTGCTTTGGGTGTGTGCGCTCAGAAAACCATATATCAGAAGTTTAGACTGATTTGGCTTTTTAAAAAGTTCATGGTGATGAAGAACTGCAATGTCATGTTAGCGTGACCGCGATGATAATCAAAACCTAACTGGTGTTTTAGTTTTTGGCAGAGTATCCGAGGCTCCACCCTCTTCTGGATAGGGGGCGGGGACCATCAGTTCATTTGCATTTAAAGAGACATGCACAAAAACTGAATGTTTTTCCTCCACTCAAAAATGGGCATTTAACAACATGGTATAATAAATGACCTGTGGTGTATTTTTTAAGCTGAAACTTCACAGAGACATTTGGGGAACATCCGTAAAAAGGGTTCTTAAGGGGGCATAATAGGTGCCCTTTAATGAATTTGAAAAATTGTACCCAGAGTCACTAAAAATATTTTTTAAGGGGTGGTATAATGCCCTTTTCACAATATGTAAAATGTCCCCAGAGTGTGTATGTTAAGTTTTTAGCTCAAAATACCCCACAGATATTTTTATATAGCATGTTAAAGTTGTCACTTTTTTAGGGTGAGCAAAAACGCAGTTTTTTTGTGTCTGTCCCTTTAAATGCAAATGAGCTGCTGCTCCCGGCACAGGAGGCGGAGCTTCAACAGCTCATGTCCTTTTACCTCACACAGACATGCACTGAAAATTAAAAAACTTTTAGCCTTTTATGTTCAAACCGGAGTCAGGAAGATGGAGAGACTCAAGAAGAAGTGAAATCATGTAGAGAACATTTCTGAATGGTTAGTTGATGAATTTATGTAGCTTATGTGCAGTTATCTTCTAGTCATTGATTAGCATATTCTGTCTTGATAATCTATAAATCATGTTCTGGGGGCGGGGTTTATGACAATTTTAGGGTTGGTGATGTCACTAACCCGGTAGGAATGTCGTGTAGTCCCTACCAGCCGTTTGTTGAAGTCCTTAAAAAGCAATTTCTTTAAAAGCAAATATCTCCCTTTGCTTTGAACTTTGAGTGTTGTAACTTTGCAAATGTCGTTTATCCTCAAACAGCAACATTACACACTAACTAAAGTTAGAAAAGTGAAATCATAATCAACCACCCCTTTAAGAGATTTTTTGCCCTTTGGCAATCAGTTTGATGAATTATCATTTTTTTTATTGAATGTATGTGTTTATGTGGGGGGTGGAGGGGATAAGATAAATTTCCAATAAAGATTTAATTTAACTAGAAGCAGCTGAAGACATACCTTGCACTTATCCACTCCACAATCCTAAATAAATGCATTTCCAAACCAAAACATTAAAAAATCCTCTTCTTTCTCTTCTCTGTTTTAGCATCTCTCCATATCTAATCTAATCTAATCCCCAGTTTGGTCATAACTGTTGTGTGTGTGTGTGTGTGTGTGACGCAGGAGCCGGCGCCCATGACTGAAGACCTGCTGGAGGAGCAGTCGGAGGTACTGGCCAAACTGGGCACGTCGGCTGAAGGTGCGCATCTCCGTGCCCGTATGCAGAGCGCCTGCTTGCTCTCAGACATGGAGTCCTTTAAGGTGAGGCCGCTGCTCCGTGTTCATGTGAAAGGATTTTATTTGTTTGAGACTAGGGCATCGAAACCGCACGCGATTTGGCAATAGGGCTGCAACAAACGATTATTTTGATAATCGATTAATCTAACGATTATTAGAACGATTAATCGACTAATCGTCGATTATTTCGCGGACTAATCAGTAAGTTTGGAACGATTATTCAGCTTTTCCAATTAGTTAAAACATTGAGTTATACATATTCTAACTATAATATAAAAAAATAAAATCACTTCAGCTTTTGAAATAGTTGTTTCAATGAACTTTGAGCCAACTAAACAGGTCATTCTCTTTAAGTTTTCAGATTTCGGTCCAACTCAAATCACACACAAATGCTCTCTAAGCATTGTTTAATAGGCCCACTGCTTTTCTTAGAACTTAAACAGAAAAAGGGACATTTACTTCAGGACACAAAGAATGGTAAAATATTAATCTGCAAACAATTATTATAAGAAAAAAAAAATTACAATCTTTTTTTACATGACAATTGAGCTGACAGAGACGTTCTCATTCACCTTTGAATTTATAGTATGATAAAGTAACTGCCATGTTACAATAATAAAAACAGCCCTGACTCCTAAGCTCGATCAAGCTTTATTCTATGCAAAATAAGTCATCACATTACTGTAATTATATTACTATTGATAATATTTTTACTATTATTAGTAGCAGGGCAGGACTTAGGGGGCTGGGGGCCCCTGGGCTTGAGTTTATGTTTGGGCCCTATACGCTACAAACATCATTATGGAGTAGCACACATTACACAAAAATTTAAATATGCTTTGAGGTTCCTAGAACAATTAATATGCAACATGCCTAGTCAAAGTTTGGTAGGCTAATATTAAATAGTCATTATTATACAATATAATGCAGGATGTGCTCTCTAGGTTGAGAGAAGATCAAAACTCTAATAATAAAGCCAAGAGAAAACAGTATTTTTTAAATTCATTGTCATAGCTATCTGTCAGATTCTTAAATTTAGTCAACAAATTCAAATAAAATGCAAAGACACAGTGTATGGCTTATTATGACCAAATAAAAGGAAGTCGGTATCAATAAAATCCCTTTTTGGATTGACACAGGCTGTTTAGACATGGCATGTATGGATTTACACAGCAAATTATAATTGCATAAATTATGTTAAGAGATTGATGTTTTAAATATAAAAAATTTCATGTAGAAATATGAAATGATTGAAAAAAATTAACTACAGTATGAAACCATTTTAACTATCAAACTAACACCGCCAGTAGGTGGCGGCAAGTCTCCATCTTAATGAGGGAGTTGAATCCTTTATTCAACCGATTCTTCCAAAAATCCTAATTCGTTTAACCTATAGCAAACGAAGTCTATTTATGAATGGGTAGCCTAATTTAATCATTTACTCGTCTGATTCGGTCAAAAATGAAGATTTTTTGAGGAACAAAACACGTGTTAGTTACTCGGAGACGCAGTGGTTCTGCTGTTTGTTCTGTTTTCTTTGACGGAGCAAAAACCGAATGTATCTATAAAAGTTACTCAGTAACTTTATTGAACTGTTGTAGCCTATAAATGTCACATTTGCGATTGTGCAGATGTTCGGAAAATCAGCACTCTTTCTGGTGTGATAACTCACATAGGCTCGTGTTATAATTAAATAAAAAGGGAACTCGTTAGACCTAAATGTTTTTTTTTTTTGTTTTTTTTTTTTTTTGTTTTTTTTGATGACATAGACTACGGCAGTGGAGAGAGCGCTCAAAATTCTCCAGAGCACATATTTTAGTGAAAAAAATTAATAGAAATTATCATTTTCTGTAAAGCAATAAGACGTAAACATATGAGAATTTGTCAAGATTTTTCTAAATGTGCGCTCTTTTGGACTAAAAGCCTGAAGCTGTTTCAAGTAGCCGATCGCAATGGAGCAGATGCAGATCAACACGCGTGTTATTCTTTGTAAAAAAAAAAAATATAGCTAAATATCAGGTTGCGCCGTTTGATTATGGCCGCGAAGCTCCCGGTCGGAGGATATTAAGGCCCGGGTATTTTATTCCGTGCTCCCCTCTGTCTTTCACACTATAGCCTTTCAAACTACTCCGTGAGCGCGGAAAGGCGCGTTCGGCGCGTGCACTATTGTGTATTGGATTTTGTTTTCAAGCGCTCAAGTCACTACTTTGGGCAGATTATAGCCCTCGTTTGCACATGGCCAGACAGTGAAAATACGGCTAATAATTTCTGGATATCTGGTACAAGTTAACTGAACAAAACAAACGAATGAAAACGGGTAAGGGAGGGGGCCCCCTACTGGGCGGGGCCCATGGGCTGCAGCCCAGTCAAGCCCAATGGTAAGTCCGGCCTTGATTAGTAGTATTGCATTCTCTAATAAAGAGAGATTTACCGCAGCTCCAGCTGGAGAACACTCACTTCTCACCGGCTCCTCTTTTGCCGGGATGTTTCCTCCTGCACTCCAACATGCATGTTGTGCTCCCGTGAAAAGCAAGTTCCGCCTTGCATGTATTGAACACGACAGCATTCTTGATTTGAAGTTTTGTGAAACTTTCCCAAACCTAAACCTTGCTAGTTCGGATTCGTTTGCACTGTCATAATTCGCGCTGTGTTTTCTTCTACCGCAATAGCATTTGTAAGGGCTGCACTACACTCTAGCGCTACAGCGCCGTAGCGGTCAAATCACGGGATTGCAGGCCCTTACATTAGGTCACGTGAGATCAAACGACTACTCGACAACAAAGATATTTGTCGACAAATATTTATTGTCAACGTTGTCGACAACGTCGACTAATCGTTGCAGCCCTATTTGGCAAAGGCTGCGATTATTTTATGTGCAGTTTGTCAGTGCAGCGGCTGATCGGTAGTAAATTAATTGAATTTAATTCTCTGTAATTTAAACTTGAAAGTTAGTAAAGACATTGTTAAAATAGTCCAAATGACTAAAGAGGCCCATACAGAAGAAAATGAATAGTTGAATAAAGTCCAGGGTTTCTGTTGTCCGGTAATTACCGGACATTGGCCGGGAAAAAAATGAAATGTCCGACAAAATTAAATCTCTCCGGTCAAATTGTCCGATTAAAATGGCCTAATAATCCCACCCGCTTAACACAATCGGAATTTGAGAGTAAGCCTAAAATGAATAAAGAAAAAATACACCGACCGATCAGAAGGATTATTTGCCATTTTACAAGCATTGAGTCTGCAGACAACGCTCCTTATCGATGCCGTAAGCCTGCGACGTGATGCGCTCGCTGTCATGACACCGCTCCGTGGCTATGGAGGATTGCATTTCTCCACAGCCCGCGAAGGGAGGTCCTCATATGTGATTTCAACGAAATGTATCCAGTTCGGATGCTCATTTCGGTTAATTTTCCCGACCGACAACCGCCGCTCGTTAATCGATTATTAACCGTTAACTGATACGATTATAATATTGAATTGGCATTAAATAAGAATAAAATTGACGCGTATCTGTGACCCGTTAAAAATTTAAACATTTTTATTTATTTATCAAAGGGTTTTTTATTTTAACGTGCAAAGTGCAAACAGCAGCATACAGAACAGATCAACAACAGAACCTGGATTCAGATCAAATTTTCACGCACCTGCAGCATTTCTAACAGTGACAACAGAGAAAAACAGGATAAAATAATACAAATAAAAAAACATAAAATTGGCCAACACTAAATATATAATTTTTCCCGTTAGACTAAGATTTTTCGTTAAATAAAAATAGCAGCCCTCAGTCCCCACCGAGATGTTTTTATCTCGATGCGGCGCGGGCGCGCTTGGAAAAAACGAACGCGTCGCACTTCCATTATGAGCGCGCCTACATTTGAAATAACGAACTTGAGCGCGCAAAAGACGCGATATGTGAAGTCATTTTTTAGGTTACATAGCCTGCCTCCAGTTTTCCTCAACTTGACTAATTAAGGGGCGATATTTGACCGGCATATCATCAAAATGTCCGTAAAACGAAAACTCTAAACTCAAAATGACTGGCACCATTTTTTTCTAGCGGAAACTCTGATAAAGTCGTTAATTTTGTTTGTTTTTTGTGCACAAAAAGTATTCTCGTCGCTTGATAAACTTAAGGTTGAGCCACTGTAGTCACTCGGACTATTTTAAATATTGTCTTTACTAACTTTCTGGGCCGGCAAGTTTCAATTACAAAAGCCTATGGAGGAGTGATCCAGCTCTCAGATTTAATCATAAATATCTTAATTTGTGTTCCGAAGATGAACGAAAGTCTTACGGTGAACAACATGAGGGCGAGTAATTACTGACACAATTTTCATTTTTGGGTAAACTAACCCTTTAATACTTTAAGAAAACAAGACTTAATATCTTACGCCATTTCGTCATTCAAGTAAATGTATGTTGATTTAAGAATGTGAAGATATTTATGCTGGAAAACAAGACAAAAATACTAATCATTTGAAGAACATAATTTTTTTTTAGTGTGAGCGGCTTGTTTTTGGGCGTTTGGGCCGAATGACAGATATCACATGGCAATGCAGAATGAGTCAACAACCAGATTTTTATAGCCGCTCACATCTTTCTCAGCCCAGACAATGGCTCCCGTCTTCATCTGTGCACAATTCACTGAATCTTTTATAGGTTTCACCTTTTAAAAACGCTTCTTGGCAGAAGCCAAAGGAAGAAGCATCATTCATTTTCATAAGCGCCACCCTTCCATCCCTCTCTGTCGGATAACGGCAAATTATCCCGCAGCGTTATGCCGTGGACAAACCCGAGAGATTAAGGAACAAGGGAATTGTGTGGGAATGAAGCGTTCTGTAAGCACAGCGAGCGTAGCCTCATTTCCAACTTCTGCTAGTGCGCTATAAAGCAAAAATGCTCGTTTTTGATCACCGGGGGGCGAGACCAATGTGGAAAGGTGACATTTTGTGTCTATTTTGCCTCGCTATAGCCTGTTCAACTGCCCTACAAAATGCTCTAATTTCCTGAGCAGACACACCAGCTCTTCTTATTGCAGTGGCGAACTGCTGTGAGCGCAGCGATCGCAGTAAATGGCCCCTTTAGCTGAAGATGGCCTCTAAATTTAGCAGCACTGCTGTCTGTAATTGTGCTTAGCCAAGCATAATTTGGCATTTTGGCTTTAATTACCATCTCCCTCTGGGTGGAGAGCAGAGAGACCCGAATATGATGAATGGGGCGTCTTAAAACTGTGACGGCGCGCTCACACACCATCATAACGCTCCACATTCAGACGTCAGATGCTATATCCACTGTAAGCGCTGAACTAGTAACGAGTGAATGTAAGGTTGAACGTCAGTAACTCATCACAAACTAGATTTTTTTAGCAAATGTGAGTCGTGCCGGTGGAAGAACTCTCTAGGACAATGCCAGATTCGAGTTTGTGTTCATTAAGCCTTTGCTAAATTCGGTTGTCAGCTCACGTTTTACTGCTTAATCCTGTTCTGTATGAGTTTCTGTCTTCTGCTGAACACAAAAGAAGATATTTTGAAGAATATGGTTAAGCTAACCGTTGATGGACCCCATTGATTTCCTTAGTATGGAAAAAAGTACTATGGAAGGAACTCAATGGGGTCCATCAACTGTTTGGTTTCCGACATTCTTCAAAATATCTTCTTTTGTGTTCAGAAGAAGAAAGAAACTCATACAGGTTTGAAACAAATTGAGGGTGAGTAAATGATGACAGAATTTAAATTTTTGCCTGAATTATCCCTTTAAAGACGTACGACGAGAGATATGAGAAATACACATTTTAATGTGCATTCGTGTTGCCAGATCTTGCTAGAAAAACAGCGAATAAAAACAAGCTCATAATATGAAAAAGTCATATGCTGAAAATAAGACCAAAATATCACAACCCGCACCTGCTCACTTGTAATAACTCTGTAAACTCGATCGCTTTATGAGCCAAGCTTAAAGTTTTTTGGCTTTTAGTATGAATATGTTAACCTTACTGTTATCTATAAGCTAGTGTGCTCCAAAACAATGACAAAATTTGCATTTTAGAAGATATAAGAATTATATATTTTTTAATTATTATAAAACGTACAGTCTCTCACTTCCGCCAATATGGATAAATGATTTTGATGACATCACTCTGCACTTCCGCTTCTCATCAGATTTTCTATCCAATCAAATGCTCTCTAGAATCTGAAGCCCCGCCCCCTACATTATAAACAGACGCTGAAACTGTCACTTGTTCACACATTTACTGGTTTCTACATGGTGAATGGCACATAGTGCACTATATAGGGGATAGGGAACGATTCAGTGTAAATATGCTTTCCATTGTGGCGAATGAAGTCTGGTTTCACGTTAGTGTCACCGCAGATCCGGTCCAGAGACACGACACACAGAGCGGATCATGTGATCGAGTCGCCGCAGACCAGAAAACATATCAGATCCACTCAATTCTGCACAGAAAGCTGTATTTTAAAGCGATATGGAGGAGATCTGTCCAAAGCTTTTGACTCTGTTGACCATGAGCTGTTGCTAAATAAACTAAGTAACATTGGATTAGGAAACACGGCCATCAATTGGTTCAAAAACTATCTTACAGAACGAACACAATGTGTTTCTATAGATGGTCTTAAATCAGACTTTTTAGAGATTTCCAAGGGTGTTCCTCAAGGTTCGATTTTAGCTCCTATTTTATTTTCTATATTCATAAATAATATTGGAAAGGATGTGCAAACTGCTAAACTACACCTTTATGCAGATGATACTGTGATATATTCAGTTGCCCCTTCACTGAACCAAGCTATAAATCACCTTCAGTTAGCCTTTCAACAGTTACAATTTTTACTACATGGCCTCAAGTTAGTGCTAAATACTAAGAAAACCAAATCTGTGACGTTTTCAAGGGCTCGTTCCCAATCCCAAGATAATATAACTATTAACACACTAAAGGGGGATTTAATTGAAAATGTCTCATCATATAAGTATTTAGGTTTTTTTTTCTGGACAACAAACTTTCTTTAAAAGTTCATGTTGAAAAGCTTGTTAAAAAAGCTGAAACTAAGGCTGGGGTTTTACTTTAGGAATCTGTTAGCTAGAAAAAAACTTGTGCAGGATACCTTTTTGAGTGTTTTGGACTATGGTGAAATTGTCTACATGCATACTGCCTCTAGTACTCTTCACCTTTTAGATTCGGTGTATCATAGTGCTCTACGTTTTTTAATTAACTCTGGTTTCCGTACTCATCATTGTACGCTGTATGAACTGGTAGGCTGGCCGTCACTAAGTCTACGTAGACAATTTCATTTGCATATTTTTCTATACAAGGCCATGTTGGGTAAATTGCCGTCATATCTATGTAATCTCCTGTTGAAAAATTCAAGCAGTTTTCATCTCCGATCCACGAGGTGGTTTTCTTACCAGCTTCCAAGGGTTTTTACTGAGCTGGGAAAAAAGCCTTTTCTTACTTTGCACCATGGTCATGGAATAACTTGCTAAATTTGCTACATCTAACTAAGGCCATGTTAAAATGCCATATAACACAAAAATGTAACTGCCATATGTGACCTGTTCCTTTCTATGTGTGATGCTTGTTTGTTTATTGATTATGCTGTGTTTTGGATTTAAATTGTAACTGGTGTGCCGTCTTGGCCAGGTCTCCCTCGAAAAAGAGATTTCGGTCTCAAGGGACTTCCTGGTAAAAATAAAGGTTTAAATAAAAAAATAAAAAGATTAGGAGGTGAAACGGTTAGAGATTAGGAGGAAACTGCGGCTTCTCAACGGCTCTGGCCGATATATGTTCCGCTCTATCTTCCTGTTTCAGTGGAAATTACATCAACAAATTGAATAATGCTGTGTGTTTCAAAGCACTTCAATGGGCCTTTAAACAACAAGCTCAAAAGCGCTTATAACAAGTGGACATGGCAACACTGCAAGAGCTGCTCTGTGAAGCACCCTGTCCAAACATGAGCAAAACACGACTGTGCTTTAGGTAAAACTGCTGTCGTTTTCTTCCACAGTTCCAGGTCTGACATGAAACGCATTTGGGATTAAACGTGTATCTGTCTGCAAGTCTCAAAGCCTCGCTGAGACATCATTACGTCTTGTTCGTGTGTGTCTCAGTAATTATCGAGTATGAAAGCGTGCAGCGACTGACTGAAAGGTCATCCTGAGAAAGTTTGCGGCTGGAATTTGTCTCCAGCTCATTTACAACAGAAACGTGTGATGAATCACTGTATCGCTCAATGCTGAAGGACTGCACTGATAAAAACAGTCAATTACATGCTTTATTCAGAGCATTTCTGCCTATTTTTTGTCTGTACGTGTATTTATGTATTTGTATATGTTTGTATCATTATTGGCAGATGATACAAACAATTTTGTAACCATTTTTTTAAAGAAAAGACTAAACTAAACATTATTCAGACTCCAGATATCATTTTTGAAAGTGTGTGCAGGACACTATAGGTCATTTATGTAAGCGAGACTAGCTAAATAAAGTAAACTGTGACATATTATATCCAAAATTTCTTCATACAGTGATGGAATAAAAATTTGGGACCAAAAATTATTCAGACACTTTGAGCTGATTATGTTTTGCTGAAGTGTGTTTTCTGTAATTGCTGATGCTCTTTTTACACACAGACTGAACAACATGAAGCATTGCTTGGTCACTGGTTGAGCTAAACTGGTATTATCTAATTGTGTAGTTAAATTTAACAGCTGACAGATATTCAACATAATTCATGTGTGAGAGTCTAACAGAAGGACGGACAAAATCAGTCAAATATCAACTGAGTTCATAACTCTGAGTTCTGCTCATATTTTATTGCCATTTTCTAAACTATAGCGAATAAACTGTGATAATGTGAGAAATGTTGAAGGTGTTTGAATACATTTTGGTTTGACTGTATGTTTAAACCCCACAAAACACCTCAGCAATTGCCTAGCATTGGGGTCCTAAATGTGACCCAAACATTTCTTAAATTCAGGTGTGACATTAAACTCAAGGTGTGTGTGTGTGTGTGTGTGTGTGTGTGTCCACAGGCAGCGAATCCAGGCTGTTCCCTGGAGGATTTTGTGCGCTGGTATTCCCCGAGAGATTACGTGGAGGAGGAGGCGAGCGATGAGACGGGCCAGACAGTCATTCGGGGCGACCTAAGCGCCCGCATGAAGATCCCGGGGAACATGTGGGTTGAGGCCTGGGAAACGGCCAAAGCCACTCCAGCACGCCGACAGAAGAGGCTGTTTGATGACACCAAAGAGGCTGAGAAGGTCAGAACCTCGAGTCAAGACACCTTCATTTATACTGCGCTTTTAACAATATAGACCGTTTCAAAGCAGCTTTACAGTGATAATAGGAGATTACAGTAGCAGAGATTGTTTTGGCTTTACAGCAGATCTAGAATACATTAGAACCAAACCAGAAATCAGAACTTAGATATAAATTAAGAAAAAACAACTGAATAAAATAATCAATATGCTAAAGAAAACATGTAGGTTTTTAAAAGAGACTTGCAAGCTATTAAAAACACACCCGCCCGTCAGCGTGTCCCATGCATTCTTCAAACCAGCCAATCAGAGGCAGTTCTGCTGGAAGGGGGTTAAAATGCAAGGTGTCGTCACGGGACTCGGCTTGGCAAGTTGAAAGGGAGTTCAGGAGAACGCTGGCGTCCGTGAAGGTCGCGTCTCTGTCTGTCCTTCAGCCGTCTGTCGAGCCCTTGTGGGGAAGCTGCAGGATTTACACTGAATTCATTTGCTGGTTTAATTTCCTCTACTGTGTTTTGCTCCAGTAACGTGTCCCGGCCAATGACAGTCGTGCAAGTTTTCTGCGGTGTGTGTAGGACGGCCTGAAGGCAAGCGTCTCACAAGGGCAGCGGTGCAGCGCTAAAACACACACACACACACACACACACACACTGAGCCTGTAAAGGCTGAACCTCCCCAACTGTATCAGTAATGCTTACATTTAAATGTACAATCAGAAGCGCCGTTAAAAATAATTTAATGATTAAATTGCTTTAAATTACATTTTCAAATAATTCTAGATTTAAAAAGCTTAACATTAATTTAAAATCAGAAGTATTATAACAATTAATACTATAATAACAATTATAATGCTTAAAATCTTAAACTTAAAACTGAAATCAAAATGTTACAATAATTTAACTATTAAAAAGCTTATAATTACTGTAACACCTGTATCTGGATCAACTATTTAATAGTGAGAATTGGACCCTAAACTAAAGTTTAGGGTCCAATTCTCACTATTAAATAGTTAAACTAAAGTTTAGGGTCCAATTCAACTAAAGTTTAGGGTCCAATTCTCACTATTAAATAGTTAAACTAAAGTTTAGGGTCCAATTCTCACTATTAAATAGTTGCTTATTAGCACGCATATTACTAGGATATTGGCTGTTTATTAATACTTATAAAGCACATATTAATGCCTTATTCTGCATGACCATATTCTTCACCCCTTAATCCTAAATTTAACAACTACCTTGTTACACTAGTTTGTTTCTGTGTGAGGTAATCAGAGCTGCTAACACACAAACACACACACAAGCTCTTGAAGCTCCGCCTCCTGTGCCGGGAGCAGCAGCTCATTTGCATTTAAAGGGACAGACACAAAAACGGTGCGTTTTTGCTCACTCTCAAAAAGTGACAATTTTAACATGCTATATAAAAATATCTGTGGGGTATTTTGAGCTAAAACTTCACATACACACCCTTTAAACTAAGATCCGATCACAATGCGTCCTCGACTACCTTTCGAACCAGGACACGTTAATCGAATAACATTCCGATCACAAACGCGTTTACACTTGTCTTTTCGATGCGTACTGTATGTGGACAACATCCAGATACAGGTCACATGTTAATGCCCAGTGTAAACTCAGCCATAGATGTGTTTGTTAGCTTTAGTTTGCACCCAGATCTATCTTCAGAAGTAAACTAAAGCTTTCAAAACCTCCTTTTGAGGACATTTGGGAACATCCTCGACTGGAAAAAAATATTTATAATTAAAATCTCGTTTATTTGTAAAGGTCCTAGCACACTGAGTCCGAAATTTTCATGTGTGTTTTTTCGTATTTGTCATTCGGTGGCTCTGAATTGTCAAAACACCTCTCAAAATGCTTGTTACAGAGGCGGTGTGTAAACGTGATTGACACAATGTGAGGTATTTATTTTTTAACGTGCGAAAATTTCAGACTCAGTGTCCAAGGACCTTAACTCAACAAGCAGTTTATGGTATGTGTTAGTTATCATTGGTACTGAACATTATAATTTGCTATCTGAATGAGAAAATATTGGCATAAACACAGACTGTTTTATGTAAGTGTGTGTGTGTGTGTGTGTGTGTGTGTGTGTGTGTGTGTGTGTGTGTGTGTGTGTGTGTGTGTGTGTGTGTGTGTAGGTGCTGCACTACCTCTCGGTGCAGAAAGCGTCTGATCTGACGAGGCATCTGCTGCCCTGTGTCCTACACGCTGCTCTTCTCAAGATCAAGGAGGAAGGTTTGTGTGAAACCACTACAGCTGCACACAGTTTCAATAGTGTCTCTGATGTCTCTAAACATGAGGTCAATGTTCTTCCAGAGTCGACCGAAGACATCCCATCCGTGCGTAAGGCGCTCCAGCATCTCACGTCTCACGCCAGTAAACTTCTGCGTCACCCCAGTCCCGACTTCAAGAAACTGGAGGTTAGGGTCACGCCACGCTATCAGACACAGTAGCTGTGTCCCAAATGACGCACTATACACAATGCACTTATGCACTATGCACTTATACACTATGTACTTATACACTATGTACTTATACACTATGTACTTATACACTATGTACTTATGCACTATGCACAATGCACTTATACACTATGTACTTATACACTATGTACTTATATACTATGTACTTATATACTATGTACTTATACACTATGCACTTATGCACTATGTACTTATGCACTATGTACTTATATACTATGTTCTTATACTCTATGCACTTATACTCTATGCACTTATGCACTATGTACTTATGCACTTTGTACTTATGTACTATGCACTTATACACTATGCACTTATGCACTATGTACTTATATACTATGTTCTTATACTCTATGCACTTATACACTATGTACTTATATACTATGTTCTTATACTCTATGCACTTATACTCTATGCACTTATGCACTATGTACTTATGCACTTTGTACTTATGTACTATGCACTTATACACTATGCACTTATGCACTATGTACTTATACACTATGCACTATGTACTTATGCACTATGTACTTCTGCACTATGTACTTATGCACTTTGTACTTATGTACTATGCACTTATACACAATGCACTATGCACTTATACACTATGCACTTATACACTATGCACTTATACACTATGCGCTATGTACTTATGCACTATGTACTTATATACTATGTACTTATGCACTATGTACTTATATACTATGCCCTTATGCACTATGCACTTATATACTATGCACTTATATACTATGCACTATGCACTTATATACTATGCACTTATGCACTATGCACTTATGCACTATGCACTTATACACTATGTACTTATGCATTATGCACTTATGCACTATGTACTTATGCACTATGTACTTATGCACTATGCACTATGTACTTATGCACTATAAACTTATACACTATGCACTTATGCACTATGTACTTATACACTATGCACTTATACACTATGCACTTATACACTATGTACTTATACACTATGTACTTATACACAATGCACTTATGCACTATGCACTTATACACTATGCACTTATACACTATGTACTTATACACTATGTACTTATACACTATGCACTTATACACTATGTACTTATACACTATGTACTTATACACAATGCACTTATGCACTATGCACTTATACACTATGCACTTATACACTATGCACTTATCCACTATGCACTATGCACTTATACACTATGCACTTATACACTATGCACTTATACACGATGTACTTATACACTATGTACTTATGCATAGTGTACTTATGCATATGCTTCTACGCTCGCATTGTGAACGTGTGTGTCCTCTGTGTTTTTAGGAGGTTATTAATCAGATGAGCGCGGTGGAGGCCGTAGTTGCGATCGCACGCTCGCTCAAGGCCAAGTTTGGCATCACTAAAGGAGATCGGATGGAAGATGGTGACGAGCTGGAGAGGTAAAGTCTGTTTAGTTTCACCTTACTGATGCTCAGACAATGCAAGTCACTTGTACAGATGCACAATATCATCAACACGTCATCGGAATCGGCATCGAAATCTTTTATCGGCCCACCCCATATCTGCCGATATGCCTTGCAGATGGGAAAAAGGAAACACACTGATGGAGTAAAAGCACTGTCTAATTTTTGTTCAGAAAAACCTGCCTCTGTTTATGACTCCACCCTCCTGGTTGATATAGCCCCGCCCCCTTACTCGACATGACTCCACCCTCCTGGTTGATATAGCTCCGCCCCCTTACTCGACATGACTCCACCCTCCTGGTTGACTTAGCTCCGCCCCCTTACTCAACACGACTCCACCCTCCTGGTTGATATTGCTCCGCCCCCTTACTCGACATGACTCGACCCTCCTGGTTGATATAGCTCCGCCCCCTTACTCAACACGACTCCACCCTCCTGGTTGATATTGCTCCGCCCCTTACTCGACATGACTCCACCCTCCTGCTCGATATAGCCCCGCCCCCTTTCTCAACATGACTCCACCCTCCTGGTTGATATTGCTCCGCCCCCTTACTCGACATGACTCCACCCTCCTGCTCGATATAGCTCCGCTCCCTTATTCAACATGACTCCACCCTCCTGCAAGCAATTTTTTATTTTTTTTTATGATTTTAGCTTTAGATTTAGATAATAATAACCCTGGTATATACTGTAATATGAGGCTTTAGTCAGTATTTTTTACTTTGTTCATTAGTTTAATTTTCACAGTCTGCTTGAGTTATTATTGATTTTATTCATATTATTTATAATTCTGCTCTTGATGTTAGTGAAGGTTTCTTGCACCAAAAAGTTATAAGTTTGTTTTTCAGGATCATGTCACAATTTCTCATTTACTCGTGTTACTCCAAACCGGTATGGCTTTCTATCGTCTATAAGAAGATATTTTGAGAAATGTTGTTTGGTTTCTTTTATGTTCACTGTATCGAGGGTGGGGGCGGAGCCTTATCAAGCAGGAGGGTGGAGTCATGTTGAGCAAGATTGCTGGAGCTATATTGAGGTGGGCGGAGCTATATCGGGCAGGAGGCTGGAGTCTTGTTGAGTGGGGGGGCGGAGCCTTATCAAGCAGGAGGGTGGAGTCCTGCTGAGCAAGATTGGTGGAGCTATATTGAGGTGGGCGGAGCTATTTGAGGTGGGCGGAGCTATATTGAGCACTAGAGTTGAGTCTTGTTGAGCAGAAGGTGCAGAGTAATGTCATGCAGAAGCGGGCGGAGCCGTATCATTTAAAAGGGGGCGGAGTCGTGTTGCGCAGGAGGGGCGGAGCTTGTGCTGTCAGTCTGACAGGGGCATGTCAGCTGAGTCTCCTGGCACTCGTTAGTTCCCAGGGGCCGCAGCAGGACGGTCAAGACAGACACACCGGCCTCATTAAGATGAGACCCGGAGCTGCCCGCAGGAACAAAGACAGTTCAGTGCAGGTGTGTGTGTGTGTGATTGTGTTGAACAGGCTGAATTCACACACACACACACACACAGACACAGGCGTAGTTGTTTTTCTCTGAATTATGGCAGCAGTTCTCAGGCGACTATGAACATGATAAATATTCCTCTTCTTTCCTTCATCTACACACTCCTCTACCTGTACTGTACAGTCACTGTCTCACATTATACCGTTACTCCTGTCTGTCTCTCAGGTTTGTGAGCTGTTTGCTGGAGGAGCCTGAGGTGTGTGTGGTCGGTGCAGGTCGAGGTCCTGCTGGAAGCATCATACATAAGCTCTTCGTCAGTTCTCAGCGGGTAAACACACACACACACACACGCCCGATCAAGGGTTTTATGTTTTTTCATAATAATGGACTGGATTCTCTCTTCTCAGAAACATTGGGGTAAAATCGACCAAAATGAGTCGGAAAATACTGGATATCAGCTCTAATCTAATATTGTGCAATGTGCATCCATGCTTGCTTTTGATAAAAGCATCTGCCAAATGCTTTAAATGTGAATGTATATTTCTGTTCTTGAGGTTACTAATTTTAGTAACACTTTGCAAGAAGGTCCCATTAGTTAATGCATTAACTAACATTAACAATGAGCAATACATTTGTTAGTGTTTTATAATGTTAGTTTATAAAAATACAACTCTTACGTCATTAAATAATATAAACAGACTCGACTTGAATGTTGAAATTAACATTAAGATTAACATTATTAGTTTATGTTAATTAATGTAGTCAACAAATGTAACCTGTTTGTAAAGTGTTACCGAAACGTCGGCTGTCGGTGTAAAATAATTGTGTTAATAATTCGCTTCACATCTGTGAGACGGTGCCGGACTCGTTCACATCATAATGTCTCAAAGCGACTTTAACAGCAAGAAGAGCCAAGGGTTTAAAAAATACATTTAAAAAGCTGTTTTTCTGTTTGTCATAATTAGCTAAATTAATGAAATGCAGCAGATGTCTTAGTTTCATTTAGAGCTTTAATGTGACACAGAGGTAATTAAACACGCCGGGCGAGTGATTTGTTTAAAATAAGATTATTATGGAGTGTGCCGGTTTAACAGCGTGTTTGATGAACGACTCTAAAGTCTGTCCTCGCATTGGTCTTGTGTTTATGTTAGTAGTGGTTTAGTTAGTGCCATCAGTGTGCGAACTGTTAGCTGGTCAATCTCACAAAGAGGTTTATGCCGTGAAAGTCATTGATTTCACGGTAACACTTTACAATAAGGTTCATTAGTTAACATGAACTAAGAATGAACAATACTTCTTCAGCATTTATTAATCTTAGTTCATATTAATTTCAACATTTACTAATACGTTATTCAAATCTAAGGTTGTATTTGTTAACTTTAGTTAATGCATTAACATGAACAAACAATGAACAGCTGTATTTTTATTAACTAACATTAATAAAGACTAATAAGTATTGCTCATTGTTAGTTCATGTTAGTTAATACATTTATTAATGTTAACTAATGAACCTTATTGTAAAGTGTCAAAATCTGACCTGTAAATCAATTAAAGCGGCATTTTTTGAGATTTTTTTTAATGCAAAATATAATGCATTCATTTTTCTTTAAGTTTTGAGGTGTTTCCATAAGATTCACCTGAAACCTCAGGGAGGGACATTAATTTCCCCCCGTTAGTTCTTAATATTAGTCACTTCCATTTGTGTCATTCCCAGGATGCACTTGTGCCTAATGGTCCCAGTATAAATTGTAATTCTCAGCTACTTAAAGTTAAACAGGCCGAAAATGCGATATTAGCGTAGAAATGTCAGCCGTTGCGGTTCTCGAGGTGAGCTTCAGACATCTGCGCTCACAAGTTTTCTTTTAAGTGAGAAATGTTTGAAATTGAGTTTGTTTGCCTGAAACTCTCGCTCAATTAGCCCCCCCCCCCCCCCCCCTCCTCTGTCTGCAGTGTGTGTGTGTGTGTGTGTGTGTGAGGACTAAATTATAGCCTGTGTGTTGCCAGGCTCTAAATAGAAAGGCAATAATTATCCCAAGCATCCCCATGTAAATCATGTGAAATCAGGGATTCAAATGAGGTTAGATTTCCTGGAAGAAAGAGAAATGAGAGAGAGAAAGAGAGACGGACCTCACAGAGGAGGAGAGACTTTGTTGTTGCATGTGTTTGTGGATATGTGCATGCACTGATTGCTCTGATTGATCATGTTTTGGATGTTTTCAGTGTGTCACCAATGAACAGATAATGTGGTGCCGTGACCCGGACTCATCCAAAGCATTACTGCACCAGATTCTTTATTAATATTTGGTTTCTTTTTATAGGAATAACATTCTGAAGGAACATTATATTGATGTTTATACTCATGTTTAGACCATTTTGTACTCTTTCCTCTTCAGGGATGAATCTTGCCATCGGGTTTCAACACAAAATCAAAAGAAAAGACATATTTCGCTTAAAGAAAATCAAACTTATAGAACCATTTATATTTTGGTAGCATTTATTGTCATGACAACTAACCACATTCCCCACTCTCGCATTATTCTTAATGATGATTCTCATTACTGTAATACAATCATTTTTCAATTAAAGGCAGAACAACAGCAGTCACTGTGATTTATAAACACTGTATAATTTGGACATTTAATTGTGCTTAATTGTCATTATAATATTGCTACCAATAATCGTAATGGTTTTAAAAATTGACTTTTTTTCATGCATTTTTCTCCTTTTGATTTTTTGCTTGAAATATGACCTGCACGTGTTGAGTGGTTTGGTGAGATTCAGCGTTGCACGTTACAGCATGGACTGAACTTTTAAAAGTGCTCTTATTTGGCCTTGTATTTTGTGTTGTTCTTTTTCTTCATCTTTTTGTTTGTTTGTTTGTTCTCTCCTAACACCGCTTGTCTGTCACTCTTGTCAAGTTGGCCGACTCCAGTGACGAGGTAAAATCAGCAACATCTGACACTACGATTCCCCATCATTCACTGCAACAAAAAAAAAAAAATAATAATGTTCTTCCTCAGTATTTTTGTCTTGTTTTCCAGGGCAAACATTCTTAAATCAAGATACATTTACTGAAAAAGCGAAATGAGTTTTTGATGAAAACAAGAACAAATATCTGACATTGGAGTCTAAAAAATGATCTACATTTAAAAGATAATTTTTCTGACCCCATTTGCATTCTTGTTTTAAGCACAGGGTGGCCGCGGGTCCTTAAAATGTCTTAAAATGTCTTAAAAAGTTTTCCTAATAAAAGGCCTTAAAAAGTAAATTCAGATTCGATGGGTCTTAAATATTTATGGTCACATTACCGCTAAAATTTCTCCAGTCTGACGCACACAATGTCAGTCAAATGAAGCATCGAATCGTAAGAATCATCTTGATTTTATTACATAAGATTGAAAATGATAATGTATTTCTGGTTGCGCTGTTGATACTCTGTGAGAGATTTTATAGTGAGAAATCAAAACAAATGAGCAGCACACATAAAAAAACTCACATGAGAAACATACTGAGGTAAAAATTCAAAATGTTGAGTTTTTTATTTATAACATGATATAGTTTAGTAACATAACATGACGGGAGCTATTTTGCTGAATATTCTCACGATTGCAAATGTAACATTGATTTTAGTTCAATAAACAAGTAGTTAATATTAAATTACTTCAATTACTTAGGTTAAACATTAAATATTACGTTTGTAATATAATGTGTATTTCCATCACAGGTTCGGTCTTAAATTTCATTCAAAGTGGCATTAAAAAGGTCTTAAATTTAAATTGTTTATTTCTGTAGACACCCTGAAGCATAAACTCCCCGTATTTGGACAGATCTCAGAAAACAAGACTTAATATCTTCAGTCATTCCGCTTCACAAGTAAATGTATATTGATTTTAAGAAAGTTTAGATATTTGTACTGGAAAACAAGACAGAAATACTAAACAAGAAAAACATTTGATTGCAGTGTTTCAGACAGATGCTGATATTAATGAGGAACACAATCTGTCGAAGCTGAATGTCTGTCACTAATCGCTGCTTTTTGATTTTTTTTTTATCCTCACTTTGATTGGTTCACGTTCTGTGCGCATTCAGGGCTTCCTGATGGACATGGAGGTTTGTTTATAGACGCGTCTCAGTGCCGTAGAGATAGAGAGTGATGTTCTCCGTGTGTAGAGCAGTCGTTTTAGTGCACATACTTTAGCTCATGCCTCGTTGTGTGATTAAACCAAAAACATCCCTGTAATAAAGTGTTTTTCGTTCATCATGACGAGTCAAAGGGATTTTATGTGAAGATGGACGTCACATCATAGGTCGATCTAACAGCGTTCTTTCTCTGAGATGTGAACAGACATTTGCTAATTTGCAATCAGCTTTGCAATTAGTGAAATTTGTTCCTGTACGAAAAAAAAAAATAAAATAGATTGTGGCAATTTGCTTCACTCCTGCAGTCTCAACGCTCATTTAAGTCTCACCGAGAGCATTTGTTGAGAAGCGTCTTTGCTTTGTTGCTATTTGACTCTCTGGTAAAAACAAATAGGTTTATGTAACGTTGTCAGCTTAGCTTATTATAAAAACATGTTACCTTTATCCATATAGCATTAGCACTTCATTCAGTACAGATTAGCCACGTCCACACTAAAGATTTAGGAGTGACACCGAATTAACATTTGAGAGTGAATCCCCTTGTTGATTGATCACATCAACCTTCTGGCATCTTGTGTGTTTGGTAATATTGGTTAATAATACAGCGATCAAAGACTCGTTGGCCTGGTTTCACAGACAAAGCTTTGATTAAACCAGGATTAGGCATTAGTTAACATTACTGGTGTGAATCTTGAGACAAAACTGATGTATTTTAAGATCTGTCAGTGCAAGTTGCTTTCAGTTTAAAAAAAAATCATTTTAGTCTGGGCTAGCTTAAGCCTAGTCTGTGAAACCGGCTAGTTATGTTCTGCAATTTTACGGTAACTAAACCACCGTCTACAGAGAAGTCGTGTTTTGTTTCTGCTTCTCAGAGGAAGTGCATGTCCACTTTTTATAAGCTTGTTGTGTGAGCTCGTGAAGCGATCCAGTTTATGGAGTAAATAAAATAGGAGTGTGCGATGTTTTGGACTTGTTTTAAATATAAAGCTTTTGGATTTATCTTAGTTCATTGTGAGATCGTTCTTGTAACATGATCTTGCAACACTAATGAGTCAAGACTCTTTCCCTGTGACTTTCTTGCGTAATTTAATCACGTAATTAACTACTAGTTCGGTTTCGTTCACACAGAAGATTTAGGGGCCTATCTATCATACACACCCGGTGCAATGCAGTACCAGGCGCGACGCTGTGTCTTATTGCTAGTTTCAGCCTGACGCAGTTATCATTTTCTCGTCCTGCACCGCGTTGTTTAAATAGCAAAAAAACGTAATTGCTGGTCTGAAAACGAGGAGTGTGTTCAGGCGCATTGTTGGAGCGTGGCTATTTTGAGGCAACTGAAATAGACTGCGCTATTGACCAAAAAAACCTGGTCTAAAGTCAGTTTTAGAATATTATAAAATATATATTTTGATTCAATTTATTTTATATATATATTTAGGGCGTTTGTAATGTGCGCCTATAGGCGGGTCCACAACACTCTGTCCTGTAAATTGTCTCGCTTTAACCTCAGGCACAAGCAGATCCGTGTCCTCGCTAGAGAAGCGTTCAGTTTTTCCGCTTGCAAATTCCGCCGTGTAAACAGCGAATCCGCCATGCGAGCGCAACTGCCTTTTAAAGGGAATCGGAGATAAGTTTCTGATTGGTTTATTGCACGTTACGCCCAAAACACACGCATTACTCATTAAGAGAATAGAGACAAAACACACCAATTACTCATTAAGAGAATAGAGACAACACTTTTAGAGCATGCGCCGGGAGCACCGACCATTTTTCCCCGTCGTTAAACTAGCTAAAGTGGATTCGGACTCGCCCTAATGCCGAGTTCAGACTGCACGATTTTCAAAATAATCGGGTCACTGTTGTTTTCACACTGCATGACTATCTGGGGTAACATTCAGTTGCTGCTGTGTTCACACTGCACGATGGATCGGCGACAGGAGGTTTCACACTGCATGACTTTACAAAAGAAAGAATCGCCGACAACTTCTGCCTGGTCCGCAAACTACGTTTCACAACCAGACAAACGCGAGAAGTGATAGGAAATAACGGAAGATCACGCGTGCGTGAGACCGGAGTTCTCGCGCGACACTGAATTTGTTATTAAAAATGATAGCCTACAAATTGTCTGTGCACCGATTTGTAGCGAAAATTAAAAAAAAAAAAATAAACAGTTTATGCAGGAAAATGGTTGGGAAGACGAGGGGAGCAAGGACTGTGTTTTGCAAAGAGAGTTGGGGGTAAATAAATAAATCATTTTTCAAATGTCCTGCTGTTGCTGCTGGTCATGCAAATGTTTGTGCTTTGTTTCTGTTTGATATAATTGTAAATATAGGCCTATCTATTAAAAAACTGATATTCTGGTCTATAACTCCTCCTCCTCCTCCCTGTATCTTGCTCTCTCATTGGCTGTCGGTCATCGCCGATGTAGTTTTCAGTCAGAACACCTTCACACACAGCAGGATTGTGAATCGCCGACAGGTCCAGATATTTAGCATGCCAAATATCTCACGGGCGTCGGCGATTCTCTCAGATCGCGTCTTTGCTCATTCACACTGCGTGATTGTCACTCGCGTGAACGAGCACCGATTTCCCTGTGATTTCGGGCATTTGTCGGCGATTTCTCAAAACCTGTCGGCGAGCCAAAATCGGGGCTAAAATCGTGCAGTCTGAACTCGGCATAAAAGGCTACGTCCACATTAATCCGGATACATTTGAAAACGCCGTTTTCGTTTAAAAACGCTTTCCGACGTTTCAGTGTGGATGAGAAACTTCTAAACTCACCTTACTGCACATGCGTGAAACCTCACAAAAGCTCACCGAGATGGAAAAAATAAATAATAAAGTTATCGCGCCATTCTTCTAACAGGATAATTTTATTCAACAAAATATCACCATCACTGATGCGTCCAGGTCGCTCTCACTCACCATATGTTTGGTCTAAAACGCAACCGCTCTCCTGTATTGCCGCAGGACAGCAAATGTGAGTACATGTTCTGTTATCTGTGCAGGACTGTGATATGAAGAGTGTGCAAAGTAACATTTTAGCAACAGTGTAAAAGTGAATAGCACACAACAGGCACAATACCGGTAAAAATGAATATCTATTGGTACAACATGGAGCACATGACTAAACTTACGTCATCGTTTTTAAACACCTCTGGCTTCACAGTCCACACTACACCGGGAAAACTTCGTTTTCAAATGTATCCGCTTTGGAGAAGCGTATTCCAAAAGCTACGTTTTCATTGACTTAAAACGCCGTCTCAGTGTGGACGAAAGGCCAAACCGGAGTGAACAATATACGTTTTTAAAGTCCCCATGAATTCAAAATTGACCATACTTACTTTGTTTGCCTAAATTGATCGGTTTATGGTGAACAATTCATCCATGCAAGTCAATCCACAAAAAAAATTTTTTTGGCTTCGTAATCTTTAATCAAAATCTGAAATTTCCCCTCCCCTCTGCGTTGGAGGACCTTCCCTGATGACGTAGGTTTGACGGTTTCTGCTTAACATCCGTAATCACGCCCCTCCAACTGACAGTAAACAGGCTGAATGAAAACACCTACTTTTCTAGATCCAATCAGGTGCTAGTTGGGAAAAAAGCCACGCCCACTATTTTGCCTCATTTAGTATTCCGTTTCTCTCGGAAATACGTCACAACACTGGAGAAAAGTCGTTTGCAACTTCCGGTTCACGGGGACTTTAAACGACATGGCCTAAGTGCACTTTAGACCATGCGCTTACATGGTTAAAATAGGGCCCTCAATGTTGATTCAGTTCAGTTCAATAACAGTGTCGATCTCGCACAATCAAATCAATTATAAAACAACAAATACAAAGAATGCAAAAAGTGCTCCACGGTGTGTAACTTCAGTGTCTCGGTGCTCTCCGGGTGTAGGGATGATTCCACTCATAAGAAAAAAACAATCCAAGGCACTTGAATAATTAGTTTTAGAAAAATATAAAGTTATAAATGCCTCATTCAATCATTCATAAAAAGCGTTTATTTTACAAGCAACGGCACACCTACGCGTTGCGGTCGATAAGCCTTCATCAGGGTGTGTGTAGAGTGACAAACACAATCAGAGTTCCTTTAAACAATTTGACCCTTCGCTAAGCCCCGCCCTCCTTAGTTACTGTTGCTACGCCTGTCAAGCTTTCGCGGCTGCCACGTCTATTACAGTGTGAATGCACCGGTGTCAGACATTCCCAAGGAGATATTTAGTCATTTTTGGCGAACAGGTGAAACATCTGAGAGAGCAAGACAAAAGGGACAGCAGTATGCATTCGAGGGATATATCCACGACATAATATGCAACCGATTAGAGAATAATTTCATCAAAATTGAAGCTAAAGCCTATAACGTTAGGTCCCAGCACGAGCAGCAGCCGCCTCCTTAGCAGACCATTCACATGGGAAACACACAAATTGAACAGCTATGTTCATGCACAGCAGAGTAAGTGAAATGTGAAAATAATCTAATAATTACAAATCAAACAGTTTATCCATCAATCTAACACCGGGAGAGCCGCGATCGGATTGGGGTAAAGTTACAGGGGTAAAGTTAACGTTAGTAGGCCGTCCGCCGTCGATTAACAAAATGCTGAAACATATTTTAAAGTATGTCAGTGAGCCTCCGTCTTGCCTTTAATCGTCTTATTTTACGTTCAAATATATGCATTATGAACAAAGAACCGCCATTATTTGCAAGCAATAGGCGGGGGGGGGGGGGGTTTGTTAATCCTGTCGACATTTAGTTGTGAATGGGTCTCCACACTGCTTGATCCACGCCCGGGATTTCTCCCCTTTGGCTTTTAGGTTTCGGGGAGAGAAAAAATGCCACCCCACCGTCCAAACTTTTAGAATACCGGGTATCAGATTTGCACAATCCATACGCACAACGCGTCGGCATGTTTCACTCGCTCGAAAGCTTGACAGACCTCCCGCGCCTAGTTACGGTTGCTAAGCCACGATTGGCCAGTGGCGGTTTTTGGGCGTGGCTTAGCGAAGGGTCAATTACTCACAACAACGATCACGTTCATGTGCCACAGGACGAACAGAAGAGACAAAGTTCAAATATTACGAAGAAAATATGTTTTTTCTTACACTTATAAAACAAATTCGATTTTCAGAAAAAGCCTGATGTGTGTTGTGCGCTGATGTGTTCAGGCTGCCCTGTTGGCTCCGATGGAGGAAGAGACGGGCCGTTTGGGAGGATCGGATGACAGGAAAGCGGTTCCGGATTTTCCTCCCCCTGCTGGACGGGAGATTCTCCTTCGGACCTGCGTTCCTCGACCCGCGCCGTTCTCCAAAGCCCTGCCCCAGCGCCTCTTCTGCGTGCTCATGCGGGACGAGTTCAGGCTCGCCGGGGCCTTTTCCTCCGACACCTCCTTCTTCTGAGCGCATCCGTCGTGTGCGGGACGGCTTGGTTAAATGCGACACAGCTTTAGTGAAGTCAGCGAATGGTAATGGTGTCTCCTGCTGTTCTTACAGAGTTAAAACATTGCACGTGTAATCACGGGAATCGGCAGTTTCTGGATCGGCCCTCAAGGCAACTGCTCTTCTGAGGGTCTCGTAACCTTCGCTTGGATGTTAAAATGGTTTTATATCTGGTGGGTTTTCACACATGCTAATAATATCAGTTCCCCTACTGTGTGTTTGATGAGAAAAGCTTTAGATTGACTACTCAATGCCTCGCCTTAGGAAACATCATCAGAACACACACACACACATACTCACACACTGACTAGTAGTAGTAAATAAAAAAAGCTGAGGTCATGTAGCATTTAGCATCAGTGTATCGGTTTCTGTCTCGGATCAGAGATCATGTTGAGTGCATTCAGACGTTTATATATATATCGATTCGCTCTTGTGCTGCTTGTTTTTCCTCCGCCAGAACGCCACTCTCTTTCTGCTAATGACATTAATGTATTAGTCTGTCTGATGATGTATTGTCAGTCTGTGCTATTATCTATCTCATGCATTTTGACCAGATCTAAATGTCAAACCAATATGATCATCTGCATTGTAAGATTGTCCTAATTCAATCGCAGATTTGACTTGATGAAAAATAATAAAATGTCTGAACATAATTAGGCTTTCCAGCCAAACTTGTTATTGTCGTTGTCCTCGTTTCATGATCATTGCCTCATTAGCGCTTTGTGCCGCTCGCGGTGCTTTAATTGCATTAAGGGCTTTAAGCGTTAGATCGTTAATACGGGACGTTAGTTTGAGTAACGTCTGCTCTGGATCAGACGAGTGCGTCGCGATTCTGTTTCAGTTGATAAATAACTCTTACGACGAATGATAACTATAACAATATAATTACAACTATATCAGCAGACGATGATTATTTTAAATAATCAGTTTAAAGCAGGGTGGATTCTGATTGGCTGTCAATGTTTTTATCGTTCATCATCTGGGAGGAAAAAAAGTTCTGAAAGTGATTCCAATGATATCGTTCCTCTGTGCGAAAAAAAGATTTTTAATTGACACCAAGAAAGATTACTATAACAATAACCATATCAGCGTTTGCTGGATGATATCGTTAGCCCGTGTGTCCACCCAAGCGTTTTTATCCAGCTGAAAACACTAGACGCTCTAGATTATTTATTTTTATTATTGATTTATTTATTTTATTATTTTATTATTGATTAAATTATTTATTTTTCATCCATGTTGTTCGGTTAGCTCTGCTGGTTGATGTCGTTGTACGGAAAGAATGCTGTGACAGTTGGTCGGTGTGGTATTAGCCCCGCCCCTCCTCCACTGTGATTGGACGGCTGGGTAAAAAGTGACAGTGATGAGCGCTGCGTTTTACCCAAAGTTTAACATTCTTCAATTCTCGGCGACCTGTAAAAAACGGTGAACGCTCAGCGCTTCAGCGTGAAAAAAACACTCAGCACCTCGTTACGCTCATGGCGTTTAAATAACGCGGCGCTCCCATTGAAAAATACGCCAGCCGCGTGAAAGAAACGCTTTGGTGGACACACGGACTTAAAAACAGGATGGATTCTGATTGGCTCTCGTTCATCAGCTGGGGGGAAAAACGCTCAGAGGGGGCGTTTCCACGACGCCGTTTTCAACTGAAAAATTTTATTGTGTTTTGTCCGTTCATTTACACGACAACAGCGTTTTAAGAGCCTGAAAACGCAAACTCTGGAAAACGTGTTTCAAAAGAGCAAGTTTTTGAAAACGATACAGTTATCGTCTCCATGTTAACTACAAAAACGTGAATTTGTGAAACCGGTGATGTCATGCGCATATGGGTGTTCAGTCTTTTGGCACGTAGTTTTTCTTTACAAAGTGACATCGCCATCTACTGGCCTGGCAGCAGATTACGCCATTTTTAATCATTTTCAAGGATTTGTGTGAAAGTTTATTTTGTAATATTCTTCTTTAGATTAAGAGTGATTTTGATAAATTTATATTTTGTGTTATTTGTATTGTATCACGTGATTTTGACTAGTTTTATACGCGTTACGTATGCGTAATAATTTTGAAGAACAATAAGGAAGAAGGAAGGGTTGGTGCTAGACAGACTTTTGAATTTATGTTTTTGAACCGGGAATAAGTGTATAATAGTTTTTGATTTTGATTTCTCTTAAAATGTAACCTCACAAAGAAAAAGTAAAGCTTTACAAGACAGGTTATGGATTCACGCGTCAAATCCTTTGAGCAACACCCTTGTGGAAATGGCTAAATTCAATTTAATAAACTTTGTTACCTAGCTTTTCTAGTAGCCTTCAGTAAATTAACGTGTCTAAAAAAAAAAAGATTTATAAAACATAAATATCAGTTGACCCTATGTTTGCTTTCTACACTGACAGACGAAGACAGGAGAGAGCAGGTATTGACAAATAATCTACTGCCCACTGACATGGTTTTAAAGCTATTGTTATTAAAAAATGTTGGGCTAAAAATGTCTTGAAATGCACATATGTAGATCAGAGAAATCAACATTTTCTTGTGGAGAATTTTATATATTATGATACGATTTAAAGTCCCCCTGTGGTGAATATCCAGTTTTTAATGTTGTTTATATGTGTATGTGGTGTTTTTAATATGCTTTAAGACACACCATGTGTAAGTTCATAAGTCGACAGCATTGCTGAGTATTTCCTCCTTAAAACTGCAGTGAACCAAAGACAGTCTCAAAAACACGGTTTGAAATCGCTGGTGTTTCTGACGTCACAAACGACCTTGTAACCAATCAGATCAACGTGTGATCTTCAAGGAGTGGATCGCTGAGTGAGTGAGTGGAGGCGGGGCTCATTTGCATATTCATAGAACCGCGTATACTAAATGAGGCAAGGGTGTCGAGTTACATTCAAGATATTTTAAGGCATAAAGAAAAAATTTTCAAGGAACATTTTAAAAAAAATGTAATTTTGCTGATCAAAGATGACTTTTGAGGGATAAAAATGATTGACTACGGGGGACTTTAATATAACTCTGTGTTTGGCTGAAAGAAGAAAGTCATATACACCTATGATGGCTTGAGGGTGAGTAAATTATGGGATCATTTTCGTTTTTTGGGTGAACTATTCCTTTAAGCGTAAAAGATGTAACTGTTTCATATCCGGTGTTAATGCATTTAAGCTTTTAATGTGTTGTAGCCTGGAATATTTTTATGTTTTATATATTATAATCCTGCGGTAGAACATAGATGGGCTACTATGAAAGTTATCATCCTTGTTGCGCACGGGCCTTTATGAATTTATCCAATGCGACTTTGCATTAAAGCTGTCATTTATTTTTCATATTAACGCACAATGTTGTTAGTCTCACGCCCTTCTGTTGTGATCAGCAGGAAAACTTTATCTTCAGCACTTTATCTTGCGCCGATCGCGCTCAGTTTTAGGCTACTCTGCGGTTCCGAACGGGAGACAGCTTGAGATCTCGTTGGCTTTGGCACCGTGCGATCGGTGCCGTGGGAGAAGCGCTTCACACAGCTTGATGATCGGTGTCTGCTGGCTGGTCCCGTAGCGTTTCCATAAACAGAGTTATGGCTGTGAAACGCTTTAACACCCGGAGCTCCGCATATCACGGTTCTTGTTGCCATGGCAACGTTCAGCACTTCCCCCGTTTCCAACCGGCTCCCCTCTTTTTTCCCCCCCGTTTGGTGTTTGGCAACGCACACGCGTCGAGGAGGAGCGCGTGGGCGTCGGAGCGCACGCACACCCCCGCCGGTCTCTTCGGGACGACGGACAGATTTTCACACACATGTCTGTGTGGAGGATGGAGGCCTTGTTATTTTGAATTCCCTTTTCGAGGGCCAACCAAACCTTGTCCAAAATCAAACGCGCGAAAAACACAAAAGTTGATGCGGTGCGTAAAATGGAGGCGGCGACAACAACAAAAGGAGGTTCAGAACTTCTGCCTTTGTTCCAGTTTGAAAGCTCTTCTCTCTTCCTAGCCAAACACGGATGAGATGTTACAATAACTTTAGAGCAGAGGAAGAAAAAAAATGTGCAAACCCATTTTTCACAAAGTTTTTGCTCTACTTTTAAACTGTATTCCCGCTCAGTGTCTTTTCCTCTCACTAAACCCCCTCCGAGGCGCACGGGTTGTTGTCATAAATCACGCTGGCACTTCTCGGTTGGAGAAGACAGATGCGGCCCGGATAACGCGGATTACGAGCTGGATGCGGTCGGTGATTGAGTCTGTTACTCGGACGGGTTACTACAGTCTAACACACTTCCTTGTTCTTAAACCCACTGGCAGTGTCTGAAGTTATATCAAAATTGACTATAGTGTTTATTATCAATAATTTATCCGTGTACATCCTTTTTCCAGCCGATCGACTGTCCTGCACAGTTCATCATCTCCAACCCTTATTAAACACACCTGCCTTTAATTTTCAAGTGATCCTGAAGGCCTTAATTGGTTTCTTCTGGTGTGTTTGATTAGGGTTATAGATGTACGTTATTTTTTTTATACATGTGCCTTGTAATCTTTAATCAAAATAACCTTTGCAGCGACTTGTCTTCTCTGATGATGAGGCCTATGCCCATAGACAAAATCAAGCCCCGCCCTACATTTGTTCTTGTTTGAGAAGCCATTTCACTCGGATATATATGCTTGTTTCCGCCACAGAATAAAAATAAAAAAGGTAATTGCGACTTTTTATCTCAGAATTGCATGATATAAAGTCGCAATTGCGAGTTATAAAGTCAGTATTGCGTGATATAAACTCACAATTCTGACTTTTTTTCAGAATTTAATGTTTATATCTCGCAATTCTGACTTTATATCATGCAATTAGGAGTTATAAAGTCAGAATTTGCTGATATAAACTCGCAATTGCGTGTTATAAAGTCAGTATTGCGTGATATAAACTCACAATTATGACATTTTCAGAATTTAATGTTTATATCTCGCAATTCTTACTTTATATCACGCAATTAGGAGTTATAAAGTCAGAATTTGCTGATATAAACTCACAATTGCGAGAAAAAAACGTCGCAATTATCTTTTAAAATGTTTTATTCTGTGACGGAAACAAGCTTACATCACAATATGGAAGAAGAAACTGTTTCATGTCGACTTTAATCCCGTTACTGATGACGCTCTCTTTTAAATGTATATCATACTTGTGATTTCTTTCATTTGAACAACAAACTCACTAACTGCTATGTCTGAAATCGAATACTTCCCTACTATATAGTATGAGAAAAACAGTACACCAAAAGAGTAGTACGCACATTGGCTGTATCCGAAACACTTCCCTACTATAGTGAAAAATAGCATATGTGACAAAAGAAGTATGTCCGAATTCACAAAGATTAGGCAAAAAGTCCTCGTTTGATCTACTTCTTCCAGTGTGATTCTGAAGTGTGCGTGTGATGGACACTTTAATATCCCATGAGGCCACGGGAGAGGATTTGTGAATGGCAGTAAAGCGACACAACTGACGCTTGTAGGTCACATGATAATGACATCATGGCAAATGTAGTTGCCTACGTCCATATTACATTCGTACTACACACATTCATACTATATAGACCATACTTTTTAGCGGTCTAAAGTGATTACTTATTCAAATTAGTTATTACTTATTCAAATTACTCATTCAAATGGTAGTAAAGCAACGCAGCTGGTGGGTCATGTGACTGTAACAACATGGCGGATGTAGTACGTCTGAATTTCATATATTATAGATATAGATTGTACGTTTTTAACACTTGCATAGTAATTTCAAATGTAGTTCCTACTCAGACAGAATGTGATTTCAGACGCAAGTATTGCCTGTTACTGATTTGTACTTCTATATTTCTGTTCAGTTTACTGTAAAGCAAATCTACTGAGCTAAAAAAAAAAAAAAATCAAAAGCCACGTCTAAACAAGTTGTGCTCCAAATTTGAAGTTGATAAAGTTGAGCTAAAAGATTTTAGAGTATTTGGATTGTTTAAGCTATGAAATAATACCCAATTCATGATGATTACTATAATTAAATGCTTTAATGTGTCCTAGACACCAGTATTTTAACCATTCATAAAAGATGAGTCTGGTCAACTGGTTTTGTCCGTATAATGAAAGCCAATGGGGTCCAAAGTTGTTTGGTTCCCAACGTTCTTCAAAATATCATCATTCACAGAAGAAAGATGAAACATGCTCCCGATAATTACTGTATCTTTCAACTGAACAAGCTTTGCAAATGAATTCAATTTCACTGTAGTTTAACCCCTTACAACCTGAAGGTATTTTCAATGTTTTAATGAAGAAGTGGTATTTCTAAAAGTAAAGCGTATACAGAACGTAAATTATGACAGAACGATCATTTTTGGGTGAACAATCCATTTTATTTTTAGCATGTTTGTGTGTTAAACTCTTATTGAAATTAACAGGCGGCACATAATAATGAAAACATGATATGTTTGTACAGAGAGTGTTAGGTCAGCACTGGCCACAAAAAAAAAGTAAAAATGGTTTGTGTGTGTAGGAAGTGCTATATAAGATTATCTAAATCTGGTTTTGTGCCTCAAATACCAACTCCCACATGCAATAGGTTGCATAAGCTTCGGTGTCAAGATCTCTTTAAAGTGAAAACCGCAAAGTCTTCTCAAACCAGCAGCTTATGTGGTAGAGATGCAACGTTTAACATTTATGAGCATCAGAACTGATTTTTTAAACTCTGCCCGGCAACAAACATAATTTTAGACCAAATTTTAAGATCATGAGGCCTGTACTGGTGGCTTTGACTCCTAAATGAATTCGCACTGGCCTCTTTCTGTGAGAGCCAGACGTGCAGATTAGTGTCAGGATTAACTGATTGCTATATAGGAGCAGATAGGACTACGTAGGTGGTTTGTGCTTCACTGGTTCGGCTTCAACTCCTCAAGCCAATCACAGGCCTCATGTTGCGTACGGCTTATATTTCCCATTATACCAGAGAAAGGACTAAATGCCATTACACAGCCGATCCTGTCCCATGACAGGCTGTGTTTTATGTGTCTGTGTGATGTGCAGGTTTGCTGATGTACATGCTGTCCTGAAGATGATTCTTAGCAGTTCCAGAAAGCAGAATTAAGAGCGAGCGTGGGCTGATCATTGATGAAGAGAGCTAATGGACCCTTCGCTGATCTCCTGAAACGACTCAATGGAAACTATAAAACCTCAGCTGCCTCTATTCTCGTATGCAAGATTTTTACACTTCAAAAAAAAAAAATGTTCTTAGTATCTCAAGTAAAAATATCTAAGCATTCTTAAATCAACATGCATTTACTTGAGGAGCAAACTGACTGAAGCTATTAAGTCTTATTTTCTGGAAAGGAGACAAAATTAAGTGAGTTTTTGCTTGAAACAAGAACAAATATCTCCCAATGTGGTCAGAAAAATAAACTTGTTTCCCCTTTGTATTTTTCTGATCAAAAACTCATTCATTTTGATTTTGATCTAATATGGAAGACAGGACAAAGGCACTGTCCCATGTTCAGAAGTGACCCTGTTCTCTAGCATTCGTAAATAATTCCTCCAACCCGGTTTGTTAAAGGGATAGTTCACCCAAAAATTAAAATTCTGTCATTAATTACTCACCCGGATGTCGTTCCAAACCCGTAAGACTTTTGTTAATCTTTAATGAAATCTGAGAGCTTTCTGTCGCTCCATTGACAGCTGCACAACAACCACTTGATGCTTCAAAAAGCTCATAAAGAGATAAAGCTAATCCATATGAATTGAGCAGTTTAGTCCAAATTTTCTGAAGAGACTCGATCACTTTATATGATGAACTAATTTAATTTAGGCTTTTATCCACATGAAAACATTGATAAGCGAATTTAAGCAGAAGCTCAACCGTACTTGATGCGCTAGAACAAACCACTTGCAGAAGCTCAAACGTGATGCGTAACAAAAGAATGAACCTCATTGGTTCTTGCTGAAGCTCAAACGTGATGCGTAACACGAGAATGATCCTCATTGGTTCCTGCAGAAGCTCAAATGTGAAGCGTAACAAAAGAATGAACCTCATTGGTTCTTGCTGAAGCTCAAACGTGATGCGTAACACGAGAATGATCCTCATTGGTTCCTGCTAAAGCTCAAACGTGATGCGTAACAAAAGAATGAACCTCATTGGTACTTGCTGAAGCTCAAACGTGATGCGTAACACGAGAATGATCCTCATTGGTTCTTGCTGAAGCTCAAACGTGATGCGTAACAAAAGAATGAACCTCATTGGTTCTTGCTGAAGCTCAAACGTGATGCGTAACACGAGAATGATCCTCATTGGTTCCTGCAGAAGCTCAAATGTGATGCGTAACACAAGAATGATCCTCATTGGTTCCTGCTAAAACTTAAATGTGATGCGTAACACAAGAATGAACCTCATTGGTTCCTGCTAAAGCTCAAATGTGATGCGTAACACAAGAATGAACCTCATTGGTTCCTGCTAAAGCTCAAATGTGATGCGTAACACAAGAATGAACCTCATTGGTTCCTGCTAAAGCTCAAATGTGATGCGTAACACGAGAATGAACCTCATTGGTTCCTGCTAAAGCTCAAATGTGATGCGTAACACGAGAATGAACCTCATTGGTTCCTGCTAAAGCTCAAATGTGATGCGTAACACAAGAATGAACCTCATTGGTTCCTGCTAAAGCTCAAATGTGATGCGTAACACGAGAATGAACCTCATTGGTTCTTGCTAAAGCTCAAATGTGATGCGTAACACAAGAATGAACCTCATTGGTTCCTGCTAAAGCTCAAATGTGATGCGTAACACAAGAATGAACCTCATTGGTTCCTGCAGAAGCTCAAATGTGATGCGTAACAGAAGAATGAACCTCATTGGTTCTTGCTGAAGCTCAAACGTGATGCGAAACACGAGAATGATCCTCATTGGTTCTTGCTGAAGCTCAAACGTGATGCGTAACACGAGAATGAACCTCATTGGTTCCTGCAGAAGCTCAAACGTGATGCGTAACAAAAGAATGATCCTCATTGGTTCCTGCAGAAGCTCAAACGTGATGCGTAACACAAGAATGAACCTCATTGGTTCTTGCTGAAGCTCAAACGTGATGCGTAACACGAGAATGAACCTCATTGGTTCCTGCAGAAGCTCAAACGTGATGCGTAACAAAAGAATGATCCTCATTGGTTCCTGCAGAAGCTCAAACGTGATGCGTAACACAAGAATGAACCTCATTGGTTCTTGCTGAAGCCCAAACGTGATGCGTAACAAAAGAATGATCCTCATTGGTTCTTGCTGAAGCTCAAACGTGATGCGTAACAAAAGAATGAACCTCATTGGTTCCTGCAGAAGCTCAAATGTGATGCGTAACACAAGAATGAACCTCATTGGTTCTTGCAGAAGCTCAAACGTGATGCGTAACACAAGAATGATCCTCATTGGTTCCTGCAGAAGCTCAAATGTGATGCGTAACACAAGAATGAACCTCATTGGTTCTTGCAGAAGCTCAAACGTGATGCGTAACACGAGAATGAACCTCATTGGTTCCTGCAGAAGCTCAAATCTGATGCGTAACACAAGAATGAACCTCATTGGTTCTTGCAGAAGCTCAAACGTGATGCGTAACACAAGAATGATCCTCATTGGTTTTTGCTGAAGCTCAAACGTGATGAGTAACACGAGAATGATCCTCATTTGGTTCTTGCTGAAGCTCAAACGTGATGCGTAACACGAGAAGGATCCTCATTGGTTCTTGCTGAAGCTCAAATGTGATGCGTAACACGAGAATGATCCTCATTGGTTCTTGCTGAAGCTCAAACGTGATGCGTAACACAAGAATGAACCTCATTGGTTCTTGCTGAAGCTCAAACGTGATGCGTAACACAAGAATGAACCTCATTGGTTCTTGCTGAAGCTCAAATGTGATGCGTAACACAAGAATGAACCTCATTGGTTCTTGCTGAAGCTCAAACGTGATGCGTAACACGAGAATGATCCTCATTGGTTCCTGCTAAAGCTCAAATGTGATGCGTAACACCAGAATGAACCTCATTGGTTCCTGTAGAAGCTCAAACGTGATGCGTAACACGAGAATGATCCTCATTGGTTCCTGCAGAAGCTCAAATGTGATGCGTAACACGAGAATGAACCTCATTGGTTCCTGCTAAAGCTCAAATGTGATGTGTAACATGAGAATGATCCTCATTGGTTCTTGCTAAAGCTCAAATGTAATGCGTAACACGAGAATGAACCTCATTGGTTCCTGTAGAAGCTCAAACGTGATGCGTAACACGAGAATGATCCTCATTGGTTCCTGCTAAAGCTCAAATGTGATGTGTAACACGAGAATGATCCTCATTGGTTCCTGCTAAAGCTCAAATGTGATGTGTAACACGAGAATGAACCTCATTGGTTCCTGCTAAAGCTCAAACGTGATGCGTAACACGAGAATGATCCTCATTGGTTCTTGCTAAAGCTCAAATGTAATGCGTAACACGAGAATGAACCTCATTGGTTCCTGTAGAAGCTCAAACGTTATGCGTAACACGAGAATGATCCTCATTGGTTCCTGCTAAAGCTCAAATGTGATGAGTAACACGAGAATGATCCTCATTGGTTCCTGCAGAAGCTCAAACGTGATGCGTAACACGAGAATGATCCTCATTGGTTCCTGTAGAAGCTCAAACGTGATGCGTAACACGAGAATGATCCTCATTGGTTCTTGCTGAAGCTCAAACGTGATGCGTAACACAAGAATGATCCTCATTGGTTCCTGCAGAAGCTCAAACGTGATGCGTAACACAAGAATGATCCTCATTGGTTCCTGCTAAAGCTCAAATGTGATGCGTAACACAAGAATGATCCTCATTGGTTCTTGCTGAAGCTCAAACGTGATGCGAAACACGAGAATGATCCTCATTGGTTCCTGCTAAAGCTCAAATGTGATGCGTAACACAAGAATGAACCTCATTGGTTCTTGCTGAAGCTCAAACGTGATGCGTAACACGAGAATGAACCTCATTGGTTCCTGTAGAAGCTCAAACGTGATGCGTAACACAAGAATGAACCTCATTGGTTCCTGTAGAAGCTCAAACGTGATGCGTAACACAAGAATGAACCTCATTGGTTCCTGTAGAAGCTCAAACGTGATGCGTAACACAAGAATGAACCTCATTGGTTCTTGCTGAAGCTCAAATGTAATGCGTAACACGAGAATGAACCTCATTGGTTCCTGTAGAAGCTCAAACGTGATGCGTAACACGAGAATGATCCTCATTGGTTCCTGCAGAAGCTCAAACGTGATGCGTAACACGAGAATGAACCTCATTGGTTCCTGTAGAAGCTCAAATGTGATGCGTAACACAAGAATGAACCTCATTGGTTCCTGTAGAAGCTCAAACGTGATGCGTAACACAAGAATGAACCTCATTGGTTCCTGCAGAAGGTCAAACGTGATGCGTAACACAAGAATGAACCTCATTGGTTCCTGTAGAAGCTCAAACGTGATGCGTAACACAAGAATGAACCTCATTGGTTCCTGTAGAAGCTCAAACGTGATGCGTAACACGAGAATGATCCTCATTGGTTCCTGCAGAAGCTCAAACGTGATGCGTAACACAAGAATGAACCTCATTGGTTCCTGCTAAAGCTCAAATGTGATGCGTAACACAAGAATGATCCTCATTGGTTCTTGCTGAAGCTCAAACGTGATGCGAAACACGAGAATGATCCTCATTGGTTCCTGCTAAAGCTCAAATGTGATGCGTAACACAAGAATGAACCTCATTGGTTCTTGCTGAAGCTCAAACCTGATGCGTAACACGAGAATGAACCTCATTGGTTCCTGTAGAAGCTCAAACGTGATGCGTAACACCAGAATGAACCTCATTGGTTCCTGTAGAAGCTCAAACGTGATGCGTAACACAAGAATGAACCTCATTGGTTCCTGTAGAAGCTCAAACGTGATGCGTAACACAAGAATGAACCTCATTGGTTCCTGTAGAAGCTCAAATGTGATGCGTAACACAAGAATGAACCTCATTGGTTCCTGTAGAAGCTCAAACGTGATGCGTAACACGAGAATGATCCTCATTGGTTCCTGCAGAAGCTCAAACGTGATGCGTAACACGAGAATGATCCTCATTGGTTCCTGCAGAAGCTCAAATGTGATGCGTAACACAAGAATGAACCTCATTGGTTCCTGCAGAAGCTCAAATGTGATGCGTAACACAAGAATGAACCTCATTGGTTCCTGTAGAAGCTCAAACGTGATGCGTAACACAAGAATGAACCTCATTGGTTCCTGCAGAAGGTCAAACGTGATGCGTAACACAAGAATGAACCTCATTGGTTCCTGTAGAAGCTCAAACGTGATGCGTAACACAAGAATGAACCTCATTGGTTCCTGTAGAAGCTCAAACGTGATGCGTAACACGAGAATGATCCTCATTGGTTCCTGCAGAAGCTCAAACGTGATGCGTAACACAAGAATGAACCTCATTGGTTCCTGCAGAAGCTTAAATGTGATGCGTAACACAAGAATGAACCTCATTGGTTCCTGTAGAAGCTCAAACGTGATGCGTAACACAAGAATGAACCTCATTGGTTCTTGCTGAAGCTCAAATGTGATGCGTAACACAAGAATGAACCTCATTGGTTCCTGCAGAAGGTCAAACGTGATGCGTAACACAAGAATGAACCTCATTGGTTCCTGTAGAAGCTCAAACGTGATGCGTAACACAAGAATGAACCTCATTGGTTCCCGCATGTCAAGCGAACATGCTTGAGCTTCTGTTTAACACAACTGATGTGTGAGTTGATGAATAAAAGCCTAAATTAAATCTGTTCATCATATTAAGCTATCGAGTCTCCTCAGAAAATTTGGACTTAACCGCTCAATTCATATTGATTATTTTTACGATCTCTTTTTGAACTTTTTGAAGCGTGTTTTGAAGTGGTAGTTGCGTAGCTGTCAATGGAGGGACAGAAATCTCTCAGATTTCCTCAAAGATGAACGAAAGTCTTACAGGTTTGGAACGACATCAGAGTTTTCATTTCTCTGCGAACTATCCCTTTAAGTTTAAGAAATCTAGTTTATGATTTCCCACATCTGTGGCAGGAAAACAAGCGCTGTGGTGTCTGGAGAATTCAGACAATCATAGAGAGGTTTGGACGAGTGTAAATGTTGGCATTTCAAATGGGAGTCGTGACCCAGTGGGCCAGTTAGACACACATCGATTCTCCTCTTGCAGTGAGAGCCAGTAATTAGTTGAGATTTTCAGAGAAACACAAGGAAAGCCACCAAAGAGCGCAAGGAACGATTTTTCGGCCCCAAACACACACACTCGTTCGGGTCACACTTGTTCCAGTCCCATCATGCCCCGAACGATAGCATTTATTCCAGCCATTGATTTCTGAGAGGCCGTCTGTTGGGAATCTGCAGTTAAATGGCAAGAGTATCTCGATCAGACGACCCTTTAAACCGCTTTGAGCCCCATATCCCATTAAATCATGTCTTTCTTAGTCGCTTTCCCGTATCCCACCCCACACACACAGCATCCGCTCCTCCTACGCCGATCTCCCCTCACTCCTCCACCGGCATCTTGGCATTGTTACCGGGATCCTGGGGGAAAACATCCCACACAGCTCCAAATGGTTTATCTTCTCTCCGCACAAAGCGGCAGATATCAGGAGAGTGTGTGTGTGTGTGTGTGTGTGTTGGTGTTTCTTTGCATGCCCTCCTCCTGCCTCCGTTTGTCAGCGTTTTAACGGCCTCTCGCTTTCTGCATCACAGATCCGGGCCATTTCAACACGCCGCTTCTTGTAGTTGACAAGGAGTGTCAGATGCGTGCGTTCGTCACCTGCGATTCACGCGCATTTCCTTCTTATTAATTTTCTCCTAACTATTTTTGAGGGAGAAGCAGGAACAGGCCGTGCTTTTTTCATGCATGTTAAAGGGATAGTTCACTTTGAAATTAATTTTTGATGTGTTTTAGCTTACCTCAAGGGCATCCAAGATGTAGGTGTCTTTGTTTCCGCAGAAGTTTCAATTTTGATATTTTTAGGTCAAACCGTTCTTGTCTGTCAGTCATATAATGCAGGTCTATGGTCACCACCTCAAAGAGCAGCACAGAGAAGTCCAAATTAAACATGATTTAATGACTCGTAAATGTAAGTACACATTGATGGCCTAAGACACGAAACGAGCGGTTTGTGTGAGAAAACGAACAGTATTTATATCGTTTTTACCTCTTGTAAACACAGCCACGTCCAAGTGATCTGAGGGCGCGGGCGCGTCGGTCTGTGCAAGCGCTGGAAGTGATCTCTATATGATCTAAATATGGTTGTGAAAAAAATTCAACGTTGTCTGTTGATATATCGAAATCGTCTTCCATTGCGATTTCCTGTATATCTAAATATGTTTAGATCTTCACAGTGAAAGGTAACACTTCCGAAATCTGTGTAAACAATGAGTGACGTACACGCGCGAGAGATCACTTCCAGACCGAAGCGCCCGCGCCCTCAGATCACTTGGACGTGGCTGTGTTTACAAGAGGTAAAAACGATATAAATACTGTTCGTTTTCTCACACAAACCGCTCGTTTCGTGTCTTAGGCATCAATGTGTACTTACATTTACGCGTCATTAAATCATGTTTAATTTGGACTTCTCTGTGCATGCTCTTTGAGGTGGTGACCATAGACCGGCATTATATGACTGACAGACAAAAACGGTTTGACCTAAAAATATCAAAATTGAAACTACTGCGGAAACAAAGACACCTACATCTTGGATGCCCTTGAGGTAAGCTAAAACATAGCAAAAATTAATTTCAAAGTGAACTATCCCTTTAAGGCATGACTTGTTTTTGATGTTAAATGCATTGAATTGAATTGAATTGAATTGAATTGAATTGAACAGAAGGTGAATTTATAGTCATACACTGCAAAAAGTGATGTTCTTCCTCAGGAAACATTCCTAAATCAAGATACATTTACTGGAGAAGTGAAATGACTTATTTGATTTTGGAAAAAAGCATCAATGAAGTGAGTTTATGCTGAATAATATACAAGAACAAATATCAGCAATGCAATCTGCCAATTGCATTTCAATTGTTTATTTTTCTGACCCCATTGGAAGATATTTTTTCTTGTTTTAAGCAGAAACTTCATTTTTCTTGCATCTTGAATGTTTAGATATTTGTACTGGAAAATAAGACAAAAAAATACTAAGTAAGAAAATATATCTTTTAGTGCTGGGCAACGATTAATCGCATCCAAAATAAAATATTATGTAATTGTTTTACATAGTATATGTGTGTGTACTGTGTATAATTATTTTCTATATATAAATACACACATATGCATGTATATATTTAAGAAAAATGTGTTATTTATATTTAAAATGTTTATATAAATTATGTATAAATATATATACATGCAAATATTTCTTAAATATATACATGCATATTTACAAAACAATTACACACACATATTATGTAAACACAAACTTTAATTTTGGATGTGATTAATCGTTGACCAGCAGATTTTTTTTTTTATGCAAACGAGTGTGAAACTCGACTCACAAATCAGTGACAATATGATGCAGATGACCAGATGTTTTAGATCTGATCGCCTGATTTAATATTCTGATCCATCTCTGTGCTCTCCAACCTCCTTCAAAACACACAAGGTCCAAAAGTCACCACTGAAAGGTGTGTGATGGAGCAGCTCTACACATTTCCCATGGTGCACCAGTGAGAGTCTGTTGACCTGTTTTGCAGGGAAGAGTTCAAGCTATTTCACTCGACGCGTTCATTTCTCATCCACACGCCAGTGAAGCCCTTTCTTACCTTTCAGACACTGGATTAAGTCCTCATTCTCCCGTAGATCTGCGTTCACCACTTTCAGGAGCGTTTTTCCCCCCTCTCTCTCTCTCTCACACACACACCAATGGCTTCGAAAAGCAAACAGTCTGAGGGCAATGTGTGGTTTTCTTTTTCTTTCCCCCTCCCTCCTCTCTGTCAGTTATAGTTAGGACTCTACAGCTCAAGATGAGAACGCTTCTGCAAATAACTGAATATTGAAGAGCGTTTCGCGCTTGTTATTGCAGTGTAACAGTCTGCACATACGTGTCGAGAGCATATTGAGAGGGTCATTACCCATGAGCCCGTGCTGCGCCGGTGTCTGAGGAGATCAGGCTTATCTCAGCTCTGATATCCAGCATTATGATGTCGTTTGACCCTTCGTGACCTCTTCAAAACTTTGGGCTTCACTTATAGAACCGTGAACATCAGAGCCACGCTTTTTATTTGAGAAAGGACATTAAGCCTTCAATATGACTGCAGGTTTTATTTCTTCAAGGCCAGATTTAAAATACATTTATAATAAAAATTATAATAATAGCGTTTAATTTAACAACACACATATATAGGAAGGTGATCCCAGCAAAGCAGGTCAAATAAAGACATGATTTACATGGCTTTTTACTAAAATAGAAAATGTAATAAAATATAATTCAATATAACCATATAATCTCATGCTTTATAATTATATATTAATATATATATTTTTTAGATATATGTCTGGTTTTCAGTGTGTTTAGTTCAGTTTTGTGATCTTGTTTCCCCCTGCCTTTGTAATTTTGGTTTAGTCCTGTTAGTGTTTTCTGATCTGTTTAATTAGTAATTCCCTTCACCTGTGTTCTGTTGATTATCCCATTAGTCCCTGTTCCCTGTGTTTTCCCTCAGTGTTTGTTGGTCGTCGTCAATCTATAGTTGTGTGTGTTTTGAAGTCCTGGAAATTTTCCTTTGTTTCTGTCTGTTCCTGTATGTTCCAGAAAGTTAAATTTGTAAATAAATCAACTATACTGCTATTCCTGGGTCCTCGTCGTCAGCTACCTGCACCCAAACCTGACAATATATTCTATTTTATATTATTTATACTATATATTAATTTACTTTAATTTTGAATATTATATTATTATGTTTTATATTTATATATATATATATATATATATATATATATATACCGTAACCATAGTTTTGTGGTTTATAATTATATATTTTATAAAAACTTAAAGGTATTTTAATATTAATAATATATTTTATAATGTATGTATATTGAATATTTCATTTGTATGTGTGTATATATATATATATATATATATATATAGGGCAAATGGATAAGGCAAAAGCAGGTTATAATTTTATATTAATGTTTCCATGTAAATATGTATTATATTTATATTCATTTGAATCTTTTTTCAAGATTGATTACTTTGAATGTATAATCACCTGTTCAATTTCTCATTAATGCAATTATCTAATCAACCAATCACATGGCAGTTGCTTCAATGCATTTAGGGGTGTGGTCCTTGTCAAGACAATCTCCTGAACTCCAAACTGAATGTCAGAATGGGAAAGAAAGGTGATTTAAGCAATTTTGAGCGTGGCATGGTTGTTGGTGCCAGACGGGCCGGTCTGAGTATTTCACAATCTGCTCAGTTACTGGGATTTTCACGCACAACCATTTCTAGGGTTTACAAAGAATGGTGTGTAAAGGGAAAAACATCCAGTATGCGGCAGTTCTGTGGGCGGAAATGCCTTGTTGATGCCAGAGGTCAGAGGAGAATGGGCCGACTGATTCAAGCTGATAGAAGAGCAACTTTGACTGAAATAACCACTCGTTACAACCGAGGTATGCAGCAAAGCATTTGTGAAGCCACAACACACACAACCTTGAGGCGGATGGGCTACAACAGCAGAAGACCCCACCGGGTACCACTCATCTCCACTGCAAATAGGAAAAAGAGGCTACAATTTGCAAGAGCTCACCAAAATTGGACAGTTGAAGACTGGAAAAATGTTGCCTGGTCTGATGAGTCTCGATTTCTGTTGAGACATTCAGATGGTAGAGTCAGAATTTGGCGTAAACAGAATGAGAACATGGATCCATCATGCCTTGTTACCACTGTGCAGGCTGGTGGTGGTGGTGTAATGGTGTGGGGGATGTTTTATTGGCACACTTTAGGCCCCTTAGTGCCAATTGGGCATCGTTTAAATGCCACGGCCTACCTGAGCATTGTTTCTGACCATGTCCATCCCTTTATGGCCACCATGTACCCATCCTCTGATGGCTACTTCCAGCAGGATAATGCACCATGTCACAAAACTCGAATCATTTCAAATTGGTTTCTTGAACATGACAATGAGTTCACTGTACTAAAATGGCCCCCACAGTCACCAGATCTCAACCCAATAGAGCATCTTTGGGATGTGGTGGAACGGGAGCTTCGTGCCCTGGATGTGCATCCCACAAATCTCCATCAACTGCAAGATGCTATCCTATTAATATGGGCCAACATTTCTAAAGAATGCTTTCAGCACCTTGTTGAATCAATGCCACGTAGAATTAAGGCAGTTCTGAAAGCGAAAGGGGGTCAAACATAGTATTAGTATGGTGTTCCTAATAATCCTTTAGGTGAGTAGGATAGGATCAACTTTATAAATCCCACACTGGGGAAATTCCTGTTACAGCAGCTCAAAAATATAAAAGTAAAATACAAAAATATAGGGAATGGAAAATAGAATAAAGTAAAATGAATTATAATAATAATAATAAACCAACTCACACAATAACCAACCTTATGTAAACAAACAGTCTATAAACACAAATATACAAATAAGTATGCGAATGAAGAGGTATCATATTGCACATAATAGACAGTATATATTGAAGTAGAGACGGGGGCAACAACAAACACATGAAAGCCGTTCTGACTGTTTACATGTTTGCTTTTTCCAGCTGCTCATGAAAGGAGGAGGTTCGTTCTTCAAAGAGATGAAAAGAGCAACATGAAAGAGTGAAGGTCCTTCCTGAAAGTCCTGTGTGTGAATGATGGCGGTGGAGAGGCTGATGTGTGAATTGATTCGGGCTGAAGAGAGACGCCGGTCTCGTCGGTGGCTTCAGATGCTCTGTGGGAATCTCACCCAGTAATTGGCCGTCAATGAAGAGCTGCATGTATTTATAGTCGTCTTTGCCATGTTTAATGCTTGACACTATTGTGTTTTCCAAAAGGAAGGGTGTCACACGAAAGGCCTGTGCACAACAACAAGCTTTTATATCAGTTCATCACCACAGTGAGTCTAAATATACCAAATAATAATCTGTTCGGATTTATTCATTTAATCCACACTGTAAAAAATGTAAAGTCGTCTCAGTTAATTATTATTTAGTAACTAGTTTTTTACGTTCACTCAATTTCTCTCTTCAAAGAGCTGCTTCAATTGTTATTTTTTAGTTGTCCCAAACTTGACTCCAACTTAAAAAAGTATGTTTGCTCAACTAGTTTTATAGTTCATTCAACTAAAACGTTTTAATCAGGATTTATTATTTGGGCATGACTAGAAATTGCTGTATATGAGGTTAACACACAATTATTTACTGATGTCAAAATGTTATTAGTTGTTTGGAAATCACATGAAATATTACAGAATACAAATAGTTTCAAAGCAGCTTCACTGTAATAAACAGAATCGATGATGCAAAGTTCATCAAATATGAGACACATTCAAATTCTGCTGTAAATCAGTTTTAAAAGTCTCATTAATCAGCTCAGTTCAAGTTTTCTTCTCATCTGAGAGCAGTCAAATCAATAATATTACTGAATATTGAGTGTCTTTTAAACATTTGCAGTCATGTTGCTCAGTCTATGAGTGTCGATGTTAATATGCAAAAGGATCTTCACTGTAATAAACAGAATCGATGAAGACAAATTCGGATGTAAAGCAGCTAAAAAAAAAGACAATAGTGTCTTTATTCAGTTTAAGTTTTGTTCTCATCTGATATTGTCAGTGCAGTCAAATCGATAATATTACTGAATATTGTCTTTTGAACATTTGCAGTCACTCTATGAACGTTGCTCACTCTATGATTGTTCATGTGTCGATGTTAACATGCGGAGTTTCTATTTCCGTCCCCGGATCGGCGCTTTCACACGGACATGAACATCCTGGTCCTCCTTCACCCATTACCAATCACTTTGATGGCCTTGAGTTCTAGTTGTGCATCAAACCGTACGGCTCTATATCCTCCTCCACGGATTTCACTACTCCATCCACCCACCATCCATCCGTTTTTGACTCGGCCCAGGAGGATTATGCCATTCTTCACAGGACGAGATCTCAGCGAGTGGGCAGGAGAGTCAGCAGCGAAGCCCCTAATGACACAGCGACTCCCACGCACGTCCACAACCAATTTTACCCTCGCTAAAAGAACAGCCCTCGCACGTTCCCATGCATACAAATGTCCGATCGATGCCGGTCACCGACTCTCTGCCCTCTGAGATTCAGTGAGCTCGGGTCCGGTGGATCGATTCCAATGACAGGTGTTAGAGCGACAGAGACAGACACCGATAACTCGCTTGTTTTCCTTCCAAAAAACAATCCCTGGAAATGTTGGTTTCCACTCGTAATCTCATTAGGGATTGAATGGCTCTCTTTTGAAAGGCGCCGATGCCAGCGAAGAGGAAGGCGGCATGGAGAATGACTATTGGATTAGCGTAATCCGGACGAGAGCTTCATTGGAGGGCAGGTTTCCATCTCTTGTGCTGCGGTTGCTGATAAGGCCGCCATCTATTGAAGGCTCTTTAGATATCATAGTCAGAAGGTGTTTCGCAGTGTAAGGTGACCTGCTTTTCAATACTCCTTAAATAAAAACGCCATTCGTTTGCTCCACAAGGAAAAGTCATTTTTAACAATAACTTATAATCCTTTAGCCTATAGATGGACCTGTTGTGAGTTCAGAGGTTGTTAATCAATCTGTTGAAGCAAAACTACATTACCCATGATGATGTGCAGACATTTTAACCAATCAAAGTCGAGGGGAGAAAGTCATCAGGACTCTCACAGTGCATTATGGGTATTCTCGAGCCGTTGAGCGTCGTTATTGTGGTGCATTGTGGGATTGAATGAGTGCACTCGATAACGTCCACTATGGTTTCGGACACCACTACAAATGGCTGTTCCCTAATAGTGCCCTGTTTAGGGGTATCGGGGGCCATTTCGGACACATCCGAACACAATAGAGAGCCTAAGCCCCTCCCCTTCCGGTCGACCACCATGGGTCCTTATTTCGGAAAAATATTGTATGGTAGTCAACAAATATTTTGATCTCGTTTGAATTGTACCCTGAATTACACATATGATGTTTGTCAATTTAAAAGATACATTTTAAAGTCAAGAAAGTCGCAGTTTGATGTAAAACTGTTGAGGTGTAAGACTGTGAAAACACGTGATTACAAAGACTACAAACCCCAAAGGCGCACATGTTCTCTCAATGAATGAAGCTAACTTTACTGAATCTAACTTTACTGAAGCTAACTTTACTGAAGCTAACTTTACTGAAGCTAACCTTACTGAAGCTAACTTTACTGAAGCTAACTTTACTGAAGCTAACTTTACTGAAGCTAACTTTAATGAAGCTAACTTTACTGAAGCTAACTTCTTTACTGAAGCTAACTTTACTGAAGCTAACTTTACTGATGTTAATGTTACTGCAGCTAACTTTACTGATGCTAACTTCTTTACTGAAGCTAACTTTACTGAAGCTAACTTCTTTACTGAAGCTAACTTTACTGAAGCTAACTTCTTTACTGAAGCTAACTTTACTGAAGCTAACTTTACTGAAGCTAACTTTACTGATGTTAATGTTACTGCAGCTAACTTTACTGATGCTAACTTTACTGAAGCTAACTTTACTGAAGCTAACTTTACTGATGCTAACTTTACTGATGCTAACTTTACTGAAACTAACTTTACTGATGCTAACTTTACTGAAGCTAACCTTACTGAAGCTAACTTTACTGAAGCTAACTTTACTGATGCTAACTTTACTGAAGCTAACTTTACTGAGGCTAACTTTACTGAAGCTAACGTCTGTCATTGTTTCTATAGTCTTGCGTTATAATCGTAACGTTACGCCGTCATCGAGTGTTTTGTACCAGACTGCACACACACACGAGCAGCGGATCTCGCTCGTTGTTTCGCTTACCGGGAGATGTAGTTCATCGAGCGATTTTCACATAAAACTAAATGTTACTCTTCTGTTCATGACAAACTGCGACTTTCTTGACTTTCATAATTATCTTTTAAATTGACAAACATCATATGTGTAATTCAGGGCACAGTTCAGACGGAATAAAAAGATAAGTTGTCTCTCGCCATTGAATACCATACATATTTTTTCCGAAATAAGGTCCCATGAGCCGGAAGCGGAGGGGAGGGGCTTAGGCCCTCTATTAAGAGCTCTTTAGCTCCGCCCACTCCCATGAAGCACCGCGAATCATGTAATTGAGTCTCCATATGCTCCCGAAATGCTTGTGTGTGTACAGTATGTATACATATAAATGCATATTTTGCATTAAACTTAAAATATGTTGTTTCTATAGATACAATCAAGAACTGTAAATTAATAGTTTTATATTTCACCATTGTTTCTATTTTGATTGTTGTTCGCAATGCCTCATGGGATTGTAGTTCTTTCCCTCATTAATTTGACTTTGAAAAGTCAAATTAATTCGCAGCTAGTCGGTTTGTTTGGCAAATAGCGTTTAAAAACAAAGACTTTAAAATGTCTATAGGGAAAATAAATGGGAAAAGTACATCCGGAAACCAACACTGATGAACTCTACAGTTGTGCGTTTGTGAAACTGTCGCCCACGTGTCGAGAGAAGCGCCATCTACATGCTCAAAAGTTTCATTGACACGGGATGTTTTTCATAACTGTGCTGCAGATCCGTCTCAGAAAGTTTCACAACAAGTTGAGAAGCTCGTCTTGCTGCAGCGCTCGAGATGTGGCGAGGACAGCATGAATAGACAAAAAAGGCAGGTGCTGCGACACAGCGATTTCTTTATGTTTTTTTGGGATGGAGGGATGGATTCTGTCAGCATCTCGGCGTTGATAAGAGGCACGTGGCATCAGCAGAACAGGAACACTGCGCTATTCATTAATGTGGGATTCGACGGCACATCACGCCTATATGTCCGTCTCCTGGTCATTAAGTCAAACCTCGATGTCAGAAATGTCCAATAGCTGCAGTTCGGTTTGTAACACGAGCTCCGGGTCTGAACGACTGGAACATAATGAAAGTTTTCCCGGTGTGTGTGTGTGTGTGTGTGTGTGTTCGGTGGAGAGGCACATATGCATCCATAATTAATGTCTCTGAGCATCACAGTGACCGTATGCATTATTCGAGAGCACAACTGCGTCGTTATTGGTGGGTCAGACAGACAGATAGATGATTAGCTGCAACTCTACTGATTTATATGGTGACTGACACGTCATTTGTGATGGACTAAAAACTAAATTTGTGGAGCAGAATTGTAACAATTATCTGGATGTAGTTGATTTTCAGCTTTTCCTGCAATACTAGTTCTCATAATGAACAAACCCTGAACCTTATTAAACTATAGCAAGTCTTAAAGTCCCACCGAAGTGCCTTGAAACACATAGCATTATTCAGTGTGTTGATGTAATGTCCACTGAAACAGGAAGACTGGGCGGGGCAAATCGAGTAGCTCCTCCCCCTTTTTAAAAATAGCCAATAGCGTTTTGTTTATATCACAACTCGGCCAGAGCCGTTGAGCTCGATAAAGCCGCAGTTTCCTCCTAATCTCTAACCGTTTCTCCTCCTAATCTCCTCCATATCGCTTTAAAATACAGCTTTCTATGCAGAATTGAGTGGATCTGATATGTTTTCTGGTCTGCGTTGACTCGATCACATGATCCGCTCTGTGTGTCGTGTCTCTGGACCGGATCTGCGGTGACACTAACGTGAAACCAGACTTCATTCGCCACAATGGAAAACATATTTACACCGAATCGTTCCCTATCCCCTATATAGTGCACCATGTGCCAATCACAATGTAGAAACCAGTAAATGTGTGAACAAGTGACTGATTTCAGCCGCAGTTTCAGCGTCTGTTTGTAATGTAGGGGGCGGGGCTTCAGATCTAGAGAGCATTTGATTGGACAGGAAATCTGATGAGATGCTGAAGTGCAGAGTGATGTCATCAAAATCATTGATTCATATTGGTGAAGTGAGAGACTATGTTTTGAACGCTTATATCTTCTAAATGCGAATTTTGTCATTGTTTTGGAGCACACTAGCTTATAGATAACAGTAAGGCTAACATATTCATACTAAAAGCCCAAAAACGTTTGATTTCATGAGGACTTTCGTGGTGTAATGCACTTTTTTAAGCTGTTGCAGAGCGACCTTTGACATCTGATCATCAGAGACTGGGTCCTGGATTAAACCGCATCGATGGAAGTAATGCAGTGGATGTAAGTGTGTAAGACGGTGGAGGAGTTTGAGTGGCAGTGTTTCTGACGGGCCTTTAAGAGATGCTCCCTGAATGCTGCCCGGTGAGAGCACTAGGTAGGCGTCAGGTGAAGAGAAGATCATATTCTGCAGTACCGGGTCACACAGCAGCTCTTCAGGGTTTGCTGATATAAGTGACGCCATGCACTGGAACATGATGTTCTTCCTCAGTGTTTTCCAGCACAAATATCTAAACATGCTTAAATTGAGATACATTTACTGGAGAAGCAGAATGACTTAAGATATTAAAGTCCCCCTGTGGTGAAAATCAAGTTTTTAATGTAGTTTATGTGGTGTTTTTAATATGCTTTAATGCAAATTCATAAGTCGACAGCATTGCTGAGTATTTTCTCCTTAAAACTGCAGTGAACCAAAGACAGTCTCAAAAACACGGTTTGAAATCGCTGGTGTTTCTGACGTCACAAACGACCTTGTAACCAATCAGATCAACGTGTGATCGTCAACCAGTGGATCTCTGAGCTGAGTGAGTGAGTGGAGGCGGGGCTCATTTGCATATTCATAGAACCGCGCATACTAAATGAGGCAAGGGTGTCGAGTTACATTCAAGATATTTTAAGGCATGAATAATTTCAAGGAAAAAAATGCTTAAATATGTCATTTTAGTGATCAAAGATGAGTTTTAAGGGATAAAATTATTGACTACAGCGGGAGTTTAAATCTTGTTTTCTGAGAAATTGTGTAAAATTAAGTATAGTAAAATTATCCAAACATATCTAAACAAATATCTGCCAATGGAGTCAGAAAAAACTTAATTCAAAGTCAAAACGAGAGTATTTTATGACCCTATTGGCTGATATTTGTTCTTTTTGTTCGCTTCAGATAACAAGACTTAATATCTTTAGTTTAAGAAATGTATCTTGATTCAAGAATGTTTAGATATTTTTACTGGAAAACAAAACAGAAATACTGATCTGACAGTGTTAGGAGAGATGTTCTGATGAATTATTAATATGTTTCAGCGAGACAGGCCTCCTGGACTCATTCGGCCACTGCGTTTGATGTCAGCGCTTTTAAAAACTGCACCTGTATCACCTTCTGACACTCAAGAGGAGAACAGGATCATATGTTAAACCAACCCGCTTTAGCTGCTGGTCAGGCAAGGTTGTGCATGAAAGCGTGATGGGAAGAGAGCAAGATAGACAAACTGGAAGATATTTTTTCCTGTTTTATGTCATGTCATTTTTCTGACTCATTCGGTTCTTATTTGGATGATTCTTTGTGACTTTATAAAATGACTCCTCGTTTAGTGAGTCTGAACAATTGTGTATAATCATGGGACTTCTCTCACTAACTATCAAAATATCAAGGGTTTGATTTTTATTAATTCATATGTCAAAGAGCTCAATCCAGATCTGCTAATCCAATCATTCTGTGCCAACTGAACTAGAGGTCCCTGGCTAAAAATGTAGATTTTTTTTTTTCAGGTGAAAGAAATACATAAATGAAGAAGAAAGCCAAAATATTAAATGTCATAAACGTATATTGACCGAATAATCCACTGTTTTGTAGAGGGGGGTCAAAATGACACTGAGATTTGGAGCCAAATGGGGTGTAAAAATGAATTTAAGATGGCAGCATTATTATTTTATTTTTACACAGAGATTGGCAGGTCTATTAGTCAAATCTGTTGACTTTAGCAATCTTTGTTGCATTATATGCCAAAAATGGGTGAAAAAAGCACTTATTTTGTTTTTTTTTACCCCAAGTTTGCATGCCTGTAACTCCAGAAGTATTAAAGATATCTTGATGTCCTTTTTTGATTCTGGTTCTTAACCAACTTTTCTTTTGGTATCTCCATTTTAAAGCCCCTATATATTTCAATCCCAGAGATATAGAGATCTTAATGCGGGTCCATGAGTAAAATGGTCAATTGTACACATTGTTAGTGGTTCGTTAAAAAACTCAATCTAAAAGGATATTGAGATATCGTTAATACTTCTGGAGTTAGACATGCAAACTTGGTTAAAAAAAAGTGCTTTTTCCCCATTTTTGAACTGTCACCTTTGGCATTTAATACGATAAAGATTACTAAAGCCAATAGATTTAACTAATAGTCCTGCCAATCTCTGTGTAAAAATAAAAAAATGATTCTGCCATCTTTCTAAAGTCATTTTTACCCCCCTGTAATTTGGCTCCAAATCTCACGTACAATTGTCATTTTGACCCCTTTTACAAAAAAAGTGCATTGCCTAGTAAATAATGCAGCCATGCATTTAATATTTTGGCTTTAATCACTATTTATGTTCGTGTTTCTTCAGAAAAGATACTGACAAAATCAAAAATTTGAGTGCTTGAAGAACTGAATTAGATCAGGGCCCGTATTCATAAAGATTCCATGAATCCTCTCAGAAAACTCTTAATTTAGCTTAAAAGCTTTTACGTAGGAGTCTTAGCTTAAGAGCGATTCGGGACCGATCTGAGAGCAACTCTGAGTAAGGAAAAGACAACAACGTTCATCTTAGTGAGGAGGCGGGGCTCACCCCGTTGCTATGTGTGACACAATCTTTTGAAGACTGTGATTGGTTGGTTGTCCAAGAAAGAGTGATTTGAAGTATAGGGTCTATTCTAAGCCTTCACTTTGAAATTACATGCATAATTTTTCCTATTTGACCGTTCTCACACACACATTATATATGTGTATATAAATCCTTTTTTTTATTTACCACATACTGTTCATTTCCTATAAGGTATTTGATTGGCTAAGAATGATAAAACTTGCTCCACTCTTTCCAGTTACACTGATTGCTGGCATGTCTATTTAAGTGCTGGTTTGAATGTAACAAACATGGAATGAAAATCAAGAAGGCCGAGAAAGCCGGACTGGACAGATGAACAGTGTTTACTGTTAGCCCAGTTAGTGGATGAACACAAGGAACCTTAAAGGAACATTCGGGCCGGGTGTCGATCTATAGCGTCTTATTAACTCACTGTCATCCATTGCAACACACTTCTTCTCCCTCTTCGTCTTTCTGCCATCTCTCCTCTGGTAAAGAAACTCTTAAGCCTCTTAAAAGGCCTCGTTCGTACTCCTAATAATTTGGACCTTAAGACCTCTTTTAAGGGTTAAGATACTTTCTGAATTACTTTTTTCTTTACGACTAATTTTAAGAGTAAACGCCCACATTTCTACGAATTTTCTTCGAATTTTGTCACTAGGAGCGACTCTTTGCATTAAGATTCTTTATGAATACGGGCCCTGATGTTTTTTGTAGTGACGTATGAAGAACGGACCACAGAGGAGAGTGCAGGTAAAAACACCATTAATGTTCTGTGTCTGTGTGTGTGTGTGTGTGTGTGCAGGAGGTTTTATTCCAGAGTATTTGATGTATTTCTAGCACAACAGTCATTTGACAGTCAGTTGAGTTGGTAGTTCACACAGTTATAACACATCAGTCTCGTTGGATCGGCGGACGGCTGGTGAAACTTTTGGAAGCCGAGATGCAGTTAAACTTTACATAACCCAAGATTGCAGAGGGCTTATTCTGTACATGTAGTACAATATCAACACCTACACAGCGAACGCAACAGCCACTAAAATACTGCGCCATCTGTGTCTCAAACGAAGCGTGGGCACTAACACGCTCCGTCATAGGAACTAATACACAACATGCTGCTTATTATAGAAGCTACTGATGCAAAACGCCACCGATATCGCAGTCTGAAGCTCAAGAGGTCAGGATGTAAGATGTGCGATGTTAGAGACTTTCTCTTCGAAGCTGTAGTCTATGGAGCTGGTGATGGAAAAAAATATGAGATGGGAGAAAACATGATGTCAATGCTTTTGCGTTCCCACAAGAAACTTTGCATTTACTCGCAGAACTTTTGAGTTTCTCAAGGGAACGCGTTTGCATCTCTTTTTTTTCCATCGCATGTCCCTTTAGGGGCTCCGTAGGAGTCGGTGACGCCGCGGTCGTGTTGCTCTTCAGGTGCAGACGTGATGCTTTGTGTGAGAAACACACTCATTTGAGGTGTTATTCAGTGAAAATCTCCTGCAGCTTGTGATTCTGGTTTGTGGCGTATCGTCGTCACGTGTGTTCAAATGCCATGTGAAGATGTGTCACTGTCAGAGATGAGTATACAGCGTTCGCACTGCTAAACATCTGCTGTTCCACAGAAGGAAGACAATCATAGGGGTTTGGGTCGACACGAGGGAGAGAAACTGCATTGCAAAAATACAGGCCTTGTCTGGGATATTATTAAGCAAATATTTCAATAATTTAATATTCACGGTACTCTGATGCAGGTATAAAATAGTCACATAAACAGTGCTTTATTCGGATTGTTTTATTTAAAATTTTAAATATATATTTAAATTAATTAATGTTATAAAGTCTGCATGAAATAGAAGTTGTGCTAGTCTTTACTTCCCTATAATGATGTATACTATATACGAGTGAAACGCTTCTGGAACAAGAACAAATGTGGGCGGGGCTTGATTTTGATTGTGGGAATTTATTGGATGGTTGTGGTTTGCTATTGGTGGATCTCATGTGAGTGACAGGTTGCCCCGCCCACATCATCAGAGAAGAGAAGCTACAAGAGAAAGTTATTCTGATTCAAGATTACCAGGAACAAAAATTGAAAAATGATGTGCATTGATAAATCATTTTTTAAAAACACTGTAATATTCCATGAAACATAAGAATTGTCAATTTTGATTTCATGGTGACTTCAACACTACATGTTACCAACTAAAATACTAATGTTTAATGTCTTAAATAGTTCACTTTTAAACATCAAAACTTTAAATTCCATCTGAAGTCAATAATTGTATCCGTTAAAACTCATCTTTGATCACCAAAGTTACATATTTAAACGTTTTTTTAAGAATGAATTTCTGTATTGTTTTTCAGTGCAAATATCTAAGAAAGATTTGTAATTTAGATACTTTACCATTTTGCTGAAGAATATGATTGATTGTTCATTTTCCGCTGCACTGTTCCTTTAAATGTGCATCTGTGGAGTTATTGCGGGTCAAATGAGTCCCAGTCGCTCATATCAGTGCAGAAACAGATCGTGCTGCTGCTCTTTGGGCCATTTTCTGTGTAATGACGCTTTGACTGTTTTCTGTGTCTCTCAGGTGGCCGTGGACGTGTCGAGAGGTTTGAGAGAGACAAAAGCAAAACCCCCTCCATCGCACTGCAGAAATGCTGCTAATTGTCTTTTCCATCCCATGAGTTTGACTCTCCAAAGGCCAGTGACGCTTATGGATTTTCTCAAATGTCATCTTAGTTTGGGCTCCTGAAGCCGAGCTACAAATCCTCCGACAGGCGAGCGATTACAGCTCACCTTGTTTATCTGCCGACCGCCAACAACCTGGCCATTATCTGAACAATGCAACGACACACAGAAGATTCATCAGAGCGCTTTATATACGCCGGTTGCCAGAACACAGTAAAAAACATATGAAATCCACATGGCTTACATTTATTATACTGTGTTGTTGCTTCATGCCATGTAGACACACATATTCTTATAATGTGTGAATGACTCCTTTAATAATACACTGCAAAAATTGTGTTTTTCCCAGTACAAATATTCGTAAATCAAGATACATTTACTGGAGAAGCAACATTACTTAAGTTTTGTTTTCTGAAAGATTTATCAAACTTATGCTTAAAACCAGAAACATTATTTGCCAGTTGTAGGCCTAAGGAAAAATAAACTTGTTTTCTCTTTGATTTACTTTTATTTTTCTGACCACATTGGCAGATTTTTATTTTTAACTTGTTTAAGTATACTCATAAACTCACTTAATTTAACATTTCACAACACTTAAGTTTTTTTCTTTTTCTTCAGAAATCAAAACTTCATATCTTAAGCCATTTTACTTCTTAAGTAAATGTATCATGATTTAATAATGTTTATATAATAAAACAAGAACAAATGTCTACCATGGGGTCAAGGGAAAACAATTTTTTTTTTCTTATTCCACAAGCCGATACTTTTTAAAGCACACATTTTTCAGAAAACTTCATATCTTCAGTCATTTTGCTTCTAAAGAAAAAGTATCTTGATATTAGAATGTTTTAGTGTTTTGAAGTGAGAGATGCAGTCGTTTTACACTGCAAAAAATGATTTTCTTACTTAGTATTTTTGTCTTGTTTCCAGTCCGAATATCAAACATTTCTCAAATCAAGATGCATTTACTTAAGTTGTGAAATGACATAAGATATCTTGTTTTCTGGGGAAATTGATCAAAATTAAGTGAGTTAAGTCGATGCTAAAAAAAAAGCTAAATGATCTTCCAATGGGGTCAGAAAAATAATATTGTTTCTGTTTGAATTATTAATTATTTTTCTGACCCCATTTGCAGATCATTTAGCTTTTTTTTAAGCATCGACTCGCTTAATTTTGATTAATTCCCCTGGAAAACATGACATAATATCTTATGTCATTTTACTAATCTAGTAAATGCATCTTGATCTAAGAATTTTTTGATATTTGGACTGGAAACAAGACAAATATACTGAGTAAAATCATATCAGTGAGGTTCGATCACTGATTGCTGCTGTTTTTGCTCTTGTCGGTCTCTTTCTTTTCAGTGCCAGTGTAGAAGTTCCTGAAGCTCGTCTCCCGCAGAAACTTTGCTTTCGTCGGTCATCTGAGGAGAATCTCAGCAGGATCGGTGTCACCGGCGAGGGCTGACAACACACATTCACACACAGCTCTGAGGCCTCATCAGCCGCCGCGAGTCCAACTTTGTGATTGACACCAAACCCGGCTCCATTGTCTCTGCGCAGGTTAAAAATATAATACAGCGGCAGTGTCGCCACGGCGATAAGGGCCGTCCAATCACATGTCTCGCAGCTGCCAGGTTGTTAAAGAACATGCGAAGACTTCGGGTTCGCTGTGCATTTTTGCTGCCATTGGCACATCAGGACGGTGAGTGTGAAAGTCACGCTTTTTCATCCGTTTCTTTATTTCTTGTGTCGTGTCACGGTGGGCTGTAATGGTAGCAGGAAAGTTTTTATGACACTTCATGTGTTCTGTCCATATCACTCTTAAAAATAAAGGGACCAAAGGGTTTTTTTTGCACAGCTTAGCCATATAAGAACCAATTTCAGTTCCCCAGAAAAACCTTCAGTGGTCAGTTCTTAAAGGGGTCGTCATCGGATGCCTGTTTTCCACAAGTCGGTGTGATTCTTTAGGGTCTTCATGTAAAGTTTGTATCATACTTTGGTTAAAATTGCGCACAAAAAGTATTCTCGTAGCTTGATAAACTTAAAAGGGTTAGTTCACCCCAAAATGAAAATTCTGTCAGTAATTACTCGCCCTCATGTTGTTCCCCGTAAGACTTTCGTTCATCTTCGGAACACAAATTAAGATATTTATGATTAAATCTGAGAGCTGGATCACTCCTCCATAGGCTTCTCTGGGATCGAAACTTGCCGGCCCAGAAAAGTTATTAAAGACATCGTTAAAATAGTCCGAGTGACTACAGTGGCTCAATCTTAAGTTTATCAAGCGATGAGAATACTTTTTGTGCGCAAAAAACAAACAAAAATAACGACTTTATTTCAACTATTCATTTCCTTCTCTGTGGGCCTCGAGTCAGTTCACGTAGTGTGATTCCGTAGAGCTACGTCACACGTAGGCTCACTATTGGCCGACGGTGGTCATGTGTGTGATGTGTGTGACGTACAACAACAGAAGCTTACGCTATTACACTAGTGAACTCACTTGAGGCCCACAGAAGGAAATTAATAGTTGAAATAAAGTCGTTATTTTTGTTTGTTTTTGCGCACAAAAAGTATTCTCATCGCTTGATAAACTTAAGATTGAGCCACTGTAGTCACTCTGACTATTTTAACGATGTCTTTAATAACTTTTCGAGGCCGGCAAGTTCAATCCCTGAAGAAGGCTATGGAGGAGTGATCCAGCTCTCAGATTTAATCAAAAATATCTTAATTTGTGTTCCGAAGATGAACGAAAGTCTTACGGGGAACAACATGAGGGCGAGTAATTACTGACAGAATTTTCATTTTTGGGGTGAACTAACCCTTTAAAGGTGCTCTATGTAACTTTTAGCGGCCTCTAGTGGTGATGTTTCAGATTGCAACCAAATTTTACAAGAGCGCTCGTGCTCGAACTCATAGACAATACCGTCTATTACGCAAATATCTCGGCGAATACTAGACGGATTCGGCGAGCACCGAGCTCGTTGGGACCATCTAGTCAAGCTAAAAAAGAACCATATAAGTTCCATAGTTTTTGGTGGTGTTTTCGCGGAGATATTAGCAGAAAACCATCGGGCGCGCTGCAAAATTGCGGACGCCGGTGACGTCACGATCTCAGAAGAAAATCGCTCGTATCTCTGGAACGCAAAGACCCAGAGAGCTCAAATTCGGGGGAGGAGGTCCCAGGGGAACCCTTGCCCGAACGCTAGAGTGGCGGGCCTCGGGGACGCCCCCTACCGGATCGCCGTTCGCTGGGACCCCCGATTTCGAACGGCTATAACTCGGGGAGCCGGGCGAGTTGGACCTCGGGGGTGGGCTCGTTCGAAAGGCCCCGTCCAGCACTACGAACGATTAGAGTCTTGGGAATATTGATCAAAGATTGACCGATATATAAGCCGAAAAACGTGCGCCTTTAACCGGACGTAACTCCCTGACCGTCTACAATAGACCGTATATATAAAGGAGAGAGGCTCGGGAGCGCTCATACACGTCACATCCGTTGGATTTCGCGGTAAATCCGACCCGGAGACTTCACATAGAAATAGGAATACTGGCCTTCAGAGGTAATAGCGAAACTCGACAAGTGGATCATTTTAATGTGTGATTACAACCCCTTTACACACAGGCAATAAAAAAAGGATTCATTTTAGTAGAAAAGTTACATAGAGCACCTTTAAGGTTGAGCCACTGTAGTCACTCGGACTATTTTAACGATGTCTTTAATAACTTTTCTGGGCCGGGCAGTTTCGATCCCTTAGAAGCCTATGGAGGAGTGATCCAGCTCTCAGATTTAATGAAAAATATCTTAATTTGTGTTCCGAAGATGAACGAAAGTCTTACGGGGAACAACATGAGGGCGAGTAATTACTGACAGAGTTTTCATTTTTGGGGTGAACTATCCTTTTAAGTTTCGTTGCAAGCTGTTCACACTGGCGATACAAAAGTGATTAACACATCCTTACATATAGCGCCTTAATAATCCAAAGAACCCTTTTCCATTAGTGGTTCTTTGGATGTTAAAGGTTCTTCATGAAACCTTTATTTTTAAAAGTGTGTCTTCCTTTAACCCCCGCAGCTCTTCCTAACCGGACCGCCACGTCCCGTGTTGAGTGTTTTATCTCCAGCATACAGATGCATCTGTGTTGTTTAAGGCTAGATTGATAAAACCTTCTCTCACGAAACATCTGCACAGCGGCGCTATTATCGAGCAGAAATGGGATCCGTATTGAGCGGCTCTGTTCTTTCAGATTCATTTATCCCAGGCTAAAGGTCAGCACTTTCTTTCAGATGCTCAGCTTTGGCGTCTGTGAATAAATGTTGCTCACGCTATAATACTTCTGAACGTTGAGCTCTCAGAAGTCAAACTTCATCACGCGGCGTGCATGAGATAAAGCGCTATTCTGAGCTCGGGTGGAAGGTCTTTAATATGAGGACGTGGGTTTGAAGACGCTCGATGCGCTGCATTACGACCGACCCGAACACGAGGCCGTACGGTCACTTCTGAGAGGGAAAACAACATCCACAGTAGCCTTGAAAGATGAATGCGCTCTGTTTGAAAAGGAAACAGCTTTTTATTTCATCCTCGTCTCCAGTTTGGGGTCTGATATAGTATTACCAGTCACGCTGTCTTTCCGTTTGAGAACCGTCTGTAAACCAATTTGACCTGTGAACTTTTATAATGATTTCCCTCCACAAAATGATGCCACATAAGGGAAAAAAATGCTTTGGTAAATCATAATTATGACATAAAAATCTAAATTTAGTCACAAATGTCAACATTTTGACGTATAATTATGAGATTAAAAAGTGGAAATTATGAATTTGAATTATGAGATGAGTTTTATCTCATAATTATGATTTAGTATGTCACTTTTTAAGTCATGATTTTGACTTTTAATCTCTAAAATATGACTAGTATTTTATAATTTTGACTTTTTATTTCATAATTATGAGATACCAAAGCATGATTTTTTCCCTTATGTGGCGGATATGGGCTTCCATGATGTTTTTCAGCCATTTTTCTCCTAAACGGCTCAAAAAGAAACGCTTATATTTTCTAGAAGGTGAATTTTATTTAATTATTGTAAATAAAAAGGACCATTTTTCTATCCCAGCTAACAAAAATATGTTCTAATAACATTTTTCCCATTCATTTGTGTGAAAGTCATTTCTGAATGTCCTCAGAAAGATCAAAAATGTTTCTTTTTTTAAAAATGTTTTGAAAACGTTAACATAATGGGAATGTTTTAGTATAATCATAAACACAGTCTGTTATATCTTAAGTGAACGTAAACCGTCGAGAGAGGGAAAACGCACGCGTCACTCACTATCTTGGATCCGTGCAGCTCTTAAAGTGACAGCAGCCTAATAAACTTACTGTCTGTTTTAATGTTAATTTTTAATGTTCTTTACGTTTAAAAAATGTTAGACCAAATTAAGTCCAATTACAACGTTTCCGACCTTCCATAAACAATGCATAAATAATGTTTTTGTGAACATTTTGAGAACACTATTTGAACAAACATTCTATTAATGATACTGGAATAACATTAATAGTGCACTAACATTAATAGAGTACTAACATTAATAGTGCACTAACATTAATAGAGTACTAACATTAATAGAGTACTAACATTAATAGTGCACTAACATTAATAGTGCACTAACATTAATAGAGTACTAAAATTAATAGAGTACTATCATTAATAGTGTAATGACATTAAGTGTACTAACATTAATAGTGTACTAACATTAATAGTGTACTAACATTAATAGTGCACTAACATTAATAGAGTACTAACATTAATAGAGTACTAACATTAATAGAGTACTAACATTAATAGAGTACTAAAATTAATAGAGTACTATCATTAATAGTGTAATGACATTAAGTGTACTAACATTAATAGTGTACTAACATTAATAGAGTACTAACATTAATAGAGTACTAACATTAATAGTGCACTAACATTAATAGAGTACTAACATTAATAGAGTACTACCATTAATAGAGTACTACCATTAATAGAGTACTAACATTAATAGAGTACTAAAATGAATAGAGTACTATCATTAATAGTGTAATGACATTAAGTGTACTAACATTAATAGTGTACTAACATTAATAGTGTACTAACATTAATAGAGTACTAACATTCTAACATTAATATAGAGTACTAACATTAATAGTGCACTAACATTAATAGAGTACTAACATTAATAGTGTACTAACATTAATAGTGCACTAACATTAATAGAGTACTAACATTAATAGAGTACTAACATTAATAGAGTACTAACATTAATAGAGTACTAACATTAATAGAGTACTAAAATTAATAGAGTACTATCATTAATAGTGTAATGACATTAAGTGTACTAACATTAATAGTGTACTAACATTAATAGTGTACTAACATTAATAGAGTACTAACATTCTAACATTAATATAGAGTACTAACATTAATAGTGCACTAACATTAATAGAGTACTAACATTAATAGAGTACTAACATTAATAGAGTACTACCATTAATAGAGTACTAACATTAATAGAGTACTAACATTATTAATAGAGTACTAACATTAATAGAGTACTAACATTAATAGAGTACTAAAATTAATAGAGTACTATCATTAATAGTGTAATGACATTAAGTGTACTAACATTAATAGTGTACTAACATTAATAGTGTACTAACATTAATAGAGTACTAACATTCTAACATTAATATAGAGTACTAACATTAATAGAGTACTAACATTAATAGTGTACTAACATTAATAGAGTACTAACATTAATAGAGTACTACCATTAATAGAGTACTAACATTAATAGAGTACTAACATTATTAATAGAGTACTAACATTAATAGAGTACTAACATTAATAGAGTACTAACATTAATAGTGTACTAACATTAATAGAGTACTAACATTAATAGAGTACTACCATTAATAGAGTACTACCATTAATAGAGTACTAACATTAATAGAGTACTACCATTAATAGAGTACTACCATTAATAGAGTACTACCATTAATAGAGTACTAACATTAATAGAGTACTAACATTCTAACATTAATATAGAGTACTAACATTAATAGTGCACTAACATTAATAGAGTACTAACATTAATAGTGTACTAACATTAATAGTGTACTAACATTAATAGAGTACTAACATTAATAGAGTACTACCATTAATAGAGTACTACCATTAATAGAGTACTAACATTAATAGAGTACTAACATTATTAATAGTGCACTAACATTAATAGAGTACTAACATTAATAGTGTACTAACATTAATAGAGTACTACCATTAATAGAGTACTAACATTAATAGAGTACTAACATTATTAATAGAGTACTAACATTAATAGTGTACTAACATTAATAGTGCACTAACATTAATAGTGCACTAACATTAATAGAGTACTAACATTAATAGAGTACTACCATTAATAGAGTACTACCATTAATAGTGTACTACCATTAATAGTGTACTAACATTAATAGAGTACTAACATTAATAGTGCACTAACATTAATAGTGCACTAACATTAATAGAGTACTAACATTAATAGAGTACTACCATTAATAGAGTACTAACATTAATAGTGTACTACCATTAATAGAGTACTAACATTAATAGAGTACTAACATTAATAGAGTACTAACATTAATAGAGTACTAACATTAATAGAGTACTAACATTAATAGAGTACTAATAGAGTACTAACATTAATAGAGTACTAACATTAATAGAGTACTAGAGTACTAACATTAATAGAGTACTAGAGTACTAACATTAATAGAGTACTAGAGTACTAACATTAATAGAGTACTAGAGTACTAACATTAATAGAGTACTAGAGTACTAACATTAATAGTGTACTAACATTAATAGAGTACTAACATTAATAGTGCACTAACATTAATAGAGTACTAACATTAATAGAGTACTAACATTAATAGAGTACTAACATTAATAGAGTACTAACATTAATAGAGTACTAATAGAGTACTAACATTAATAGAGTACTAACATTTATAGAGTACTAATAGAGTACTTACATTAAAGTACTAACATTAATAGAGTACTAACATTAATAGTGCACTAACATTAATAGAGTACTAACATTAATAGAGTACTAACATTAATAGTGTACTAACATTAATAGTGTACTAACATTAATAGAGTACTAACATTAATAGAGTACTAACATTAATAGAGTACTAACATTAATAGAGTACTAACATTAATAGAGTACTAACATTAATAGAGTACTAACATTAATAGAGTACTAACATTAATAGAGTACTAACATTAATAGAGTACTAAGATTAATAGAGTACTAACATTAATTGTGTACTAACATACTTAATGTTACATAATTTTGAGAGGACCTTGCCAGAACATTCCCTGTTAGATGGGATTAAGGTGTTTTAAATATAATAAAATAAAATGTATATTTATATATAGATAAATATTGGTCCCCCCAATTTTCAAGATGTTTATGGCCTTCCATGAAACACAAAAACAGAATTTCTGAAGAATCTTCAGCATAAGTCGTACGAAATGTATTTATATGTTGATAAATCCAGCATAAAGCATGCATGAATCAGTCCAGGCTGGGTTATGCATCTAGACCAGCACTATACCAGCTATAACCAGTATAAACCAACATGTATGCAAGCTGGTGGACCAACATCATGATGTTCTCAAGCTAAACTGAGCTGCAAACCAGCAATCAAATCATGCCTTGTGCTGTTATAAACTCTCATTGTGGGAAGGGCAGTCTTCAGAATCTTCTTTTGTGAGTAATTGATGATTTGGTGAGCGATTCCAGTCATATAAAGCATGATCTGTATTGAGGACAAAGCAGTCCAGTGTTAATTACTCCGAGCAGAACTGGGGCGATGCCGGAGAATGTCACAATCTGCATGTTTATGGTTGTTAAACTGGTCTTGGACTCCTCCGATGGGAAATCAGCAGACCTCTAATGGCACAGAGAAGCTGTTTCCCTGCACTGATGATCGCTGTATCCACACCGCCGTCATTTGTCCCAATGTCTTTATCATAGAGACACTAGAAAAAGATGAAATCGCAGCAACTAACGCCAATTAAAAGCAATGCACTCGTCAAACGGAGGCACTGGATTCCTCATGACGGATGCGTGCTGTTGCTAGGCTTCCTCGCTCTGATTTACCCCGGCTCTATAGATCATCATTTAATGTATGACAGGGTTAATGAGGTGCACATGTGTCGCACTCAAGTTTCTGTCTTGTTCCTTGTAATGATGATTTTATTGTTTATTGCAAGCTCTGGAATTAAACCATCGACTCTAACATTTACCAGCTTAATAAACGGGAAAATCAATGATGCAACTATCAAATATGGGACAAGTTCAAATTTTGCAGTGTCATAGTTCAGTTCAATAACTGTGTAAAGTTCATCTATTATTAAACGAGTTCAGTTCAGTGTCGTTATTCAGGTCAAGTTTTGTTCTCGTATGATGGTGTCAGTGCACGGAAATCAATAATATTACTGAATATTAAGTGTATTTTAAACCCCAGCCTGTTTTAAAGTCAGTGTTTACCATTAGCTTGAGTCATTAGGTGTTCAGACTAAAGCCTGTGTGTGTGCAGCTGCTTTTAAAGATAAAGACCACACACTGATTTGAGGAGTTTTACCTGCCGTTTTGACTGAGACTCGTGCTGACAGATATTAATGAGCTGCAGCACATAATTAAGGTTATAAATAAGGTGTGATTGTCAGAGAGCATGAGCTGACTGTCGATCTGTCCGTCTGAAACACACATGAACGCAGATATTAGATCCGTAACGCTTCACAATACACTCATTTGTTAACTTTAGTTAACGCATACGGAAGCGTATTGCATTCACTTGAGGAAAAAAAATCTACTCTGTTTTTCTGAATTAACGAGTTAATTATCTCAGAATTACGAGATAATTTTTCATGGAAAAAAAGTTTTTGCACTGTTTTTCTGAATTAACGAGTTAATTATCTCAGAATTACGAGATAATTTTTCATGGAAAAAAAGTTTTTGCTCTGTTTTTCTGAATTAACGAGTTAATTATCTCAGAATTACGAGATCATTTTTCATGGGAAAAAATTTTTTGCTCTGTTTTTATGAATTAACAAGTTAATTATCTCAGAATTACGAGAATTTTTCTTGGAAAAAAGTTTTTGCTCTGTTTTTCTGAATTAACGAGTTAATTATCTCAGAATTACTAGAGAATTTTTCTTGGAAAAAAAGTTTTTGCTCTGTTTTTCTGAATTAATGACTTAATTATCTCAAAATTATGAGTAACTCATTAATTCATAAAAACAGAGTGAAAAAAATGTTTTTCATGAAAAAATATCTCGTAATTCTGAGATAATTAACTCGTTAATTCAGAAAAACAGAGTAGATTTTTTTTCCTCAAGTGTGTATGCAATACGCTTCCGTAAATGCATTAGCTGACATTAATCAATGTTTATTCTTCCTTGTCAATGTTAGTTAATAAAAATGCAATCGGCCATTGTTTATTTCCCCTTTAATTTTATAAATTTGCAAATAAAACAGATTATTGCAGTAGGTTTTACAAGAAAATACTATTTCAGTTTTTTACTTAAAAACTTTTTTTAGTTCAATGTGTTACTACCGTTTCTTTGTAATTATTTGTAAAATTTACTAGCAATTTCTGAGTGAAAATAGTTTCTGCAGCACTTTTGATTTAAAAAATGTATTAGTAAATGTTGTTAACTTGAACTAAAAATGAACAATACTTATACCGCATTTAAAGTTAGTTACACAGAAAAAAAATATGTTTTTCCTCAGTATTTTTGTCTTGTTTTCCAGTGCAAATATAAAAAAAATCTTAATTATATATTTACTAGAGCAAAATGACTGAAGATATTAAGTCTTTTTTTATTGAAAAATGACTGATTTTCCTTAAAACAAGTATAAATATCTGCCAATGTGGTCAGGAAACTAAACTAAATTAAAAAAGAAAACAAAATAAGTTTTTAATAACACTTTATTTTGATGATTTTTAAATCAAGACTTAATATCTTCAGACATTTTGCTTTTCTGTATCTTGATTTAAGAATGTTTAGTTATTTGTACTGGAAAGCAAGACTGTTGGATGTATTATTTATTTAAATTAAAAATGTTTTTTAGCTATTTATTTTAATCAAATTCATTTATGTTAATCTTTTGTATTTTATTCAAACGTTTTATGTATTTATTTAAATATAATTATTTTAATTTATTCAAATGTATTATTTTATTAGTTTTTTTTGATCTGATTTATTTTTCAATTCTAATAAAATGTATTTATTCATTTAGAAAGTTACTTTAATCCTCTTATTGTATTGATTATTTGATGTATTTTTGAGTTGTTTTACACCCCTGAACCCCAGTTTCACGAGCCCTGTCTTGTGCGAGGCTTTATCCCGATATTTTGATCCTCAGAACGGAGAAGGATGAGGAGATGTATAATGGAAATGTGTTCCTCCAGCTGACCTGCTCTAATGAACATTCACATCAGAGACGGGGAGATGAATCTTTGCCCACAGAGGATGTAAATAATGAAAGCGACCCTCCTGCAGTATGTTCCGGGAGCAGGTGTGTGTGTGTGTGTGTGTGTGTGTGTGTGTGTGTGTGTGTGTGTGTGTGTGTGTGTGTGAGTGAGTGAGTGTGTGTGTGTGTCCCGGTGGGGACTTAAACCTGAATGCACGTGTCACTGTGGGCCTAAATTGAGGTACACAAGCTTATAAATCATATAGAATGAGGTTTTTTTATAAATATAAAACTGCAGAAAGTTTTGCATGATGGGTAGGTTTAGGGGTCGGGTTAGTGTGTGTGTGTGTGATGGGTAGGTTTAGGGGTCGGGTTAGTGTGTGTGTGTGTGTGTGTGTGTGATGGGTAGGTTTAGGGGTCGGGTTAGTGTGTGTGTGTGTGTGTGTGTGTGTGTGTGTTTAGGGTCGTGGTCTGGTCATCATGGCAGCCGCTGGCACACACACCGAGACCGCCGCCGATGATAACAGATGTCCCCTCACCATGGCAGGACGGGCGACAGAATGACCCTTCACCACAGGACTCCTGCAGACGCGGGGAGCGAGCGCATGTGCCTCTCACTCAGCTCGTTTCCACTTGTACTTGAAACACAAGTGTGTGTTCGTGTCTGTTTGGTGTGTTATGGTGACATCATGTTTATATGTCTTTTTGAATACTCGATTCTGATTGGCTGGAAGGTGTGCAATAAAACCGTTTAATGTGCAGCAGAGCTGTTGAATAATATAAAATAGCACTATTAACCACTAAGTAGATTCATGATACGTGTCAAGTGTCAAATATTTCCAGTATGCAGCGATTTCATCAACTTACAGGCGAATGTGAAATGAATGCAGAGCTATTGGTTGCTCCGTTACTTCCGCTAATGCATGTTTGAGACGACAATCTGTTAAAGATTCTCCTTATGTGCGTGATGCAACCAGATTTCATAATTGGTTAAGATTTAAAATCTCCTCAGCCGGGCTCAGACTACAGGAGTTTTTAAACTTACCAATTATAAAATCTGGTTGCATCACGCACATAAGGAGAATCTTTACAGATTGTCTTGTCTCAAATCTCAAACATACACTCAGCGCCTAAAACTAGCTTTTTGCCAGACCTGCCAATGGCCGGTGACTTAAAGGGTTAGTTCACCCAAAAATGAAAATGATGTCATTAATGACTCTCCCTCGTGTCGCTCCAAGCCCGTCAGACCTCCGTTCATCTTCAGAACACAGTTTAAGATATTTTAGATTTAGTCCGAGAGCTTTCTGTCCCTCCATTGTAAATGTGTGTACGGTATACTGTCCTTGTCCAGAAAGGAAATAAAGACATCATCAAAGTAGTCCATGTGACATCAGTGGGTTAGTTAGAGTGTGTTGAAGCATCGAAAATACATTTTGCTCCAAAAATAAGAAAAACTAGGACTTTATTCAGCATTGTATTGTGTTCCGGTTCTGTTGTGGATCCGCGTTCAGTGCCGCCGCTGACGTGTGTCTGGTGTGTGTGTGTGTGTGTGTGTGTGTGTATTCTGGTTCTGTTGTGGATCCGCGTTCAGTGCCGCTGCTGACGTGTGTCTGGTGTGTGTGTGTGTGTGTGTGTGTGTGTGTGTGTGTATTCTGGTTCTGTTGTGGATCCGCGTTCAGTGCTGCTGCTGACGTGTGTCTGGTGTGTGTGTGTGTGTGTGTGTGTGTGTATTCTGGTTCTGTTGTGGATCCGCGTTCAGTGCCGCTGCTGACGTGTGTCTGGTGTGTGTGTGTGTGTGTGTGTGTGTATTCTGGTTCTGTTGTGGATCCGCGTTCAGTGCCGCTGCTGACGTGTGTCTGGTGTGTGTGTGTGTGTGTCTGGTGTGTGTGTGTGTCTGGTTCGGCCGTGTATTCGGGTTCAAATAAATATGGCTGGGCAAAAAAATGCAAGTCTTCCTCTGTCTCGAAATCCTTAGACATGTTTGTGAAGATTGTGTTGTTTCCAGTGTGCGTCTCCCTCAGACTGTAAACGAAGCTCGGGCGCACCAGACACACACACACACACACACACACACACACACACCAGACACACGTCAGCAGCGTCTTACGTCAGCAGCGGCACTGAACGCGGATCCACAACAGAACCAGAATACACACACACACACACACACACACACCAGACACACGTCAGCGGCGGCACTGAACGCGGATCCACAACAGAACCGGAACACACACACACACACACACACACACACCAGACACACGTCAGCAGCGTCTTACGTCAGCAGCGGCACTGAACGCGGATCCACAACAGAACCCGAATACACACACACACACACACACACACACACACACACCAGACACACGTCAGCAGCGGCACTGAACGCGGATCCACAACAGAACCCGAATACACACACACACACACACACACACACACACACACACACACACACACACCAGACACACGTCAGCAGCGGCATTGAACGCGGATCCACAACAGAACCGGAACACAATACAATGCTGAATAAAGTCCTAGTTTTTCTTATTTTGGGACCAAAATGTATTTCCGATGCTTCAACACACTCTAACTAACCCACTGATGTCACATGGACTACTTTGATGATGTCTTTATTTCCTTTCTGGACAAGGACAGTATACCGTACACACATTTACAATGGAGGGACAGAAAGCTCTCGGACTAAATCTAAAATATCTTAAACTGTGTTCTGAAGATGAACGGAGGTCTGACGGGCTTGAGCGACACGAGGGAGAGGCATTAATGACATCATTTTCATTTTTGGGTGAACTAACCCTTTAAACTTTACCGAGAAAATTTAAAACAACAAAAACACGAATCTCTGAAGATGATGACGTCATGAACATGAGTATTATGTGTTCAGTCAATATTGTTTCATTGCCATTGAATGGCCAGGCAGCAGAACACAGCGTTTTTAGTCGTTTTCGTGTATCATTGAGAGTGAGGATCGTTTTGACAATGGTGTCATCTGTACGCGGAAAACTCAAAGGGAAAAACTTCTCAGTTTTAAGCATATCGTTATAGTGTAAACGTACACTAAGGCGTTAGTACACTAACACTACATTAATCCCGAAACATTTGAAAATGTCATTTTCGTTTAAAAACTCTCTGTCCACACTGGCGTTTCCCGACGTTTCAGTGTGGACGAGAAACTTTTGGAAAACACCTGAAAACTCTAAATTCACCTTTACCACGCATGCTTAAAACCTCACTGAGATGATACAGACGGAAAAATAAATAGTAAAGTTATTCTGAGAGGAAAATTTTATTTATCTAAATATCTCAGCATTCACTGATCGTCCGGATCGCTCTCACTCACCATTAGCCTTTTTGTTTGGTGTAAAACGCGCCAGATTTCATGTTTGCCGCAGGACAGCAAACTATGTGAGTTTTCTGTCATCTTTGCAGGACTGTGATATGAAAAGTGCAAAGTAACATATTTTAGCAACAGTGTGAAAGTGAAAAGCACACAACAGGGCCAATACTGGAATAAACATGAATATCTATGGGTTTATTATGAGTCACATGACTAAATTTACGTCATCGTTTTTAAATACCTACACACTACAACACAAAAACGGCGTTTTCACTTTGGAAATGGATCCACTTTGGAGAGCGTTTTCAAAAAGCTTCATTTTCATTAATAAAAACGCCAAAACAGAGAGAAAAAGATGCTTTTCAAGCGAAACTGTATTAGTGTGGACAAGACCAAGATATGATACTATCCCTTTAGAAAGTATAGGCATAGAGTTGGAAGACAATGAAGCTTCACATGTTTGAAAGGCTCAAGTGCCCCTCGGATCCTGAATGAAGCACAGAAAGACCTTTCTGCTATTTTACCAGAAGAATTTAGCTTTTCGTTCCCATTTGATTCATTATGTCTCCTCAACAACCTCCACAGGCTTCATGTGATGTCAGGACCACTGAGGACAAACCTACATTCGTCTCCTTGAGAGTCCCGCGCCGGCTGAGTGTGATCGGGAAGGACGTTTGCACCTTCAGGGTCCACTAGCTCTGCGTCTCACCGAACACCATTGACAAGCCACATATGAGCTTCTGGGGTTTTGGGACATCGCCTTCCTTATAATTACCTCTGTGCACATGCAAAGAACACAGTTATAGGAGAAGAAGTGGTCAGAGACTTTGACTGATGAAGCTGTTCAGTTGCAATGAGATCAGGCTCAGTTCCAGAATCACATGCTTCTGAAGTTAGTGAGGGTGTTCTAGTGGGTTTTGGGACATATATGTTGATTGGATGGTTGTGGTTTGCTATTGGTGGATCTCGTGTGATTGACAGGTTGCCCCGCCCTCGTCATCAGAGAAGAGAAGTTATTCTGATTCAAGTTACAAGGCACGTGAATTTAAAAAATAATGATGTGATTGTGCACAGATGAATCATTTATAATATTCACTGCGATATTCTACACTGTAAAAAACCCCCGTAAATTTACAGGTAACGGCCTGTTTTTTTTTACAGAAATTTGCCGTTTTGTCATTATACAGCGAATTCCTGTTATTTTACAGATATTTGCTGTAATTTAAAGGTCCACTATTAAATTTACAGGTAATTGCTTGTATTTTAGTTTTACATCAATTTTACGTTTTTTTAAAGGAAATTGTCTGTATTTTTACAGGGTTATGTGTAATTTTACATAAAATATTCGTAATATTTTACAGATTTTTTCTGTTAAATTAGAAAACACAGAAAAGAAGGTATAACTGCAGAAATCAGCAGTCATTTAACATGTTTTCCTTGAAGATCATTAAGCATCTGGGTGTTAAAGTGAGTTTTAAGGTTAAATAATAGTATTTCCGTACTATATACGGTAAAAACTGTGATAGATCTAATGGTACATTTAATGTAATTTTACTGTAAAATACATTTAAATTTACAGTTTTTGAAAGTGAAAAAGAACAACTCGTTTAATTTACAGTGAAAAAACGTAAATTGACATTCCCACAATTCTCTGCGTGACACTTAACATTTGATGTGTTTTTGTTGAAAAAACTATGTTTCTTCATAGTTTTCTTAGTTGTTTTTAATCAGTTATGTATATTAGGGTTTTATGTTACATTTAATGTTGTTAAACTAATGTTTATTGCATTTTTAAAATTTCATGTGTCACCATGATGGTGTTTAATGTTTGTGCGAATGACACTGTGCAGTTTCTATATATTAGTATTAACTCTCTTGTGGAAGAGCTGCTTGTAATGAGCTTTGAATGATCATGTGACTCATCACCACTGTGGTTGTTGGTTGTCAGTGTATTACAATGGTACAAAACCGAAATTAATACTTCAATAGGTCAGTAAATTAACATTATATCAGATAATGAAAGATAATTTTGTGTAGAATAACAGTAATAAACCATAATTATAGGATAAGAAATTACCATTTTTTTTTACAGTTTTTTTTACAGTTTTTTTTCCTGACAGTATTTTTCCGTTTTTTAACAGACATTTTCTGGCGCCCCTGCTGCCAGAAAATTACCGTTTTTTTACGTTTTTTTTTTTACAGTGTATTAAAAAAAGAATTCTCCATTTTGATTTCATGGTGACTTTAAAGCTTTAAGAAAAACACAAGAACTGATGTATTTTGCTTGTGTTCAACACAGACCTTATTTCAGCCGTTTAACCAAAAACCCAGTAAAAAACCCATTGACTTCAAGACGATGGATATTAAAGCGCTAAAATGCAACTTGTATATAGGTTTTTTTAAGCTGCTTTACAGCATGATTGAATTCTGCTTGCATCACTGATCACAATTTTTCTGTTTATTACTGTAAAGGCCCGTTCACAATAACAAATAATAACGATAACAATATTATATCGTTCTGTTTATTATAAGCGCACTGCAGTTTTGTCTCTGCCGCTTTAAATGCTCGAGCTCTTTAAAGCAGAGTGGATTCTGATTGGCTGTCAGTGTTTTTATTGTTCAGCCGTTAAATATGTTTTTCGACGGCTCTGATCAGGGAAAAAAATGGTTCTGAAAGTGATTCCAACTATATCGTTTCTTTGTGCCGTTATTGTTAAAGTTGTGGTGTGAACTGCTATTCTTTTATATTTAGAATGATTTTTAGATTTATGTCTTTATCGTTATAATTATCGTCATTGGTGTGAATGGATGCTGCTTTAAACAGTCTATTGTATAAAGGTTACTTACTTGACTTTTTGGTCTTCCTGACATCTTTTCTCAGAATTGTGAGATATAAATTTGCAATTGCGAGTTATTAAAGGAACACTCCGTGCTATAAGTCTGTTTGACGCACCCACCGCTAGCCTAGCTTAGCACAAAGACTGGATGTAAATGGTTGCAGCTAGCATACTAATCCAAATAAGTGACAAAATAACGCAAACATTTTCCTATTTACATGTTGTGATTTGTATAGTCACAGAGTGTACAAAAAACTAAGTCACATTAGACACAGACATATTTTAACCGTATAAATACTGGGAACTATATTCTCTGAAGGCGAAGCACTGCTACTTGGGCGGAGTGATAACCGCAGCACCTGAGACGCGCCGTGGTGAGGAGCAGAGAGCGAGTCTCAGGTGCTGCGGTTATCACTCCGCCCAAGTAGCAGTGCTTCTATAAAATTCTCCTTTAGCAGAGCGAAAGAAAAAATTGAGACAGAATAATTGGTTGTTTAGCCTATTGCAAAGAAAAATATGTCTTGTCTCGTTTTCCAGTAGGCCTACAAATAGCCTATCTGAGAAAGAAAATAATTGTTTGCAGTGTTCAGAATCGGTGGCTGACTGCTCTGCTGTCATAGACTTTTGTGTGAGTAAGACTTTTCTAAGCAATGGCTACACTCACATTAGGCCTCGTTTGAGTGTCAGTCAACATCGCAGGCTTTCAGACTCGATCAATGACACAATTGATAATCGCGGTGACAATTTACCTCCATCGATTTATATGCAACGCCAATTTAGGAAGTTATCGATCAGACGGGCCACCGATAAGACGATCTTTCCAACCTTTTCTCCATTGTTCAACCATTGTACACACTGTCACACACACACACAGCGCGAGATAATCAGGCTCTCCAGCGCTTGAGTCTCGCGATCTGATTGGAGTGTGTGATGGCTGCTATATTTAGGACCCTCTTCCCGCTAATTGGAGGTGAGGAATGCAAGTGTGTGTCAATGTTCGTGAGGGGAGGTGAGATTGTAGACACTCTTTTCCTTCTTGCGTTTTCTTTTTACACCTTCCTTGCATCCCATTAACGTGTTGAGGAGATTAGTTTCTTGAGTTGAGGAAAGCAAGCGGTCGCGTGGAGAGTTGCTCGCGCTAATACAACAAACCTCGTTTCCGTCTGTGTGAAGCCCCGAGTGTGTTGATATAAGGACAAGATTGACAAACACACGAGTTGAAACGTTGAAGTTAAAGCCTTGAACGTCATCTTTAGTGAATCTGCTGGTTGATCTGCTCACGTTTGGCCAGAGAAGAAACACTGCAAAACAATTCTTCCTCAGTATTTTTGTGTTGTTTTATATCTAAACATTCAAAAATCATGATACATTTACTTGAGAAACAAAATTACTTGTTTTTTTCTAAATAAAAAATCTGCAAAATTAAGGGAGTTCATGCTTAAAACAACAAATATCTGCAAATGGGGACATAAAAATAATCTTGTTTTCCTATTGAATTGTTTTTTTCTTATCCCATTGGCAGATATTTGTTATTTTTTTAAGCATAAACTCTTAATTTTTATACTCTTTTCAGAAAGACTGCAGTGTAGAATAATTGACATGAAATTTTTTTTTTACACTCTTAAAGTCCCCATGAAATCAAAACTGTTACTTTTAGTATAAATATGTTAGCCTCGCTGTTATGTATAAGCTGGTGTGCTCCAAAACAATGACACAATTCGCATTAAGAACAGCGTTCAAAACTTTGTCTCTCACTTCACCAATATGGATAAATGATTTTGATGACATCACTCTGCACTTCCGCTTCTCATCAGATTTTCTATCCAATCAAATGCTCTCTAGAATCTGAAGCTCCGCCCCCTACATTATAAACAGACGCTGAAACTCACTTGTTCACACATTTACTGGTTTCTACATGGTGAATGGCACATAGTGCACTATATAGGGGATAGGGAACGATTCGGTGTAAATATGCTTTCCATTGTGGCGAATAAAGTCTGGTTTCACGTTAGTGTCACCGCAGATCCGCTCCAGAGACACGACACACAGAGCGGATCATGTGATCGAGTCGCCGCAGACCAGAAATCATATCAGATCCACTCAATTCTGCACAGAAAGCTGTATTTTAAAGCGATATGGAGGAGTTTAGGAGGAGAAACAGTTAGAGATTAGGAGGAAACTGCGGCTTTATCGAGCTCAACGGCTCTGGCCGAGTTGTGATATAAACAAAACGCTATTGGCTATTTTTAAAAAGGGGAGGAGCTACTCGATATGCCCCGCCCTGTTTTTCTGTTTCAGTGGACATTACATCAACACACTGTATAATGCTACAAGTTTCAAGGCACTTCAGTGGGACTTTAAAAATTAAGATTGCAAAAGGGTTTTTTCGTCACAGTGATGTCATAGAAAAACAATCTGTAGAAGAACCTTTCAGTGATCATTTCTTAAAACAACCATTTTTTCTTAGTGTGAAGAACATTTAAAAAAGCGAAAGAACCTTTTTACACTATAAATTACTTTAGTGGGTTCATGAATGGTTTTTCATGGAACCATCGATACCAATAAAGAACCTTTATTATTAAAAATTAAGTATAATGTGTCTCATGTTGAACGTTGTGTAGCGCGAGTCGCATTCAACACAGTCAGCCAATATACGAGTGATTAAAGAATAGATTAGTATAACTCTTTATTGTATTTCTTTAATTACTTTTAAATTTTTTAAGGGTTTAAAGTTAAAGTTTGACAGAATTTTGTCACCATAAAATATTTTAACTTTCTCTCTGCTGAACATCTGTATAGATAAATAAAAAAACAAAAGCTCATAGGAAAAAGCATACATTGACAACAAAATAATCAGTTATTAATATTTCATTGGTTCTCTCTTGTGTTCATAATTTCTTTGTATGACAGCTTTGATAAAAATGACGTCGGCATGTTTCATTGAATTATTATTATTATTACGACTCCAAGCACAACTACGCAATAATCTTTAACACATTTTGAATAAAATCTGAATAAAGGGGTGAAGATGTGAATTGTGCCGGACATCACTTTTGCCCACTACTGTATACTGTCATGTCAGTCATATGATGTTTTGTGTGCGAACAGAAGGAAGCTGAGGCCTTTATACACTAATTTTCACGGATCTCATTAGTGGTCACATGACACACGAGGACCAATGGCGTCAGTGTATAAGGGTATGTTTACACGACAACGATATGCTTAAAACGGAGAAGTTTTTCCTTTGAGTTTTCCTCGTACAGTCGACACCATTGTCAAAACAATCCCATTCACACAGATCCGCGAAAATGACTAAAAACGCTCTGTTCTGCTGCCCGGTCACTAGATGGCGATGAAACACTACAGACTGAACACTTAATACGCATGTGCGTGACGTCATCATCTTCACGTTTTTGACTCAACACGTAATACACTCAAAAAAATGAACGAGGAAAGTTGTGCACTTTACATAATATATTTATATTTAGTTTACTTATAATAATTGTGTTTTTTGACTTGAAATGTTTTTTTCTATTAAGGTCCACGTAATTATATCTCAACTTAACAGTACAAAATCCTAACGCGTTGCCTAAACACAAACTATTTATGTTAAGTAAAAAAATTCTTACATCCAGAGGGTGGCAGTATAGTGCCATTTTGCCTGAACTTAATTTGATTGTGTTCAATCTGCTTAAATATGTCACATTTCAGTTTACTTAATCCGCTTGTGTTGGATTACATGATTGATTTGTGTTGCATTAACTGAAACTGGGCGGTGCTTGTTAGTTCCCAGCATGCTTTGCATATGGTTGAATTAAGAGAGAATAAATGTTAAAATGAAGTGTTATTTTATGTTTTTTTAAGAAAATGAGAAAAGGTGAAGACTTGATAGTGCTTAATTGTGTTTAATGTTCAATTACATTGCAATTATTAGTACCATTTAAATTACAGTGGTTACCATAGTGGAGAAGAGTGGAGCATTTGGTTAGCGTGAAAACTGATTCAGCAATAGTCACAGCAAATGCTTAGCTTGATGATGCATGTAAATCTTATGATATAAGATGTTAAAAGGCGCTATTGGTAGCCAATAGTTGGCTATAGTCTTGAAATGTATTAATGGATACTAAAATAAATTATATTGCATTGGATGAATGAATATATGAATTTGAATACCTGAATCAAATCAGGGAGCCTTTTTAAATTCGCTGACAATAATAAATTAAGCTGTGCCCAACCATAGTAAATAAGTTGAATCAACCTTAATACATTAAGTTGACCCAACGTAAGTACATTAAATTGGAATAACATAATTGCATAATGCTGAAATAAAGCAAGTTAATCCTGTGGAAAACCTTTCCATGATTTTTTTATGTTCATTCAAAGAGTTATTAAAACAACGTTTTTGTTGTTTTACACGGAGGAGACCGTTTTCAAAAGTTTGCGTTTTCAGGCACCCAAAACGCCGTCGTCGTGTAAATGAACGGCATAAAAAGTTTTACGTTTTTAGTCGTGTGAAACAGCCCCTCAGGCCACATTTTTAATTTAAATTTGACTGAAGTGTGAATGAGACACAAGCTGCTCCTCGATTAAATTACTTTTGTGTTGTTTAACTTTAAATAACTGACGGTCACTCTCCGTGTGAGAGCTTGTTATTTAAAGCGAGAGCTTCACGCTGATCCTGTTCTCGTCGTCTTCAACTAAGTTGCAATTGCTGGCTGACTTTATTGAGAGCTGAAGAGGGTTTAGACTTGACAAGCATTGGCCATGCGAGGCAGTTAATCAGCGAGCCGGAGAGTCGTGGCAGTAATTGCAGGCGGCAGTGATTGCAGGCGGCAGTGATTGTGGCAGGTAGAGGTCCGTTCACCTCTCACAAGAGTTTCTACAGGTCATGCATAACACATTTGATCTGTGAATTTACCTTTTCATGCAGGTTAAAAAAATATAAATTCTTGTTTTGTGAAAAATCATCAAGATGAAGTGAGTTTGTGCTTAGAACAAGTAAAAAAATGTCTGCCAGTGGAGTCAGAAAAATAAACTTTTTTCCCTCTTTGAATTAAGATTATTTTTTCTGCTACACTGGAAGATATTTTTACTTCTTTTAAGCATAAACTCACTTCATTTTGACGTTTTTTCTTAATAATCTTCAGTCATTTTGCTTCTCAAGTAAAAATATCTTCCAGTGGAGCAGGAAAAATAATCTTAATTCAAAGAGGGAAACAAGTTTATTTTTCTGACTCCACTGGCAGATATTTTTTAAACTAAGATATTTTATAGATTTTTACAGATATTTGTACTTCTTTTAAGCATAAACTCACTTCATTTTGATGATTTTTCTTAATAATCTTCAGTCATTTTGCTTCTCAAGTAAAAATATCTTGATTTAAGAATGTTTAGATATTTGTAATTGAAAACAAGACAAAACTATTAAGTAAGAATATCATTTTTTGCATTGCAATAACCAGCCTGACCAGTGAAACCCATTTCAGTGGCCAATAAGATCATCAAACCACCAAAGGCTGGTTGTTATCAGCATGAATGTATTTTTATGTCACTTAAAACTCTTTCTAATTTGCTCTAAAGTTCTCGACGGTGAATTTGACTTTCTTTTAGATGCAGACTGATTGTATAAATATCACACAATCATGTTTGACGTTGAACTCGCTGTAGCGACATGTGCGATAGATGGCGCCCAGACTTACACCTTTATAAAAATAACCGTGCATCTGCCTCAAAAGGTGTAAATTAATGAAATGCGATTATGCCATCTGTGGTCCTTCTCTTGTCAGCGGCTCACACAGGAGTTTGGAGCCTGATGTACTGTATCTGCGCTCCTCTGAGGCGCTCGAAAGCCAAAACGCTGTGTTTGTGAGCGTTTGTAAATGCAGAGGTCGAGCGTGTGTCGTGTGTGTTAAAGTCACCATGAAATCAAAATAGACAATTCCTACTTTATATGGAATTTTGCATCTGCAGTATTTATTATGAATGATTTATCTGTGCACATCATTATTTTTTTAATTCATGTGCCTCATAATCTTGAATCAGAATAATTTCCTCTTGCAGCTTCTCTTCTGTGATGATGAGGGCGGGGCAACCTGTCACTCACATGAGATCCACCAATAGCAGACGGTCAAAGTTTTGGGCACTTTTAATCCATACAAGCAAAACGTTTAATGTAAAAAATAAATTCCTTAAAGCCTCCCTGTAGTCAATTTCATCCCTTAAAACTCATCTTTGATCACCAAAATTACATATTTAAAAGTTTTTTTCCTTGAAAAAAATGTCTTCATCTCTTAAAATATCTTGAATGTAACTCGACACCCTTGCCTCATTTAGTATTCGCGGTTCTATGAATATGCAAATGAGCCCCGCCTCCACTCACTCACTCAACTCAGAGATCCACTGGTTGACGATCACACGTTGATCTGATTGGTTACAAGGTCGTTTGTGACGTCAGAAACACCAGCGATTTCAAACCGTGTTTTTGAGACTCTTTGGTTCACTGCAGTTTTAAGCAGAAAATACTCAGCAATGCTGTCGACTTATGAACTTACACATGGTGTGTCTTAAAGCATATTAAAAACACCACATAGACATATTAACAACATTAAAAACAAAAATAAAAGCCTAAATGTAATCTGTTCATCATATAAAGCGATCAACTCTCTTGGACTTTGTAAAAATTTTGACTAAACCGCTATCCCTTCATCTCCTTGCCTGTAAAGGATAGATAGATAGATAGATAGATAGATAGATAGATAGATAGATAGATAGATAGATAGATAGATAGATAGATAGATAGATAGATAGATAGATAGATAGATAGATAGATAGATGGGTAGTTAGAAAGATAGATAGATGGGTAGATAGATAGATAGATAGATAGATAGATAGATAGATGGGTAGATAGATAGATAGATAGATAGATAGATAGATAGATAGATAGATAGATAGATAGATAGATAGATGGGTAGATGGATAGATGGATAGATGGATAGATGGATAGATGGATAGATAGATAGATAGATAGATAGATAGATAGATAGATAGATAGATAGATAGATAGATGTGATCAAACCCATAATATACACCGTATGAACTGCAGTGTGAATGAGACTGATGATATTGAATAACACAGTAAAGGCAGTAAGTGAACTCTATCCTCACAGTACCTGTGGATGTCTAGCAAAGCCTGTAGCTGTAATCATATTTGATTTCCTTGTTTATTTGAGTAATATTTCAATATTCACCCACATGATGACATTTCTGATCGTGCATCACTGTTTACAAGCACGAACTCGCGTTCTTTATGTGTGTTCGCAGAACCTTTTGAGCGCCGAATCGCTTCAACCAAAAAATCAAGCTGTTTTCAAGAGTGGTGCATGCGGGGAGTAATTACAGGCAGCTGTTGCTGAGGTGAAATTACATGTGTCTTCTTGACACGATCACTCGGCTGACAGCCGACGAGGGAGACAATTTGACGCCGTGTGTGTGTGTACATCTGCTTGAGCTTGAGATTAAGAAAGACTAACTTAAACCAGACTTAGGGTTTCAGGTTTCTCCTGCATTGCACGTCATCCCGGGATTCAATTCAGTTATTTGTATAGCGCTTTTCACAATACACATCATTTCAAGTTATATCACAGTTTAGAGTGATTTGTTATCAGAGGAAACTGCATTTCACAAATGTACATATACAAATCACAGTTAGCAAAAAATGTATTCATTTATACACTGTACTAATTTAATGCAGAAACAATGAGCTCACTGAAGTAATGAATACTTGTTTGTTAAAGGTGCTATATGTATTTTTTAGCGGCCTCTATCTGATGTTTCAGATTGCAACCAATTTTTACAAGAGCGCTCGTGCTCTTGTGCGTACTCGAACACAAGAGCGAGCACTCATGGTACCGGCCACACTGAGACTTTCAACACACCGGAGAAAGCATCACACAACATGCTGGAAACTCATGTAAACTCCCACTGCAACGTTACAATAATAGGCTACTTTTATCAGCTTGACGTTGAACTAATGCTCCATGCTCGTACCATGATAACGTTACATTGACTGCATTTAGCCGACATGTGGTGTCATAGCATAAGGCATTTCACTAACTATTCGTGTATCTTTCACAATCAGCAATGTCAACATAGGTGAATGTATAATGATAACGAAAACGGCTAGTGACTAGACTGAACAATTTCAGTGTAACAGTAAGATCGTAGGAAGTAACATTACTGTACTGAACGTGTCTGGAAATTATAAACAATATGATAGTAGTGGGATGAGTGACGTTAGACAGTAGATCTAGTACATAAAATAAAAGTTACATCCTAAAGCACCTACTTTTTGTTATCCTGGAACAGTCTATTCATTTCATGTCTCGTATGTTTTGTAGTTGCCATTTCATTACATTTTACCATTATTTATTTCAGCATATCTGAAAACTTGTAATTTATCACAATAAAAATAGCGGAGGTCTCTCCATAATTCAAACGCTCTGCCGATGTTGATCCGTGTTTTCGTCCTGAGTCGATCCGATTGACGTTTGGCCTGACGAGCTTCAGCAGATACATTTTTGTTTTGTTTTTTATATTAATGTGGAGTTTGTGTTGGAGTGTGTGTTGTGCTGGAGGCAGGAGTGTTTGGTGTTATCAGACTCCATGTCGTCAGCTGCAGTGCCGTCGCATAGACTGTATATAAGAAGGAGAGAGGCTCGGGAGCGCGCATGCACGTCACATCCGATGGATTTCGCAGAAAATCCGACCCGGAGACTTCACATAGAAATAGGAATACTGGCCTTCAGAGGTAATAGCAAAACCCGACAAGTGGATCATTGTAATGTGTGATTACAACCCCTTCACACACAGGCAATAAAAAAAGGATTAATTTTAGAAAAAAAAGTTACATATAGCACCTTTAACAAAGGATTATGACATTTAGAAAAATGGAGCATCGGTGCATGTTGATTCAGTGTCTTCATTATAGGCTGGATCCAAACTGGAGCTGATAAACTCTCGAGTTACCTCAGGATGGGCATATCATAACATTAAGCAAGAATAATCATGTCCATTTGATCTCATATAACTGTATAAGGTTAGGAGATGCATTATATGAATGCTAGGCTAAAGAGATGCGTCTTTAATCTAGATTTAAACTGGGAGAGAGAGTCTGAGCCCCGAACATTATCAGGAAGGCTATTCCAGAGTTTAGGAGCCAAATGTGAAAACGCTCAGGTAAAACATGGCCTGAGACATGAAACGAGCGGTTTGTATGAGAAAACGAACAGTATTTATATCGTTTTTACCTCTTGTAACAACAGCCACGTCCAAGTGATCTAAGGGCGCGGGCGCTTCGGTCTGCGCAAGCGCCGGAAGTGATCTCTATATGATCTAAATAAGGTTGTGAAAAAAATTTAACGTTGTCTGTTGATATATCGAAATCATACCTGTCAACACTCCCGTTTTTCCCGGGTTTCTCCCGTTTTTTAGCCCTATATCCCGGACCCCTCCCGGTTTGTTATTTCTCCCGGGAAACTCCCGGAATTTGCATGGCCCAAACTCCTTTTTGAATAATCGGACCAATATGTTGCCAGATCTTGTATTAAATGCATTATATTCACACAATTTGGGGTGTAACGGTACATGTATTCGTATTGAACCGTTTCGGTACGAGGCTTCCGGGTCGGTACGCATACAAACCGAACGATTCCTTGGACCATTTTTCCTGCCGACAAAATCCGCGACGGCGCGACCACCACAACGTTGCGCAACATCAAATGGCAAACATAATGAAACCGGAATGAAACTGCGCTACTCATTATATTGTGATTCACGGACCATTTATCAGTTCGGACCAGCAACATCTGTGCAGCGCGAGCCGATCTTGATCAAGCGACACTGTTACTACACAGTGCTAAGAGATCCAGTGAAGAAAACATTTGAATTCGCCACTGAAGTAATAACATCGCTGCGAGATCTAGTGAGAAGCATTCACATTTCTCCATTATTAACCGTAGATCTCTATTAGATCAAACAGCGCTGACGTGGACACCAGGAGAAACATTGGACCGTGAATGATCTAGTTATAGGCTTTAAGTCCACAGATCAGCAACATTCACCATGGATTTAATATAGTAACACTAACTGTAACCATGGAAGTTTGGCTGGAATAGTGAAATGCTTTCAAGTACTTCACACATCTTTTTCCAGCTCTTCCAAACTCAAATATTATCTTTTTCCAGCACTTCAAAACTCAAATATTATCTAAATATTATAAATATAGGCCTATATTTAAATGTTATTTTTAATGTGATGACCAAAACATTATTTGTTCATCCTTCAAAGATTACCCCCATTTATAAACCTGAACGTTTCAAGATGTAGGAAAACTTTTTTCCACACACATCATATACAATTTCAACCCGGATTTTGAAAACCAAATGTTGACCCAAGGGCGTATAGATTTGGTTTGAACATTGGGGGGGTTGAAGTTTGGGTATGCCTCCTGATATTGTGATCATGGTATAAATAATGGGGGGGTCGTAATGCATAGATTTAAATATTGGGGGGGTTATATCCCCCCCATCCCCCCCACAAATTACGCCCCTGTGTTGACAGCTATGATCGAAATCGTCTTCCATTGCGATTTCCTGTATATCTAAATATGTTTAGATCTTTACAGGGAAAGGTAACACTTCCGAAATCTCTGTGTAAACAATGAGTGACGTACTCGCGCGAGAGATCACTTCCAGCGCTTGCTCAGACCGAAGCGCCGGCGCCCTCAGATCACTTGGACGTGGCTGTGGTAACAAGAGGTAAAAAATATATAAATACTGTTCGTTTTCTCACACAAACCGCTCGTTTCGTGTCTTAGGCCATCAATGTGTACTTACATTTACGAGTCATTAAATCATGTTTAATTTGGACTTCTCTGTGCATGCTCTTTGAGGTGGTGACCATAGACCTGCATTATATGACTGACAGACAAGAACGCTTTGACCTAAAAAATCAAAATTGAAACTACTGCGGAAACAAAGACACCTACATCTTGGATGCTCTTGAGGTAAGCTAAAAAATACCAAAAATTAATTTCAAAGTGAACTATCCCTTTAATTCACAGCGTTTTCTCCATTAGGGCCTCGTTTGAGGACGTTGAGAGGGATTTTTGCATTACCTGTAGCTTCATCTTCTCTCCTCTCCTCTTCTTCTGAACCCTGGAGGAATTCTGCTAACTTTGTTTCTAAAAGTGGCATTGCGAAGAAAGTTCTGTGGGTTGCCATGACAACTGTTTCCGACAGAGAGAGAGAGAGATGCAGAGGCTCAGTGAGATGGTGAAGAAAAGGTTGAACAAGAAGCGTTTTGAATGAAGTGTTCAGAGGCCAGGTGAGCAGATTCACACATCAGCTGTAGGATGCATGAAACATAACGACTAGGCCTGTCAGCCAATGGGAAATTGTGTCTTTTTTTAAAAACTGAATTATTGATGAAGCTGCTGTCTTGTGTTACTCTGGTTTTACCACGGTGAACGAGGGTTTTAGGCACTCCATGACATGTTGAAGATCGTCAGTGAATAAAATCACTGTAAAGTGACTCAAACCGTTTTGACGTTTATTCATTCTTAGGATATGAATTCTTGATATCAACACTTACATTTTCACTAGTTAAAATGCTAATTCTTGATATCAGAAATTGGATTTTTACTAGTAAAAATGATTATTCTTGATATCAATAATTAAGTGTTGATAATTGTATTTTTACTATAGTTAAATGTCACCATAGGCTGCCATTCAAATTCAATTGTTGATATCCTATGGTGACATTTAACTACACTTTTAAAAAAAAAGGAAGTTTTTAACTACAATCAATTTAAGTCATTTCAACATTTAACTGACTTGTATGACAAAAAAGTTGAAAATTGCTTAACTTTTTTTGATGAGTTAAAGCAATATAAAAACATGTTGCATAACTTATTGATCATATCATTTTTTTTTCAGTGTAGTAAAAATACAATTACAGATATTAAGAATTATAGTTTTTGCTATAGTTGAAATTTTGATATCAAGAATTCATATTTGTTTAAGTGATGATGTCATTGTTGATATAAAAAATTTACATTTTTACTAGTAATCGAATTCCTGATGTTACGGAAGCGTATTGCATTCACTTGAGGAAAAAAAATCTACTCTGTTTTTCTGAATTAACGAGTTAATTATCTCAGAATTACGAGATCATTTTTCATGGAAAAAAGTTTTTGCTCTGTTTTTCTGAATTAATGACTTAATTATCTCAAAATTATGAGTAACTCATTAATTCATAAAAACAGAGTGAAAAAAAATGTTTTTCAAGACAAAATTATCTCGTAATTCTGAGATGATTAACTCGTTAATTCAGAAAAACAGTGCAAAAACCTTTTTTCCATAAAAAAATATCTCGCAATTCTGAGATAATTAACTCGTTAATTCAGAAAAACAGAGTACATTTTTTTTTCCTCAAGTGAATGCAATACGCTTTCTTACTGATGTCAAGAATGAGCATTTTTAACAAGTGAAAATTGTTTGTTGATATCAAGCATTCATATCCTGGTAATGAATAGAAGTCAAAAGGGCTTGCCATAACTCTAGTGGTTCTCATGCAGTGAACATGAAACGGTCCTAAAAACACAAATACGCTTCTGTGAAGAAGTCTCAGAAATAGAGTATCACGCACAGCAAGAGTAATTAGTGTGAAACACATGATGTTTTTTCAGCAGCTAATTGGATTTCTGTCCTCAGGAGAGCCGGTCCGCGGTGACCCGAGGCAGATTGAACACACTGACACACCGTCTGTACGCGTGTAGCGTCGATGCGCTCATGACTTCGGGAGCACCTTTAGATCCACGGAAGAGTTAGAGAAGGTCACCAGTCGTCCATCGGCTCAGTTCTCGACTGGATCCTGCTGCCCTGAGGTCGAATATACGCTGGATGGGAGGACGGTTTCTGGAACATATATAGCGATGACACAATGAGGATAAAACGAGTCATGTGGTCAGGTGACACTTTGAGGTCAGTGACTGAAGATCCTCCCTCTTCGCTTTTACTCTTGGAGGACAATGAAGTGGGTTTTTTTCTTTTCTTCTTCAGTGCAATTAATGACAACATGAACAACGTCCTAGTTTTCGCCAGTGCAAAACGAGGGAAAATTCCCAAAGATGGCCGCCTGAAAAGCTCCGGCTAGGTCGGTCACGCGGCTCATCCAATTATAGAATAGCTGTGACAACTCGGGGGGTGAAGATGGAAACTCTTCCCTCCGACGCTATAAATCAAAGTGGTTCATTTTCAAGGTGAGATGTTGGGGAAGTTGAAGAGTCAGGAATTTGTGGGAACTGGAGCACAGTGGGAATCATGGGGAACTTACTGGAAACATAAATGCAGCAAAGCTTTCAATAAGCAAAGCACACCTGCACATGGTTTCAGAAGTGTACATGCAAACTTGAGTTAAACAGCTTTAAAAATGAGGATGCAAGATGTTGGACACGCTGCTCAAGAAACATGTCTTATTATTATAAATATGGAAAACCAATTAAAATAATTTAAATTAATACTTTTATTCAGCAAGGATGCATTAAATTGATTAAAAGTGACCGTAAAGACATTTATAATGTTATGAAAAATAAAAATGTATTTTAAATAAATGAACTTTTTAATAACGAAAGAATCTTAAAAAAAAAAAAAAAGCATTATTAATAAATTAGAGGCAATAATAATTGAGCATCAAATCCTCATATTAGAGTGATTTCTGAAGGATCATGTGACACTGAAGACTGGAGTAATGATGCTGAAAATTCAGCTTTGATCACAGGAATACATTACAGTTTAACATATATTTACATCTTAACCTACACACACACACACTCACACACATGTTGTGTTTTATGGGGACTCTCAATAATGATTTTTATACTGTAGAAACTGTAAATTCTCTCCCCTTACACTAACCCGACCCCTAAACTTGCTCATCACACAAAACTTTCTTCATTTTTACATTTTCAAAAAACATTACTTAGTATTATTTAGCTGTCCCCATAATGTAGGGTTTACCAGGCAACACACACACACACACACACACACACACACACACACACACACAAATGTACTGTCTATATGTATATATAGTATACATATGCAGGTGAAACTCGACAAATTAGGTTATCGTGCAAAAGTTCATTTATTTCAGTAATTCAACTTAAAAGGTGAAACTAATATATTATATAGACTCATTACATGCAAAGTGAGATATTTCAAGCCTTTATTTGTTATAATTTTGATGATTATGGCTTACAGCTTATGAAAACCCCAAATTCAAAATTAGAATATTGTGAAAAGGTTTTCATATCTGTAATCCATAATCATCAAAATTATAACAAATAAAGGCTTGAAATATCACACTTTGCATGTAATGAGTCTATATAATAAATTAGTTTCAGCTTTTAAGTTGAATTACTGAAATAAATGAACTTTTGCACCATATTCTATATATATCTATAGAAATTCAACCAAGCAGCTCTACAGAAGTGTCATTATTCAGTTCTGGTTTTGTTCTCACTGAGTGTCAGTCACATCAATAATACTTCTAATATTAAGTGTCTTTTAAACCCCAAATGAGCAAGCCAAAGATGTCTGTGCCAACATATTCTGAAAACTATGAAAGATGTAACAATGTTTTGCAGTGGGAAACATATATCACAGGTTAAACCGGTTTAATGTTCAGACAGTATATGAATAATTTACTCTGACTAATAGAGGATGTGTATTAAAGCAACACAGGGTCAGTACCTCTAATTAACCAGACATATATTCCCTCATTTATAGATGTGTGTGTGTGTGTGTGTGTGTGCATTCTTCACTCTGACAGCAGCGCAGTGCTCGGCTCCTCCACGGTCCCTCATTACTGGCCCTGAGCTCAGAAACAATGGGCAGGTTTGGAACAATGCGCTCGTGCCCTCGAGCTTCGGCCTACACGCGCGCCAGAGATCCACAGGAATAAATCACTGCAGAAACCGAGACGAAGGTGTTTTCAGACGCCGTCACCGGCTCAATGTAGGGCGCTTCCCAAACACCACCTCATACGTGTCTGTTAATTAGCAGCGAAATCTGTTCTCAAAGAACAAAACGGTTTTCGCTGTACTTTTGCCAAGAGACGACGAAAGTGAATGTCAGTCATGCGAACGAGTCTGATTAAAAAGAGCTGGAAGTCTTCATATGTGCATACAGGACTGTTGGATTTGGCTGTGGTTTTATATCTTTCCTTTTCCAGATGGTGCGTTTCCATCGACGTTCCAAGAGCGAGAACATAGAGGTGCGTTCGGCTTTTGCCAGTCCCAGCTAACAATAATATCATCTAAGATCATTTTGATAACGTTCTCATTAAAGGAGTAGTTCACTTTTAAAAAAACTTTTGCTGGTAATTTACTCACCCCCATGTCATCCAAGATGTCCATGTCTTTCTTTCTTCAGTCGAAAAGAAATTAAGATTTTTGATGAAAACATTCCAGGATTTTTCTCCATATAATGCACTTTACTGGGCACCAAACGGTTCAAGGTCCAAAAGACAGTTTCAGTGCAAACTGTTCAAAGGGCTTTAAACGATTCCAGACGATGAATAAGGGTCTTATCAAGCGAAACGATCGCTCATTTCAAAAATAAATAACAAAGTTTAAGTTTTATAAGCTCACATGCTCGCCTTGCTCTGTTCTGTGACTCTCCTGTTCGAACTCGTTCATCAAAATGAACGAATCTTTTTCCGAGTCATTTCGGTCGTTAAATGAACCAAATGACTCGAAAAATGATTTGTTCATTTTGATGAACGAGTTCGAACAGGAGAGTCACGAACGTGCATCACAGAACAGAGCAAGGCGAGCATTTGACATTATTAAACTTAAACTTTGTTATTTATTTTTTAAATGAGCGATCGTTTCGCTTGATAAGACCCTTATTCATCGTCTGGAGTCGTTTAAAGCCCTTTGAACAGTTTGCAGTTTGCACTGAAACTGTCTTTTGGACCTTGAACCGTTTGGTGCCCAGTAAAGTGCATTATATGGAGAAAAATCCTGGAATGTTTTCATCAAAAATCTTAATTTCTTTTCGACTGAAGAAAGAAAGACATGGACATCTTGGATGACATGGGGGAGAGTAAATTATCAGCAAAAGTTTTTTTAAAAGTGAACTACTCCTTTAAGTTATGGACACGTTATTAGGGGTCAAAAGGTGTGTAGGCGCCTATTGTATCCGTTGGCATTCCTATTATTATTATTTTTCCGTTTCCCATAGACCATAGAACCGCTTGCGGGAAAGTTATGAAATTTGGCACACAAATAGAGGACAGTCTGAGCAATTTTGGAGTCTCTATCTCAATCCCTCTAGCGCCACCAACTGTCCAAAATTGCACTCAAGTTTGTTAATCATTTTTTAAGGGATAGAAACAAAATATTTCCCCCCTGATTCCTTGGATCATGATGATTCAATTCCATTTCAAATTTTTCCGAAAAACCAACATTTCCGATTTTCACAAAAATTTAATCGGAAAGTTATGGAATTCAAGTTGATTCGTCAAACCATTCTCGAATAACAGAAATTTCTGCAATGCTTTAGCGTATTCTGACCAAACTTGGTGTGTGTTATGACAGCCATGACCTGAGGTCACATGCCAAGTGTCAACACAGTGCCACCTAGTGGTCAGGAGGACATATGAAAAATGGCTATTTTTGCTTGTAACTCCTGAACGGTTTGGCCAAAAATCACAAAACTGGTCTCTTTGGATTTGGTGCAGCATACCGAGTCAAACGATACCCAATTTTCCCATATCGGCCGTTTTATATTTTTTTCGTAAAATGCTATATTTTAAGAACACATTGGCGTATATTTAAGAAAATCGCTCGGCACCGTACTCAAAGTTTTGGGGCAGCGCCACCTTGTGGTCAACAATTATAAAGAAATGCCCAAAAAATGCTAATAACTAATAACAAAAATTTGATTAAATTAGCCTATTGTAAATGTCTTAATAGATTCCTTGGGTCATGCCGTGAACATATATACCGATTTTACCATAGTCGGCCAAACTTCCTGTCCGCCATTTAGATTTTCTTTAAAAACCTACTTTTTCGAACTCCTCCTAGAGCGTTTGTCTGATTTTCACCACAATCGAATCGTTTCATCTTCAGACCATGCCAGCAAAAAGTAATGGATTTTGTGTTTATAGACCAAACCGTTTTCGTTTACCGCATAACACATTTGATAGCACGATGTTAAAATGACTGGGACTGTATCTCTGCAATGCTTTTTAGCATATTGACTCCAAACTTTGCATATGTCAGTCAGTCATCTTACTCTGACCACACCACATCAATTTGGTCACAGCGCCACCTATTGGTCGAAAGTGATAAATCAAATTACTAGTGACTGTATTTTTCATCCATTTTGCCTAAAATCAAGAAATATGTCTTTAATTGCTCATTGTTGTAGTTGGTCTAATGCTTCCAGCCATGTTGGCATGACTTATATTGCCTTATTTGTGCTTGGCTCCTTAATGTTTAAAAATATATATATATTGTTGAAGAGAATGTTAGCAAAAACATTAAAAGAATGTTACATTTTATCATTTTACAAACATTATTGGGACCTTAACTTTGAATGTTGAATGTTTTGAAACAAGTAAGTAGTAACGTTTACAAAATGTTAGATGACTGAAGCATAAGTAACATTTTTGTGCTGACGTTTTTAGAACGTTATTAAAGACTTTGAACGAACATTCTATTAACGTTAGAGCGTTTGTTGATAACTTTGAGAGAACCTTGCCAGAACGTTCTGAGAATGTTAGCTGGATTTTGGCTTCTCCAATATTCATTAAGTCTCATGTAATAACGGCAGCGAATGAAAAGCCTCGGAACCGAGATATGTTGATTAATGGATTCAGAGGCTTCCGACAGCACTTCGATGCATAGGATCCTATTTGCGATTCCGGCTCTGCTGAGGAATGAAGGAGTAGAGAGCCAAGGAAAGAGCGAACGTCGAAGAGAAGAAAGTGTGATAAAATGATAATTAGTGTTAATCTGATACCATTGCCTAGCAACAGACGATAGGCTGTAATAATGGAGTAATGGCTTCTATTTTTGGCGCCTCTGTCTTTCCAACCCCTGCCGCCTATTTTTCTTCCACGAAGAAAGAGAGAGAGAGCTTGAGCACAGGAACCTAATGGTCAAAACACTCCTAATGGATCTGAGTTGAACAAACCGACCACTAAAATACAAGGCACTGTCTCACGTCGCTTGTAAAGCTAAACGCGCCTCAAGCTCGTGCAAATTGCCTGTCAATGAATACAGGTGTATCGCTTTTCAAACGCTCCCCAGTGACGACATTCAGCGATCCGTTCGGGGGGAAAAAAGCTTCCTTGTTCAATACAAAACGTGTATCATTTCCATTCTCTTCCAGTCCGCATTATCATTTCAAAAGCGCTTTTTGTGCAGCTCCTCTGATTATACTATTCCAATAAGATAAACTCATTCGGTGTTTGAACGCTTTTGGTTTCAGTCTTCAAAATCACACTGATGAAGAAGAGTGGGAGAAAACACCCCCCTTCAGGACGGTGTCATTTTTTCTGTGAAACAAAAGTTAAATGTGTCTTGAATAGTTAGTTTCAGTGACTATGACATACTGTAAGTTATAAACCATGCAAGTGTGAAAAATGTCCAGAGTTCTCATGTTATTCGATTTTTGTGCAAAAATTTAATTCGTAGCCTACCAAGGAGGCGTTTCCCCCACTTTTACCTATTTAGGCTACTTAAAGACATCTTTTGTTTTTGTACTAGTGTGTTTTAGTTCACTTTGAACTGAACTGAAGCGATCTGAGTAAATACACATATTGTCTTTTTAGAATTTGAATTTCTCTCATATTTGTGAAGGTTGCATCATTGTTATTTTCCTATTGTGAATCTGCTTTGAAACAATCTTGTTGGACGCTATAGAAAAAGAAAAAAAATGTGACTTGACTTGACTAGTGTGTTTTTATCTCATTCTAAATGACTTTGATTTGAAAAAATCCATGAATTTGCATAACCATAGTGAGAACAGCTAGCATGCACACACTAGAACAAAATAGGAACATATTAAATATATACTAATATTGAGGGGGGAAAAGTGGTGTCATCAGCTTTTTTTAATCATCAATACATAGAAATAGGGTAAAGTGCTGATGCATGTATGAAATATTGGCTGCGTTTCCCCCGCGCCGCATGGTTTCGTGTTGTGTTGCCAGCTCACTCGCAATTAAAACGACTCAATCCCTCTCGAGCCCTCTAATACTCCAGCAGAAATTTGCTGATGAATAAAGATGGTCCCAATTAAATCATAAATGACGAATCACGTTCATTAATAGTGCGAGCAGAGGCGCGTGAGCACCTTTGATTATTGACCTTTGCCCCCTCGATGATCTATGAAGCTCGTTTCTGCCACAAAATAAAAAACTCTATCAGCGTCCACAACAATGCATGATATCGTTCTGTTTATTATAAGCGCACTGCAGTTTTGTCGCTGCCGCTTTAAATGCTCGAGCTCTTTACAGCAGGATGGATTCTGATTGGCTGTCAGTGTTTTTATCGTTCATCAGCTGAAAAAAATAATGTGCTGTTATCATTATGGTTGTGTATGCTATTCTTTCATATTTTAAATGATTTTTAGAACTAGCCTATATATTTATTGTTAAGGTTATCATCCTTGGTGTGAGCAGGCCTTAATTGAGACTTTTTATCTCACAATTTCTTTTCAGAATTGTGAGATTATATCTCGCAATTGCTAGTTATTAAATAGTTAACATCTGCCAAATCTTCTTGTAGAGTTGCAGTCTTGCAAAAATTTTAAATAAAATAAAATAATTCTCCACTATGGATAAAAATTTTTTTTTAAAAAATGCTAATTGTGACTTTTTTCACAAGATTCTGAGAAAAAAAGTAAAATTTGCGAGATGTTAACTAGTTTATTACTAGAAATTGCGAGCAGTGCCGGTCCTCCCTATACGCAAAGTATGATTTAGGGCTGTGTTTTAGTTTTGTTTTTGATTTTGCCTTCCAACAATTATAAAAACATGATACCATACGTAACATCCAAATCAGACGACTCATGTGACGTCGCGTGTAAAGTGTATGGTATTTCGCTGTGAAAGAGAGGCTTCTGTCTGCGCGATCTGAGGTGAAACACGGACGAGTACAGGCTACTTTGGGCTTCGGGCGTGCGCTTAAACGGAGAGAAACACACAAAGATGTCAAAATGTCCATTTTAGGGGCTTTTTAGTCATTCAGTGAACATTAACAGCTAGGAAAGAAATTGAATGCTTGAGTGTATCAGGTCTGTGCATTCGGTCTTAAAGTGACAGCAGCCTAATAAACCCGCTGCTCTCTCTGTCTTTAATGTTAATCTTTCACTGTTTACATTAGTAACTTTTAATCAGTGTAGCTGTAGCCTATATTTAATTCATAAAGTTGTTTTATTATTATTATACATTTGATTACTTTATTCAATTTCTGTATTGTAGAATATTAATATTAGTAGGCTAAATTGTTAATTTCATATTTTTTTCTGTCGTATTTGTCCTATTGTGTTGTATTACTGAACGTTTCTACTCACTGTTGTTGGTTGACAGTGAAGCTGCTCTGAAAGAACAGATTAAGGGGTTGGGGGTCATTTTGGGGGTTTTATGAACACACTCACAGGGCCCCCCGGAACAAAGTTTTGCTGAGGGCCTCTAGAAGTCCAGGACCGGCACTGATTGCGAGCTATAATCGGAAATAAGCTTCTATATAGTGACGATGACCCGCTGTTTTTCCGCTTGAGCACTTCAGCTCAGTCCCTGCGCGCTCCACTGCTGGAAGCAATGCATTGTGGGGTTTGAGAGGCGTCGTGGGTGGACGCGCGTGGGCGCGCGCGGGTGGGCGGCAGCACATGAGCTTTTCAACTCAATGCTGTTTTGATTCCCTTTGAGTGCCGATCGGGGAAAACGCACTTCTGGGGTTACAGCTGATGACTGTCTCTCACACACACGAGCCGTATCAGTTTCTGCTTCTGATCCGGACGATGTTCCAGCAGTGAAGTTCATTACACCTCATTGCGCTCGGGGGGTGATTACCCGTTTTAATAACTCACAATTACTGTAAAGCTTCTTTTGTGCTGCCCACGTGCATTACGGAAAGGCCCGATTGCTCTCATCAAATCTCCCGGCGACGCGCAGCGAACTGACAGCGCGTCTCGTTCTCGCGCGCGCGTGATAGGCTATTTACGCTCGCGCGGGGACTCTCTGGAAATCTCTGCGCTATCGATCTAATGGACTGTTGGTCTTTGAGGCTGAGAAAATGAGGCATGGATTGCTTTGGCCCCAAATGTCACGGCAAACAATGTAGAGGGACACATCTGAGCGTTTGCATGACGTCCTGCTCCATTGAGATCCACTGTAACACCGAGGCATCAGGAAAGATCAAGCGCATTAATGCATCTGATCCTGATCATGTGTAGATTATACTTCAGGAGGCTTTAACCTCGGCATTATCATTTGATTCATATAATCTTTTGTTCGTCACGTGATCATTTAAGTGTTTTTATAGTGTGTGCATGTGCTCTTAAAGAGTTTCAGTGTAATTACTGGAGCTGCACAATCAATGTTAATGAGCAAATGTGTTTGTTAATGAGGGAAAAGGCAATTTATAATGAAAGAGAAAAACTGGAAGAAATCAAGTCGTGACTTTAATTAAAGTATACCTTACTATCATACTCTTAATATAGAGACAGATATTAAGGCCGTTTTTATTTTAATTGAACTGCTAAATGAGGACATCACAGCATTTGAGACATTATTACTGTGATTGTTCGCAGTGCGGCTGCTTTGAACAATAGCTTGTTTCGCCATGGGATAAAAAAAGGTAATTGTGACTTTCCATCTCACACTTCTGACTTTTTCAAAGCAATTGCAAGTTCACAAGACTTCATTTTTCAGATTTGTGAAATATAAATGCACGGGTCTGAGATATAAACAAGAAAAAATGTCAGAATTGTGAGATAAAAAGTCACAATCACCTTTTTTATATTTTTATATTCCATTGTGAAAGTGCCAACATGTTCAACACTTCCCTGAAATAAGAAATAACTTCATGTTGTCTATGAAAACCTGACTGATTTTTTTTATGATTTTTTTTTTTTTTTCATGGAAAATCATAATGATGTGCCGTTTACACCCGCTCACTCCCGAGAGCCTCTCTTCCGTTCAATGTCACATGAAATAATGCTTATACAATGTTCAGGATAATGCAGAAAGAGTTATTCTGTACTGGAATGTCAATGTGTCATGCAAAGAAAAGGGTTTTTTTCAAACTATAGTCTCGCATAAGCAAATATATATAGTCTAATCTGAAATATACTTTATACTCAAACTATAATAACAGTGTAATTGTAATGAGCTCATCTGGTGAATCTCAGATCTGCTGCACACGTCCACGTCTCTATGATCAAATCTTTCTGAACTGCTGTTTCTCACCGCTGTAGTTTTCGTAGTGTTTA